>JAGDYQ010000317.1:704717-716376 GCA_021962125.1 Bulinus truncatus
GACTATTACAGCCGTAACACTTGATTATTACAGCCGTAACACTTGATTATCACATCCATAACACATGCAGATTATTACAGCTGTAACACGAGTGATTATAACAGCCGTAACATGATTATTACAGCTGTAACACTTGATAATTACAGTCGTAACACTTGACTATTACAGCCGTAGCACTTGATTATCACAGCCGTAACACTTGATTATTACAGCCGTAACATTTGATTATTACAGTCGTAACACTTGACTATTACAGCCGTAGCACTTGATTATTACATGTCATGTAGGTGCCTAATTAAACATCTAAGTAAATGGAAACTGCATGACATATACAAACAACTATCTGTACTGGTGCATGGTTATACAATAACAGAGCGTGACTGACACAGGGGCAATTCGCTCCTCAGTTGATCAAGGAATTAATTATTTCACTCTCCAGTCAATGTTTTGACCAGGACGTTGCACTTTACGCCACGTGACATCATAGCTGTCATTCAGACATGCTGTCGATGATTGTGATTGGTGAATTCAAACAATGTCAACTTTGATTTCACTTTAACACACTTCACTATTTTTGTCGATTTATACAAAAATGGTTATGTATCTATATATAAATTCCTTTAAATTATTTGTGTCAGAATCAGTGGCGCAACCACTTTACGTTATAAAGTTACAAAAAAGACTGTCAAACTGTCTTTTTTCAATATGTGAGCCCCCCCCCCCAGCATTTTTCGCTGGTTGCGCCACTGGTCAGAACTCTGGACCGTGCTCAGGTCTTGAGGATCTATTGGGGATCCTAAGAAGAAATTTCCTCCCTACGCCAGATCTAATTGAAACTGATAGTGGTAGAGGGAATTGGGCAGCGGAGATCTAGCGTATGAATAGTTTGCCTGTCCAATAAGAAAGGCGATTTTCTGTGTCCAGTTGTGAGCATTCGGTGGTGTTGGGGGGGGGGGGCGGCTTGGAAACCGCAGAGTACAGGGGCGCGGGAACCGCAGCGTTTGAGGGCTCCCGACCTTTAAGGGCCTTCGACAAGAAGAATGTGGTTTTATGAGAGACCGCCATCAAACAATTTGCGGTAGGACCCACCCTCATTCTGTAGGCGACGCCACTGTAAACAGTTGTTATTTTTTTTAATGACGATTTTTTTTATATACTGCAGGTGCATCTATGGACACAAAGGAAATCATTAACAACCAAAACCATATTAAATGGGAGATAATCGTATTACGATAATTCTCCATATTCTCTCCTCCCCACCACCCCCGCACCCCCCCCCACAACATCAACTCCCCCAACTCACACCCCACAGGTCCTTTTACCCACCGAACATTCTCCCTCCCCCCCCTCTTCCATTACTTGCCCCACAGCTCCTTACCGTCACGGATTTTGTGTAATTACTGATAAAGTTTAATCGCGAACTGTCGGGGGAGACAATCAGGAGGTGACAATCTGACTCCCCCACCGCTCACCAGGTCTTTTTAAAAAAACAGGTACTTGATGGAGAAAAATGTATTTTGTAAAAAAAATGACCTTATCAAATGTCACACCAGCTGTTGACAAGATGGTGTCTGATGGCCGTCACGGTGAATTTGATTGGTCGGACGATTTCTCGGGATGAAACAAGGGAGTTAAAATTTTACGAAAGGCGAGTTTTCCGTCACACCGAAGTTGATATTTAAGGCAAGTTTTCCGTCACACTGAAATATATATATATATATATATATATACGATTGAAAGACTGCATGGTGTACATCCGGATGATAAATACATCTAAACGAATATTACTTTAAAATTAAAAAAAAGAATAAGTTTGACTAATTGACTATATTTTTACTTCTAAGCGATGTGCATTATTAATTACCAGCATTTGCAAATATTTTTATAAAGTTATATCATAAGCGATCGATGGCTGTTTAGAACAGATCTCGTTTTTCAACAATTCATATTTCCAACTGAATACCACTATTGTATTAATTCTTCACTTTCGATTCTAACGCAGCGCCCAAATCGCTATTATTTTAATGATGATGATAATAATAATAGTAGTCGTTAAGTTTTCATTATGCAAATACTGACAAACGTTAGTTCAATATTTAGAAAACTTTAGTTTGAAATATTCTGATATGAACTTTTTTTTTGTTTATATTTAAAACAGATGAAATAGTGCCTGTTTAAAGGGGTCAAATTTTTGTCAACAATCGGAGGTAACTCTAAAATTTAAAATATCGCGCCTATCTTTTGTCTGAACTCAGTGGCGTCGCTGTGTGGAACGCGTTGGTCCAAGCGCGGAAGGTCCCTTTGGATTTTAGGAATTTACCCCACCCCCCGAAACGAAGCATTAATACTTTAGCGGGTGGGGGCACCACAAGTAGATTTGAGCACCGCTGTCTGGACTGTTATTCAATAGGCCTATAGTCCAAATCAAAGGCTAATTACACGGATAATCAAAAAAAAATTTCTAACATGAGTAACACTTTTGTAAACAATCAAGTTCGTTTTATGATGTTGCCTTGGGTTGTTGTTGTGTTCAATACTAAGTACGGACAAATAGCCAAATGTCTTTAAGCCTCATTATATACGTTGATATTGTACATTTTTTAAGTCCCAAAAACATTTTGTTTTTCCCGCAGCTAAACATTTCAAAAAACAAGTATTTCGAGTTAACGGTGAGCTAGTGACGGGCAGTGCACATAACTTCATTGTATTCCTTACACATAATTTTTTATGCTGCTTACACGGGAATGTATATGTTGCCTACACATATTACTATGTTTTGCTTACATAGAACTTCATGTTTTGCTTACATAGAACTTCATGGTTTGCTTACATAGAACTTCATGTTTTGCTTACATAGAACTTCATGTTTTGCTTACAAAAATTACATGTCTTTTTTTTGTTTGCCCACCCATAACTTCATGTTTTGCTTACACAATAATTTTATATTTTGCTTACACAGAACTTTATATTTTGCTTACACAGAACTTTATATTTTGCTTACACAGAACTTTATATTTCGCTTACACAAAAACTTCATGTTTTGTTTACACAGAACCTTAAATTTCGCTTACACAAAAACTTCATGTTTTCTTCATGTTTAGCGTACACTTCATTTCATGTGCTGTACCAATTCTACAACAACCCAGATTCATCAATTTTTTGTGTTTTTTTCTTCTCCCGCTGTCTGTATCTACCAACACGATCTGTACGTCCTGCAGCTTTATGTGTTATAACACACAGCCTTTTCTACATATCCAAGAATAGAGAGACATGAGGAAAAGGGGGGGGGGGGGAGAAAACTGAGTGATGTGTCGGGGGGGGGGTCTGTGATGAGGGGGGGGGGGGTGGAACACACACCATCTAACTGCATCCAGGGAAATAAAAAGAAGAAGAAAAAATAACTTACCAACTTCTTGTTGATGCTTACATTAACAAATCCATTAATAAAATGTTTGCCTGTTTACAGACACATAAAAACTCCATTGTACCATCGCGAACGACTATCGTCTGAGGGTAGCTATCAAAGGTAAAGATCTCCGCGCAACAGATTTTCATCAGGTTGTTGGGACTCTTGAAAATGTAGCCCAAGCGAAGGACTGAATTTTTTTTTTGAAGTGAATACCAGAAATTTGAATGCGCTATTTTATCCACGAAAAGACGATTTTTTTTTATTAGCATTCTGATTTGTGGGGAACTGTTTCACATACATATGTCTATCCTATTGACTCCGGCGATAAATACATTAAGATTTAAAGGGGTATAGCCCAACATAATGGAGACACAGACCGACATAATGGAGACACAGACGGACATAAGCCGCAAATCTAAATTTAGTTTTTATACTCTCGAGAATGTTTTTTCTAAAGTAGCATTGGCATTGATGTTTCGGTAATGAAAGGTGGACTGCATTGTGTAATGCATTGATGTTTCGGTAATGAAAGGTGGACTGCATTGTGTAATGTATTGATGTTTCGGTAATGAAAGGTGGACTGCATTGTGTAATGTATTGGGAGGGGAGAAGAATTCAGTTATATATGTAAGTGATGTAGTTTGTTTGCTTCATTATTATTATTATTATTTATGGCCAATGGCTGTGGTTGAGGTGCACCCGTATCAAATTAGGCAAGCAAGAAGTTCTGTTGGCAGACGTTGTGGACTGGTGGTGTGTAATGATAAGACTGATGGTGTGTGTAATGATAAGACTGATGGTGTGTGTAATGATAAAACTGATGGTGTGTGTAATGATAAAACTGCTGGTGTGTGTGTGTAATTATAAGACTGATGGTGTGTGTAATGATAAGACTGATGGTGTGTGTAATGATAAGACTGATGGTGTGTGTGTGTAATTATAAGACTGATGGTGTGTGTAATGATCTGACTGATGGTGTGTGTAATGATAAAACTGATGGTGTGTGTAATGATAAAACTGATGATGTGTGTGTAATTATAAGACTGATGGTGTGTGTAATGATAAGACTGATGGTGTGTGTAATGATAAAACTGATGGTGTGTGTATAATTATTAGACTGATGGTGTGTGTAATGATAAGACTGATGGTGTGTGTAATGATAAAACTGATGGTGTGTGTGTAATTATAAGACTGATGGTGTGTGTAATGATAAGACTGATGGTGTGTGTAATGATAAAAGTGATGGTGTGTGTGTGTGTAATTATAAGACTGATGGTGTGTATAATGATAAGACTGATGGTGTGTGTAATGATAAAACTGATGGTGTGTGTAATGATAAAACTGATGGTGTGTGTAATGATAAGACTGATGGTGTGTGTGTAATTATAAGACTGATGGTGTGTGTAATGATAAAACTGATGGTGTGTGTAATGATAAGACTGATGGTGTGTAATGATAAGACTGATGGTGTGTGCAATTATAAGACTGATGGTGTGTGTAATGATAAGACTGATGGTGTGTGTGTAATTATAAGACTGATGGTGTGTGTAATGATAAAACTGATGGTGTGTGTAATGATAAGACTGATGGTGTGTAATGATAAGACTGATGGTGTGTGCAATTATAAGACTGATGGTGTGTGTAATGATAAGACTGGTGGTGTGTAATGATAAAACTGATGGTGTGTGTAATGATAAGATTGACGGTGTGTGCAATTATAAGACTGATTGTGTGAAATGATAAAACTGGTGGTGTGTGTAATGATAAGATTTACTAGTTGGGTGTAATGAACAGTACGATTGTATGTAGCAATAAAACATAATAGAGTACTTTAATAAACATGACAGTATTTAATGGGGGAGGGAGGGTCACCACCAGGAAAAAATAAATAATGGGCTATTAGGGTGGTATGTTTGTGTGTGATTAGTGGGGCCCCCAGTTGGAGGAGATTGTCAGGGGGCCCAGACTTTGGTTTGCCCTGAAGGGGGTCAATGAGAGACTCATTACGTTTTGCTGTTGTTGTTTCTGTTGTTGTTGTTGTTGCTGTTGTTGTTGTTGTTGCTGTTGTTGTTGTTGTCTAAACACACGTACTAAAGTTCCAGTTGACACATTAACAGGCAAGGGTAAAGTGGAAAAAAGTCAATTAGCTACCGATTAAATCGGAAGAGTTAAACTAAACGAAGAGCCACATCCGGCTTTGTGAGCCAATGAGCCACAATGGACAGCCGATGGTGTTGAATGACCGACGTGAGTGTGTAATGGTAGATATGACAGGTGTCACGTGGTGTTAATTAATTCCAACGTTTTGTTTCGCTAGTTTTTTTTATTATTTTCTTTTGTGTGGTTTGTTGCTGAATTACTTTTTAATTTGCCTTCTACGTGGGGGCCATTTTATTTGTGACGTCACATTTCCTGTAACAATATTGTGTAAAAAGGCAAAACCTGATATTCAGCGGTGAAGTCAAAGCGACGCCAACACTCACCTGTACAGGTACCAGCTGGCAAGTGACTACTACACGGATTGATCTTTGCATTAGGCGAGCTTTTGGTTTTATGTGGCGACGCACAACAACTGGGAGATACTCCCTCCACCCCCCCCCCCCCACAAATCCTAACTCCCCCGCATCATGTAAAACTTTGGTCTCAACATGAACACCTCATCGCCTTCATTATTAACAGTACCATTTTAAAAAAAAAACAAAAAATTAATTAGTCTCGCGACCGAAAGATTTCATTGTTTCACAAAAATTATTTTAATTCAGCTCGCAGTCTACGGATGTTTGTTGGACAGATGGATGTTGGTTGCACAGACGGATGTTGGTTGGACAGACGGATGTTGGTTGGACAGACGGGTGTTGGTTGGACAGACGGGTGTTGGTTGGACAGACAGATGTTGGTTGGACAGACGGATTTTGGTTGGGACAGACGGGTGTTGGTTGGACAGACGGATGTTGGTTGGACAGACGGATGCTGGTTGGGACAGACGTATGTTGGTTGGACAGACGGGTGTTAGTTGGACAGACGGATGTTGGTTAAATAGACGGACGGGTGTTGGTTGGACAGACGGATGTTGGTTGGGACAGACGGATGTTGGTTGGACAGACGGATGTTGGTTGGACAGACGAGTGTTGGTTGGACAGACGGATGTTGGTTGGACAGACGAGTGTTGGTTGGACAGACGAGTGTTGGTTGGACAGACGGATGTTGGTTGGACAGACGGGTGTTGGTTGGACAGACGGATGTTGGTTGGACAGACGGGTGTTGGTTGGACAGACGGATGTTGGTTGGACATACGGATGTTGGTTGGACACAGACAAATGTTGGTTGGACAGAAGGATGTTGGTTGGACAGACGGACGTGTAGGACCAGGTTGACCTCAAAGCAGAGTTGCCAATCTAGGTCATCTTTTCTAAATCTAGAACTTGATAATTTTTTTTTTTTGAAGAAAACAGACGTGGATATTTTTTTTAATTTTGTGTCATGTAGATATAAGATTCTTATTATTTGTTCTGTGAAATAAATACTTATTGCGCCTTTTGTTTGTGTGTGTGTGTGTGTGTGTGTGTCACTGATATTCGAAATATATGCATGAGTCTATCAACTTCCGACACTGGTTGGCTGTTAAACAATTTTTTTCAATAAATTGATTTTGCGATCAGGCTTCGGATCAAGCAATAACTTTTTTTTTTTTGAAGATTTAACAACAACAAACAAATAAATAAATAAATAAATAAAATCTAGAACGATTTGCGAGATTGTGTCTTCAACGAAAATAATTTGTGATTGTATGTCATTATCTAATCCAGATTATATCATTTATACAAGGGTAAAAAAAAAATAGGATTAAAATATTCGACGTTTTTAAAATTCAAACGCGTTCAATACAAAACCGGTCCGTATTCTGATGAGTTACCATTGTATTTAAGCTCGGCAGAGCTCCCTTTCTACTCAGCCCTCCCCCCTCCACCCACCCCTCCCCCCACCCACCCACCCCTGGTGGCAGTGTTTGCAACAACAAACATGTAAATGATTGAATTTTTGTAGAGATCTGGCACTGGGTGCACCCTTTTAAAAACCCACACACATCTTATATAGAATTCCACATGGGCAATATCAGATTCTAAGGTAAAGCAGACGCCAACCCTCCATAGGCAAATTGATTGCCAATGCCGAACCTAGAGATTTGGGGGCCCCGGGGGGGCTTGGCCTCTTTGGGGGCCCCTGCATTTCGACAGTGGCACTGAGAGCCAACAATAGCCCCAGGGCAGGACATCATTGCGGGCCTTAATAAACAATGAGTCGTGAAAAAATTGACATGGTCGGGGCTGCCGGGCCCCATTTATGCCCCCTTACAGATGCGGGCCCCCTGGCAATGACCCCCCCTGCCCCCTGTCTCGGCGGCCCTGCATTTTGACATTCGACACCATGACTTGAGATAATGTACTTACTATTTATTGTAAAAATATTATTTCGGGCCCCCCTCAAGCCGGGGCCCGGGGAGAACTTTCAAATTTGGACCCCCCCTCCCCCCCAACCTAGGTACGCCTTTGTTGATTGCTGTACAGATAATGATGACCATTGCCAAAGGCTAGCAATTTTAGGACGACATCGTGTGTTGTGTGTGGAATATTATTTGTTTCGTATTCTTTTTAAAAGGAACAAAAATATTTGAGACCTGATCGATTTGAAATTCGAAAAATTTCATTCAGAGTAAGTTCTTATTCAGAGGTTTAATTGAACACCTAAAAAAAATGTCGCCCCCTTCGGCAGCAGCTAAAGTGGGGCGGACCGTATCCCCTTCTATTTACGCCACTGTATTTGTTTATATTAAATATACCGGGGGATATTGTTCATATATATTTTATGGATAATCATTCAAGAAACTTGTTGGCATCCCTGCTGCCAACTCATTTAATATACTCATCCGTGAAACTTTAACTCTTTTCAGACTTTCTATCAAACACAGTAAACGGTCATGGCAAACGTGTGTTGCCAGACTTTGTACGAAAAGAAACGTTTAAAAATTAATAGCGGAATATAATAATTCTGAAAATTGATGTCAGAGATAGTCTGTCGAATAAAGATGCGATAAACATGACAGCCTAACGATTAAATTGATTACTTAATCAACCGAATTATAAAAAAAAAAGGAGATAAATATTACATTCCCTTTCATTCCATTTCATACACCGTCATGGAAGTACAACTCAATTATTTCCCCTTGCTTCCCATCACCACAATCAAGTTTGTTCTTGGGCCACTTTTAACTATGTCAATACTTGTATCCCTCCGCCCTCCGTTTTTTATTTTTAATTATTTTTCAGTTGAGAACAAGATGGATTCGTGTTAGAAAAATAGATTAATAACAATTTTTTTTTTAAAGTTTAGAAATAATAAAGTCAGAATCAAGCCATTAACTTCACAGTTTTCTTTCATTTATTACACTGACCTCATAGCGATGAGGAATATAAAAAAAAAAATTCAGGAACCCTTGCTTCCTTACGAAGACGTCCTACAAGATGTTTTCTGTAGAAACAGAATTTGGAACGTGGCAGAAGCAGATCAAGGCGGGAAATAATTAGAAAAGATAATTTTCTAAAAATATTGTCAGCCGTACAGTTGTTTGATTTCTTTTGTTTTTTTTACCATTTCCCCGTCCAATATTTGTAGAAGCTTCCTTGTTTGGCATTCATTGTGATAAAGTCACATGTATACAACAATTAACAGTAAACATTTCAATAAGACTTTTCCCATATTTTTATGTAGGGACTGTTCAGTTATGTTGGGACTGTTCACATGTTGTTATGTAGGGACTGTTCACATGTTGTTATGTAGGGACTGTTCACATGTTGTTATGTAGGGACTGTTCTAGGGGTGTGCCGGATCCGTTTTTTCCAACCGGGGGGGGGGGGCGGGGGGGCCAGGCCCCCCTGCGTTTTGTCTGGCCCCCTCTGCTTATTTGTTCTACTTAGTAAAATGTATTACCTGCCCCCCCCCGCTATTGCCTGGCCCCTGCTGCAGAATGCCTGGCCCCTGATGTGGAATTTTCACGCTACGGGGCTGCCCCATAGTCAGGAACTTGAAAAATATACGCATGTCGGTTTTACTAAAAACAAACCGTTTCAGTGCATCCAGAATCATATCATTATTTTCGACCGAGGTTTCACTAGTCGCCATTTTCATAAGTACTAAAAATTTATTTCAATGATCAAATTAGCAAATAGTAAAATGATACATTATTTAAAATATTTTAAAGACTTCAGTATTTATATTTATTATTTATAAATTCGAAGTGATTATTCGGACCCGGGTACCAATAAACTCCGATTTTTATTCGGACCCCGTCCCAATAAAGTCTGATTGTTATTCGGGCCCGTGGCAAATATGCACTTAGCTTAGCTATACATAAACTTCATCATTGTTTTTTTTTATATAATTGTTTGAATTGTATGATTTAATCGTTACTCGGTGTCTATGGTTCCACTAAGCGGACTCTGTATTATTATTTTTTCGGGTTAAGTCAAATAAAGTTTAAATATAGCTAAGCTTAGTGCATATTTGCCACGGGTCCGAATAACAATCGGATTTTATTGGGACCCGGGTCCGTATAGCCACAGCCTTATAAATGTATCTACTCTATTTCAGATATTCTGTTTATAATAAAATTGTTAAATACAGAAAGCGATCATTTTGTTTTTAGTCAATTGCAAATTCGCGGCAGCCCCGTAGCGTGAAACTTCTACAGCAGGGGCCAGGTATTCTTCAACAGGTGCCAGGCAATAGCGGGGGGGGGGGGGGGGGGCAGGTAATACATTTTACTAAGTAGAGCAAATAAGCAGAGGGGGACAGACAAAACGCAAAGGGGGATAAGCCCCCCCCCTGGCCCCCACACACGCTACGGGCCTGATTCGCGGTCAAACAATAATACGAAATGACGCGTTCTATTTGTCGTCTTAGTAAAAATTTCTTTTAAATGATTGATACAATTATTTTATGAAATAAAATTGTTTTAACTTTATATATAACAAAATAAGCCGTTAAAAAAATTTCGGAGGGTAAACAAGATTTAAAACGAACACAAAACGATTTCCCATTAAAGATTTCTTGTGGTGATGTGCGTGCACGCAATCATTTTAACGCTGTTACTGTTGTGAGTTCGTAAAAATAACAACATTTTAAATTGTAGGAGGCAAATAATCAAACAAATTTGGAATTTTAAAGCTAAAAAAAAATTCTGCTGGGAGCCGCTGAGCCGCAGATTTTTGGCTCCGGCTCCGGCTCCAGCAAAAAGTAGCGGCTGCCTGCTCCTCTCTGGCTCCGCTTCGCAAGCCTGGTTTAAACCAAAGAGCACAGATCACTAGCGCAAGCGAGAATCGCCGAAGATGGCCTGGTGAAACATAGAGATCACCAAAGACCTTTAAGTAATACCAGACCACTTAACGTAATGTCGTAATTTTTACTCAAAAATGATACACATTTTTAACAATTGAGTGAACGATAATATAAATCAAAATATGAATTAAAATTACGGTAAATTTTTTAAAAAGCATATTTGACTTTTAATTCCTAGTTTAAATAGAATCATAATAACTCCTTTATTATAAAATAGGAGGAATTATATAAAATAAAAAAATTGGGGAGGAATTGCTTTTAACGGAAGAACGTTACGTTAGGGTAAGGGTTAGATCTACCAACTCAGTGACTTGTTATATTAGTAGTGTTAGAGAATTAGTGTTTCTTCACGGAAATTTCAGGAATGGAAAAATATTCCTATTTTTCATTTTACAATATTTAATATTCATATTTGAACTATTTTTTCAACAGGAAATCTCGTGGGTGATGCATTTTAATTTAATAACAAAGAAGACATATATTTTCCATCTCTCAGAGAAATCTAAATAACTTAAATGTTGGGTGAAGCTGCTTATTATTTCTGTTACAACGTCATTGGTGATTGAGGTTAAGATGACGTCACTAATAATAATTACTCATCCCCGAACTATCATGTATGGGATTGGGCCGATAGGCCAATATTAGCGGTGCTGACTCTATGTTCAAAACATTAAACAAGCTCAACGCTCGAAACAATGTATCGTGATCGCAGAACGGGAAAGAGAATTACTTTTATTTCAGATTATGGTCCGTGAGTCACAAAATCTGGCAAATTCAGAAATCCGGTATTTTCCGGATTCCGGAATCCGTTATTCTGGATACATGTAAATCCGGCAGAACCGATTTACCGGATAGTGC
>JAGDYQ010000039.1:0-16924 GCA_021962125.1 Bulinus truncatus
GATAGATAGATAGATAGATAGATAGATAGATATAGATAGGATAGATAGATAGATAGATAGATAGATAGATAGATAGATAGATAGATAGATAGATAGATAGATAGATAGATAGATGGATGGATAGATAGATAGATAGATAGATAGATAGATAGATAGATAGATAGATAGATAGATAGATAGATAGATAGATAGATAGATAGATAGATAGATAGATAGATAGATAGATAGATAGATAGATAGATAGATAGATAGATAGACTGGCTGTCAGAAAGGCATGTAATCAAACAGGCAAGCAGACACGCAGCCTGTGCGGCAGGCAAACAGACAAGGAATATAGTAGGCAGATAGGAAGACATAAGACATGCAAGCCCAGTAGAGGTCAGGCAGACAGACGGACAGGAAGAAGGAATACATGTAAGGCAAGTTTTTATCAGGCATACAGACAGTCAGTCAAGCGGACAAGTAGCCTGAGAGACATAAAGTCAGACAAGCATGCAATCTAAATAGGCATGTATAGCCAGACTGTGCAGACAAGACATCCAGGTTAGCGAAATGTAGACAGACAAGAAGATACGCAGAAACTCTTACAAGACACAAAGACACAGAAGCTAACTAATAGAACGTTAGGCAGCCAGGTAGACAGACATACATATAGACATACTCTAAGACAGACATATAGGCTGACATATAGACAGATGGATAATAACATTAAATGGCCTGGGCATATGGATGACTCAGAAAAAAAAAAAGGCTTGTTCGCTAGTTGAGCTGCCAAACTGGATTTTTTTTTTCTTGTATTCACATATTGTTTGAGAAATATGGATATCATATAATGGTATCAAATAACAGATCTGGATAATTTTAATTTGTCATTTGGATATACAATTTGTGATTCTTTTGCAATACATTTTGCATAATCTAGATACGATTCGTTTATTTTTCTGGATAAGCCTCCATACATAAGTACTGTCACTGTAGAAATGAGACAGTTTCCGGTCATCTCTGTATCATATGAAAACACTTTCGGGGATTTGCGGGGTTGGGGAAGTGAAGGGGGGGGGTTGTGAGATGGGGCGATAAAATATACACCAAGTCATCAGGGGAAGCTGATGTCATATAGGTGGGCCCAATTCCAGCTCAAAGTACCAGCAACTCTGGCAGCTACCTGGTGTGTGCTATATGGTCTCGGACGCTATTAACTTTTTTTTTCCCCCTTTTTGAAAAGTTTTTTTTTTCTTATATAATTAAACGTCAACTGGGCCAAAGAAATTCTTGTTGCCCCAGGCGCCAACCAGTGAGCCCAAAAGCCGGTATTTTGTTGACGAACGATTCCATTTTATATACTGTTGATTGAAACACTAATTACCTTGATCTTTCGAAATTTACCATTGACGTCCGTCAAGCGATCCTCCCCGGGCTGCACTTTGTGTGGCACCAGCAAGGGTTGGTATTGCAACCATTTTGATAGTTGATATAGAATAGGGTGGCATTCAATAGCCCGTACAGAGGCGCTACTGACGCTAGACTGTATAAAACAAAGAAAATGTTGATTAAGATACTTCGATATCAGCAAAACGTTCTATTTATAGAACAACACAAACACATACATTAACATTTAGATTACACTCAATGAATTTATTGTAATAGCAAGATCCTTTTACATGGTAAAAACTGATCCATCTTTTTCTACCGCTGACAATGAAGAGCTCTCAGCAGTTGGCACGTGCATGTGTCAGCACAATTAAACTTCCGTGACTGATGAGTAAATACACCCTGCCCCTCCTCCCACCCCACCCCCCCCCAACCCAGGCACACTGCATTTGTCTAACAATGATCCAGACTCTGGATTATCCAACACAAGTTTTGGTTTTTTAAATAAAATTGGTTCTTTGAAATGGCTGACGCGATTGCACCAGATTTAAATTTACCCATGAAGATTGACAAAAGTGCATTAATAGTATTTTAAAGTATCTGAAATAGTTATACTTCGGTCCTTTATGGGAAATGTGTATATGTTCCAATCTCATTCTAAACACTCTAGAATACATTTAAAAAAAAAACATTGTATATTGTGTCTAAATCTAAAGACCAGAAAGAGATTAATTGAAAATGATACTAAAAGACTAATTAGTATTTATGCTATTAATATAGGTCAGCGATTTTATGCGATTGGACATTCCTGTTTGGAATAAAGAAGTTGTGTTTAAATCTTGCAGGATTTTGGGGTTATTCAGTAAAGCATGCCCGTGGTTGATATATAGAGTCCAGTGCCAAACCTAGGGATTTGGGGGCCCGGAGGGGGGCGCTTGGCCTCTTTGAGGGCCCCTGCATTTTGACATTCGACACCATGACATGAGAGAATGTACTTAATATTTGATGTTAAAAAAATTTGGGGCCCCCCTCAAGCTGGGGCCCTGAGGGGAACTTTCGAATTTGGACCCCCATCCCTGTTTACGCCTCTAATAGAGTCCAATGGATCCAAAACAATAATACTCCTTCCCAGGGGCCTCCCCAGACACACACCCCTCCTTAAATGACGCTAGTTAATACTAGTATATACCATGCATTGAAACAGGTTAAAAGTAGGCGGCGATGTCTAGACAGATGTGAAATATTCACTTCTCGAGAATTCTGTTATCCAGGGTGGTGTGTGCATACCGAGTGAGACATCTAAAAAAAAATATCTCAGCATTGCTCTCTCTCTCTCTCTCTCTCTCTCTCTCTCTCTCTCTCTCTCTCTCTCTCTCTCTCTCTCCCTCTCTCTCTCTCTCTCTCTTACTCATGTTCCTCCATTACACACATATGGCACAAATCTGTCTCAACAGCGTGAAACCTTTGTGTTGAAGTTTTTTTTTTGTTTTTTAGTGTGTATGTGTTCCCAAAATAAACTTTATTCAAAGTGTCTGACTTCACTGATTAAAGCAAATATATATATATATATATATGTAAACTTGCAACACCTTTGTTCCGTTGTGGTATTTTACTATATACACCGCCCTCTTCTTCCCCCCCCCTCCCTCGATGAGTGAGTGTAAAGAGAAGTTGGAGAGAAGAAGGGGGGGGGGGGGGAGAAAGATGCTAGGTTTTGTTTTCGTTTGTTGTGTTTCTTTCAACAGTGTCGAGTATAAACTGGACGAATCTTTGAATGACAAATACATTTGGCCCTGTAGGTGCGTGATTGTTGAGTACGGGGGGAAACGAAACCACTAAACCAGACTAATAATACAGAGGCGTAGCGAGGAGGTGGCAAGGCAACTTCCGCCCGGGGCATTTTACCTTTTTAATACCTTTTTAGCACCCCCCCATTCGAAAAACATATAATATAATATGTAAAATATACCATTTGGCGCCCCTGAACCTCGGCGCCCGGGGACATATGTACCCCCGCCCTTCCCCCCAACTACGCCTCTGTAATAATATAATGTCAACGTTTATGCTAAGAAAGAGGAGGTGACACAAAGAGAGCTCTTATTTAAAACCAGCTAATGGAACACCGAACTACATCCGGAGTGGAGAAATTTACAATTATTTCGGAATACTTTGTGTATTGGCAAACCATTTGTTATCACTTTTTTTTAAACGCGTTATAAAAAGATATCATTATTTTTTATGTTAACATTATTATAGTTTTACCCAAAGCCCAATGTTCTACTGTGGGGCGGATGGCCGAGTGGTGTAGATACTCGACTGTCGACCTGAGAGTCCTTGGTTTGATCCTCGGGGAGGCCCATGGAATTTTTCCTGGTGAAATTGGTGCAAAGTCCACCCAGCTTTAAATGGACACCAGACTTAAATTGGGGAAGTAAAGGCGGCTGGTCGTTGCGCTAACCACAACACAATCCCTTCATATGCCGAGGTTATAGAAACAGATGAATTTTACACTTCATCTGCCCCGATGGCCCGTTAGGGCCAAGGGAACTTTTTTTTTTACAATGATCAGATCAACTTTTTACGACGTGACCCCTGCCTTGTACATCGTGAGAACCTGCGTTAGCCTCTATGACTGATCATTTTGTGGAGAGAGCCCCCCCCCCTCTCCTCCGAATGCGTGGCTGTAGTTATCAAGAGAATCTTTACCAGGGAAAGGGTGTTTTTGGAATCTGATATAAAAGCCCCAGGGCTATTGGTTTAAACCATTAACATTAGTCTTGGTGGTCCCACTAAACAGCTTGTTAGGCTGGACGCTGTCCTAGTTCACAAACAGGTCTTTTAAAAAAAAACAGGTTTTTTTAACAAACCGGGTCTTTTAATAAACTAGTTCCTTTAACAAACCAGATATTTTAACAAGCGATGTCTTTTAACAACCAAATATTTTAACAAACCAGTTATTTTAATAAACCAGACCCTTTCACAAACAAAGTCTTTTAACAAACCAGGTCTTTTAACTACCTAGCTATTTTAATAAACTAGGTCTTTTAACAAACTAGGTCTTTAAAAAAAAACCCAGGTCTTTTACATATAGAAAGTTTGTTCATTAAGTTTAGTGGACACACTCCCGTCTACTAGGAACAGGTCATGCATGATTAATATTATAATTAGATTTGTTTTTGACGACAGTGCAATTCTGGACTTAAATGTTTTTCAATTTATTTTAGTTTCAATCAAGGAATAGTTTTATCTCACAACGTGTAAAAGAATGTAAAATATTAGCTTTAGCAGTTGTGTCCCGTTCTGTTCCTCACCTGCGTGTGTGTGCGTGTGTGTGTGTGTGTGCGCGCGCGCATTGTCGAATGTATATTTTGTGTTGTCGGATTCCGTTAAACAAAGGCGTGTGTGTTCTTTGTATTAAAAAAAAATGTAGACAGGTATATTTCAGTTTGTTATTGTCTACTTCTATAGATAACATTGAAACAGTTGGATAAATTAAATACACGCACAGACGTCATGAACAGAGTGATAATTGTAAAGACCTAAACCACAGAATATAAATTACACACAATGCGTCAATATTACATCGTCAATTAAAAATGATTTTTTCCTCCCGAAAGCAGCCATATTTGTGTAAAATTCCTGTGAGTATCAATTTTTAGGTCATGGGCGTACCTAGGGTGGGGGCGGAGTGGGAGGGGGGGGTCCAAATTCGAAAGTTCCCCCCCCCGTGCCCCAACTTGTGGGGGGGGGGTCCTTAAATATTTTTTACATTAAATAATCAATACAATATCTCATGTCATGATGTCAAATATAAAAATGCAGGGGCCCCCAAATATCTAGGTGCTACACAACTAAGAAGGAAAATAAACGCAAATGTCGGCAATTTTTTTTAGTCATTGGAAAATAATAAGTATACATACACCTAACCCCCTCCCCCCCCTTTTTTTTCTCACTCCCCCCTCCCTCCAAACAAACAAACAAAAAAAATAATGATTTACTAATACCTAATGCAAAAAAAAAACATAACTTCCGCACGGCGCAATAAACAATTTCAAGCGAAATACGTTTCAATACGGTTCCGTTTCGGAATGCTAAAAAAAAAAAAAAATCTACCCCACTTCATCAAAATTAGAAACTAGTCTTCAGGCATCACGGCTTGTCATTTTGTATTCTCAATTAGTTGTGTGCACACACACACACACACACACACACACACCACAGGTGTGCACATTTCTGGTTAATGGCTGCTTCTCTAAAATAATTTTACCCCCCTACCGGCTCCCCTTCCATCCCTCTACCCCCGCCTCCCCGCCCCCCATCCCATTCTGTTCATTTTGAGTCATTTCCTTCCGTTAGCTCTCTAACTCTAACGGTCCAGAAATTTTTTCAAAAAATAAAAAAAAACTGGAACATTTCTCGATCCATTAACTCGTTGACTACCGTGTCTTCACAACTCGAGGAAATGAAACTTGGTGGATTAGCTGGAGTTTTTGTTAACCAGCTACTGCCGAATCTCTCTCTTTTTTTTTTTAACGCCCTTTTAAGGAGAGGCAGGTAACCAACCAACCATCCGTTTAACTTGACCGTCTTTGTACACGCGCTTTGTAAATAAACGGAAATTTTGTTCAACGGAAATGGCCGTTTCGGTCCGGCCCGATTTATTTTGTCAAACAAATTACATAAATGGAGGGAGGGAGAGTGAAGGAGAGGAAGGATGAAGGAATTGTAATGAAGATCTTGAAAAAATGTACTCTGTGAGCAAACTTCAGTTAAAGGACAGATTAGTGGAGAATGAAAGAAGATAGATGGAAGGAACAAGTGAATGACGAACTCCCCAGCAGACTGAAAGCCCCAACATTAATAATATACAGAGTGGGCCCAAAAAAAAAAAAGAGAACTTTGCGTAGACGGTAATATAATTATGTGGGACGGATGGCCGAGTGGTGTAGATACTCGACTGTCAACCTGAGGCCCATGAAATTTTTCCAGGTGAAATTTGGTGCAAAGTCGTCCCACAAGTCCACCAAGCTTTAAATGGGTACCTGACTTTAAGTTGGGGAAGTAAAGGCGGCTGGGCGCTGTGCTAACCACACAATCCCTTCATATGCCGAGGTTATAGAAACAGATGAATTCTACACTTCATCTGCCCCGTTAGGGCTAAGAAGGGAACTTTTTTTTTTAATATAATTATATCAAAGTTTGTTTAGCTGTACGCTTAGAAAAAATTGTTGATAAGCAGGAAAGACACATTGAACAGGACTTCTGATTGGCTAAATACTTTGCAAACAAAATTACATGAAACAATACGATCAATTAAATTATATTTTAAAATCATTCTTATGTTATATGATGTTCTCACTATTTTTTTGGCCCACCATATATATATTTTTTAATCAATTAAATGTAGTGGGTTTTTTTTCTTCTGGCGGAACGCACCGGAACGGGCGTTCCGGCAACATTTTTCCCGTAGACTTTTGTTTACTGCACTATATTCAATGTTATTTCTTTGTTCCGGTACCTTTTTTTTTTTGTTAAAAAAATGGCAAATGACTAAATGTATTATTACTATCGAACGATTATGAGCCGTAATATTTGAAATACATTTTTCCCCATAGTGATTGACATATAGCAAGGCATGAAGATATCATACATTAGGTGTATCTTTACTTTGGTATATTGTGCATTATCTGTCATGTATCTTTACTTTGGTATATTGTGCATTATCTGTCATGTATCTTTACTTTGGTATATTGTGCATTATCTATCATGTATCTTTACTTTGGTATATTGTGCATTATCTGTCATGTATCTTTACTTTGGTATATTGTGCATTATCTGTCATGTATCTTTACTTTGGTATATTGTGCATTATCTGTCATGTATCTTTACTTTGGTATATTGTGCATTATCTGCCATGACACTTAAACAAAAAAAACATAAAACTTGATCATATTAGGGTTTGTAGTAAACAGAAAAAATCCACTTACAAGTTAAATAAAACACATTATCTTGCTGTTTTAATTAGAAATATAGCATTCATTTTACCCCATCGAAGTTAAATGTTAAATTTTGTATTCAAAGTGGGGTCGGGGGGGGGGAGAAAAACGGGGGGGGGGGGTCCTTTTTTCCGCTGGGTTTTTTTTCCATGCGGCTTCTTTCAGCAGGGGGTTTTGTCTGTCTGTCTGTCTCTCCCCCCCCCTCTCTCTTTCTCTCTCTCTCTTTCTCTCTCTCTCTCTCTCTCTTTCTTTCACACTCACGAACGCATGTACACACTTTCTCTTTCTCTCTCAGAATAAGAGAAAGATAACAACAGAAAGAGAGATGGAATACAGTCAGTTTAAAGGTCACGAAAACCTGCTACATAAGCTGCAATGCAACTGCTTTTGGTGGAAAGATTAATAAACATACACGCATATAATAGAGAGAGAGAGAGAGAGAGAGAGAGAGAGAGAGAGAGAGAGACAGACAGACAGACAGACAGACAGATAAAAGGAAAAAGGAACCAAGATCCCCCCCCCCGAATCATCCAATGCGCAGTGGTACGGGGAGGAAGGCACACTACCACAGTGCTTGATTGAAGTCCTGTTTGACCAAAGGAAACACACATTCCGTTATAAAAGTGTCTGTCTGATCCTACAAGTGGGGAAACTTGTTTTAAAATAGACATCTCCGCAGGTGTGTTTTTAAGTTTTTTTTAATCCTGGATGGCATCAACAGGTCATTTTTTTTTTAAAAGTAAAAGTTTATTTAATTCTCAAGCATGAAATATTTTTCTTTTTCTTTTTAACCCTTTCTAGACTGGGTGGCATCAACAAGTCACTTGAAAAAAAAAATAATTTTCAAGCATAATTCTTTTTTTTTTTTTATTTCTTTTGATTTTAATGAATCTTAAATATTTGTTTGTATATATTTTTGTTGTTGTTGGTGTTGTTTGTAATTACCTAAAAGAAACATGTATGACAGTCTTGATGTGCATATTTGTTAATATTTCTAGCATACGTTGAAGTGAAATAGGTCGGTTCATATGTACATGAAAACAAATTAAAACATAACTATAGGTAGACATGAAATGGTGTGATATCGTAACACACGTACACCGAACAGCGAATATTTGAGCCCTTTTATTTTGTTGACCTAATAAATTTTTTAGCACTGTTATTAACCTTTTACTGGTGTCAAACTTTGAATTAAGTCATTTTTACACATCTGGCTATGTGCAGAGGCGGATTTAAAGACGGGCACACCGGGCACCAACTTTTGAGGGGCCCGAGGGAGCCCAAATTTGACCCTTTTATATGTTATCTCTTTTTAGGAACCCAATGATTTTCTTTTGCACTCTGGGCCTCAACTGATCTAACTCTGCATCTGGCTACGTAAGCTCAAATATTCAAAATTATTTCTAAGTCTATCTCTCTCTCTCTCTTCTCTCTCTCTCTCTCTCTCTCTCTCTCTCTCTCTCTCTCTCTCTCTCTCTCTCTCTCTCTCTCTCACTTAGTATGTATATGTATGAATAAATAAATTCCTCATTTCTCTATTTATTTAAATAAAGTTCATTCTACAATATCTACATTAATCTACATGTCCTTAATTGTTTCCATTCCATATATAGGCTATATATTTATTTATTTAAAGTATGTGGGTCACTAGAATGCTACTTCTGCATTCTGTCGTCGGACTTTGGGCCATTATATTTTTTTTTTTCGTTAGATGCGAAGAGACCAAGATTCTATGGAGTACATTACATAAATCTAACATACCTTTCTTTATGTGTCTGTCTTAAAACATACATCCCCCCTCTCACCCCCCCTCCTCATTCACCTCATCATCGCTATCCGTTACCATATGTGAGTATATTGGAATGGATTAAAATAAACCGTTATTAAGATAGGACTGGCAGTGACGTGTAAGAAAACGGTTTTTTTTTAAAAGCAGGCCTTAAAAAATAGATGGTTCGTCGACTTCCTTGGATTTTTGTTTACCATTTTAAAATCAACTTTACACTTATCATAACTGATGGCAGACCAGTACTGTGTCGCTTTACCGCATGGGAGCCATTTGAAAAGGGTGCGTGTTGTGAGCCCTTTGTATCCTTGTACCCTCAGTACCACTGCCCCTCTCCCTCCCCCTCAAGGTCTTCATTCAACATAACTGTATAAGAGATCAGAAACCGTGACATCTCTCTTGAAAGAATAGTGGAAATGGGGAGGGGGTTTGGCGGAAGTGTAACAAACGTACTGACGGAAAACACACATTAAAAAAAAATTACAATTATTGTTCAAACATTTGCAACAGTGTGGGAACGGGATGTAGAAGAAGACGAATTTTGAACTACGTGCAAATAGGTCACGAACTAGGACAAACAAACAAACAACTCTCCTTACTATATGAGAGGCCCACCGACAGAAATTTCGGGCCCCTGGGCAGGGCTGTCACGCCCCCCCCACAATTCTAATAATAATATTTTCAAAAGTTGATTGGCCAGCTCAGACGGACCCCTAAAACTCGCCGGGCCCCTGGGCGTTTGCTCCCCCCCTCCGCCCCCCCCCCTCCTCGGCGGTACTGACTACATGAGAGGTAAAGGAGGATCTGTTTACATCCAGACTCCCACTAGCTGTCTAATGTGTCGGCCAGTGCGAGTCAAATTTCATTTCTTGGCGCCCTACTTCTATAATGAAATTGGTAAAAAAAAAATATTTAATAGAGCTATTTCGAAGCCCCCACCCCACCCCCACCCCCACTCCTCTTCAGATTTCGGTGCCCTGTTCTGCCGCACATCCCGCACTACACCCTTCAGTGCTACCGTTTACTCCCACAGCATCCCCTTGATCTTCCCATTCCGCAGAATGAACAAAAACAAAACAAAAAAAAAAGTACATAGAAGTTGTATCCAGAAAGACGTCGAGTCAAAGGATATCTGCAAATATCTGGGAAAAAAAGATCCCCACTCTCTCGCCCCCACCCCCACAACATTGTCGCCCACAAGTCACAAACATATTTTATGGCGGCACTAAAAGTCGACAATGTATAACGTCTGCTATCTTCTGAGCCCAAAACTTTTCAGCGATTTTTTTTTCGTTTATGAATTGTGTACATTAAAAAAAAACCGCACAGGTTAAACTTTAAATTTGTATTGGATAACGGAAGATCAAAAAGTCCCAATCAGAAGCTCCCCCCCCCGGGCCCCTTTTAATATTGGGGGAGGGGGAGGCTTGGAAGACGCCGAGTTTGCCTATCCAGCTCTGTGGGCGTATGAAACGGTTAAACAAACGCCTGATAACTCAGACCGTGGTGTTGGATAACAACGTGTTGTCTAGACATTTCAACCAGAGGTCAGTGTGGGCTGCTGCTGCTGTTTTTGTGTGTCTTCTCTTTCTGAACGTGAAATATCTTCAAGCAAGATGGCGTAGTATTACATTCACAGTCGTGATCCCATATCAGTAAAAGGGGGAGGGGAAGGGGACGGGGCTGTTTAATTTACCTTTTTCAACGGTTGGTTTTTTTATCAAAGTGTCGAACCCTCGTGTTAATTAAAGTTCTGTGTTTTATTTGGAAACTCACTGACCTTTTGAACCCTCGACCTTTATGTACTTTATGTTTTTTTTTTAGTTTCGAAAAATTGATCGTTAAAAACTGTAATCTGGGTTTGGGGGGGGGGGGTTCCCATGTTTGTACCTTTTGTTCAGTGCTTTCTAGGGAGCGACCGATATGCCTTTTTACCGATAGTCCGATACCGTTATTTTCCCCCAGCATTTTTACCGATACCGATACCGATATTTTCTTTTTAGGGGTTGTCCATTATTTATGTCAACAAATTTTTGGCGATTTTTACCTCCCCCCCTTGTCAACAACTTGTCAAACTTCCAGAGACCCCCCCCCCTCCCTATAAAATTACGTCAACATTTGACTTCCAGAGACCCCCCCAAAAAAAAGGTGGCTTCCAAAATGTTTATGTAGCAAAATTAGTAGGAATATAGTTAATTTAATTAAAATACTGAATGTTAAGCAAGTGTGTAACACAGAACTACAAACGCTGCTTAATTTTCCTATTTATTAAGTAATTATATTAAATTTAAAAAAGTAACATTGTTGACGTCAACTTTTCTTGACCTCCCCCCTCCCCCTTGTCAACAATTGTCAAAAATTTTCTGACCCCCCCCCTCCCCCCTATTTTGTTGACGTAATTAATGGACAGCCCCTTAAGCAACAACAATGCCAAACACGTGTTATTCTCGTGCTATATGACGTATTTCAAGCCAAGTTCACATATTTTGTAACACTTCCCCCACGCGTGTCTTGTTTAAACCCCCCCCCCCAGATACCGATATTTTTTTTAATCAACAACAATGCCAAACACGTGTTTCTCTCATGCTACAGCTAATGACGTATGTCAACCCATGCTTACCCCTTCCCTGTCATATTTCGCCCACACGTAAGTCTTGTTTCCCCCCCCCCCCCCCAACTTCCCATCCCAACAAAAAATACACACAGATGTTCACTAATTGTATCATTCAAGGTCATACATTAGAATTAAGAAATGCCAATCCTATTGTTTCAAGGTCATATCTCTGAGGAAGACGTGACAATTTCTGTGTACGGGTTTTTTTTTTCCTTTTTTTTAAATCTTGTCTGATCTGGTTATAGAATTGGGTTATTTACTGATTTTTTTTTCTGCAACTCTGTTGTGAAAAAAAAAAACAATGTATCGGCAGCCAAATAACGGCCGGTCCGACAGTTAACCCATAGTGCCAATATCGGTTCGACTATCGGTCGCTCCCTACAACAATCGGCCGATCCGATATTAACCGATAGTGCCAATATCGGTCCGATACCGATAGCGATCCGATTATCGGTCGCTCCCTAGTGCTTTCCCAAACTTTCTACATGTGTCAGTGCCGAACCTATGGATTTGGGGGTCCGGAGTGGGTGCTTGGCCTCTTTGGGGGCCCCTGCATTTTGACATTCGACAACATAACATGAGATAATGTACTTAATATTTAATGTAAAAAAATTGTTGCGGACCCCCCTTCAAGCTGGGGTCCGGGGGAACTTTTGTATTTCGACCCCCCTCCCCCACTCTAGGTATCCCACCCCTCTGACATGTGTGTACCCTTTTTTATTTTCGTAATACTGAGTGCCCCTTCTAAAAAAAAATTGCTGTTATTGTTTTTTAAGGTCATGTTTTTTACCCCTCATTTCATTGTTTTCTCTTTATCCGCTGGATGATTACCCAATGTTTTCTGCCCGGTGCAGCGCGAACCCCCAGCAATCTTTTCGCGTAACACCAGGGGGGAGGGGGGAGAGAGACGAGTATCAAACTTTTTGGGTAACACTGCTCTAGTTCATCGGAGTGAATTGTAGAGTATCGCTCGATGAATGCTTTGACAATGCTTGCATATAGATAACTTTCTGTATTGTCCCCCCAAGCTTTCACTTATGGCCTTCATTTAGACTTTAATTTAGAGTTAAGCAAACAATTGCTGCCACTATGATCCATTGTAGTACAAAAAAAAAAAAGAGAGGGTGGGTGGGGTGTCTAGCGGAACGTATTCAGCCGCCATCAAAGTTCTGCATTTTTACAGGAACTTTGCCGCTAACAAGGGGTGGCATTAGCATCGAAACGTACTTAGCCGCTAACGTTACTGCCAGGACTCCGCCCTTGGCTTCGCTAAACGCTAGTTACGCTACTATAACCCCCCCCACACACACACACACACAAACTTAAAAATTGATAAAAATGGTAAATGCTATTAAAAACTTTTTTTTTTATTTTCTTGTGATGTTCGAGTAGTGGTTGGATGTCTGAAATTTAGGGGTCATTCACTTATTACGTAACGCTTTTTAAATTGATTTTTGTGACCTTCTCCCCAACGTTACGTGTTGTTGTTTTTTTTTTACCATTCTCTATTAATCATCTGTGCAGTTTACTTCGCCCCCCCTCCCCCCATTCTCACCGAAGGCTTTACGTAATTAGTGAAAACGGCCCAATACTTCCAAAGTAGAAATGCACAAGTAAGTTTTAAAATAAAATTCTACAAATAGCATTATGGGTATGTAGGCCAGGATTGAGGAGAGTGGTGGTGTGGGAAAACAGCCGGTGTACATTACTCGGAGCATGCCATTTTAAAGGAAATAATAATTATTATTATTTTCTGTATTATTACATTTATTACCATTTATAAAATGGTAATAATATACATATATATATATATATATATATATATATATATATATATATATATATATATATATATATATATATACTTTTGTCAGAAGGTAAAAGCCTGTAAGTAGACAAGTAGACAAACAGCTTTATTTTATTGTCTAACAGTACCATTTAGTTACTTCAACGCTCTGTGCTGCCAACTGTAACTTCCATTACAGATGTTGCAGAACTGAAGGAAATGCACGTTACACAAGAGCAGGAAATAGATTTTTTTTTTGTCTATGGGAATTCCCGCGCCAAACTATATGTATTTAGGGGGCCACCGACTCTGCCAGATGGTTTTATTGTGAAATATGAACATTTTCTGTTGTGTATGTGGGCAGGAAACTTTTGTTTACATAATGGCTGCTTAGCACACCGGAACCAGCGCAGATGGGGTGGGGTGGGGATGGGGTTAACACATACATGGGCCTACATCTGCTTAGAGAAAAAAAAATATAGCGAATTTAACATTTATTTGGTCTAGCGAGCTCCAAAGCCAAGTTCGAACCGAGAACATATGAAGTATGTTTACATATTTCTAGTATAACTGGAATCATAAGGTTAGAGGCAGAGCCGTTTTTTATGGATGGGAACACTATGCGGTTGACTAACCCCCCCCCCCCGCACTATTGCTTAAGAGGCCACTGTCTGGAATCTTTATTTTTTGTGTAAAACAGTAAAAAATTTAAATTTTATTATATGGTTATTCAAAAGCACTCATTTTCCAATCCAAACCATCTTTTGTACTCAGTGGGGTATTTTATCGTTCCGCATGAAGTACTGTGGGCAAATTTTACATTTTCTCAAGACACTGCTATCAAACGGCCCCCAGGTACTGCAGGGAAGATGTCATTTTGAACACTTTTTATGGGCCCGAACTAAAATGACTGAAAACTTTGGGTCCAGAGTCACTCAAGTTCTGCAAACCTCTGTGTTTTGATAAGGTTTGTGCCAAGTCTACCCCCCCCCCCCGCCCCATCCCCCGAAGAAGAAATATTTACCTGTCCATGATCCCAAACTGTAGATCCCCCCACCAGATCCCTGCCTGTAGATTTCCCCCTCCCCCGCAAGATCCCTAACTGTGGGTTTCCCCCCCCCCCGCAAGATCCCCAATGGTAGATTCTCCCCTCCCCCGCAAGATCCCCAATGGTAGATTCTCCCCTCCCCCGCAAGATCCCTAATGGTAGATTCTCCCCTCCCCCGCAAGATTCCTACCTGTAGATTTCCCCCTCGCCCGCAAGATCCCTAATGGTAGATTCTCCCCTCCCCCGCAAGATTCCTACCTGTAGATTTCCCCCTCCCCCGCAAGATCCCTAATGGTAGATTCTCCCCTCCCCCGCAAGATTCCTACCTGTAGATTCCCCCCTCGCTCGCAAGATCCCTAACTGTGGGTTCCCCCCCCCCCCGAGAGATCCCTAACTGTAGATTCCCCCCTCCCCCGCAAGATTCCGAACTGTAGATTTCCCCCTCCCCCAAAAGATCCCTAACTGAAGATTTACCACCCCCCTCCACTTCTTATCTAGAAAAGATGTATTGACCTTGCTTGGTTTCAACGTTTAACAAGATAATCTTTTAGTTCTTTTAGTGAGATTTACTTTCATGGTCCTTCAGCATCAACAACCGCTAACCTACCAATACAATTTTGGTGTTTTTAACGTTCATGAACAAACAGTAAGTTTATCTAGCAAAGTACTGTTAGAAACTTTATCTTGTGGAATTAAGCTTTTTTGACAATGTATACTCGAGGTTATAAGGGAATAGTTTATTCTGCTTATCTCTTACAAAGCTGAAGTGTAGCTACAAACCTTTGCCCTAGTGCTCTCCTTTTGTGCCTTTCCCTCCTTTGTCTGTCTGTCACAGATTTTAAAATAAAAGGTCAAATCCATACGTATCAAAGCCTTTTGTCTTATTTGTGTTCGTCTAAATATCACAAGTGAATTGATGCCATAAACCAAACACTCTGCATAATAAATTATGAATGATTTAAATAGTATCAGGCACCTGCCCCGTATTCTTGTGCGTTCCTTCTTCCCAATTTTGCCCTGCCCAGGGCAAAATCCCGGTAAGCATTTTTTGAAATATATTGTTGTTAAAATTAAATTAGTCAGAATGAGTTCCCGCTGTTCTCAGATCCACATGAGTTAAACTAATTGAATATATCTTAAGATTACAAACACACAACTGCAATCCTAAAATTTATTTAGAACATATTTGTTTTGAACTAGCATTGATGACTATTACACCCAGTGCAGGATTTACGTATAGGCTAAACAAGCTATAGCTGAGGGCCCCCCCCCCACTTTCTTAGAGGCCCACAAATAAATCTCCAAGTGAACGATTGTCACATATACTTAAATATTTGACACTGACATATAATGTATGGACTGATAAAGGGCCTCATATCTCAAATAGCCTAGGCCTTTATCAAGTCTATATCCGGCCCTGATTATAACTATATTTATAAGGCACTAGATCTATTTCCATGTGCTGATATCTGTGAATGTTTCCCATTATTATTTGCGGTTCGTATTATAGGACTCCCGTTCGTGTTTTTAAAAAGATATCTCCGGCGTTATACGCAAGTATAAAGGGAAAAACCCAATTGAAAACGATAGCACTTGTTTTGATGCATTGCCATGTCAAGTACCTAAGAAGTGCTATTTACTTAACATCCGCTTAGCGGAAGGTTGATTTCATAATTCAATCTGACCCCACAATCCCATATTTTACTAAGGACTTAGCTGGTCTGAGAGTCTTAAGTCCAAACTTTTAACTTTTAAATTGCCACTTGCGCCTCCCAGTAATTTCAGTTTTTTTATACGTAGTATTTTTATATCATTTATTTTTGTTGCATGCATGCCTTGTAATTGCAAATTCATGGTTTAAACAAAACCCTGCAAGTTTCGAACCTTAAACGTTTTTATTTTACCTGGTCAAGCGTGTGGTTGTAGGGTGATTTTCTTTCCTGGAGCTTTTGTCCGATTTCATTTTCAACCTTGAGCAATAAGTTCAAAACTATTTGTTCAAATTTTAACGAAACAAAAAGAAATTAAAAGCAAAGAGTAAATAGGGGGAAAACAACAACAACACATTCAATGTGCATTGATTTGATAAAGGGCCAATCGGGGCAGATGAAGTGAGGAATTCATCTGTTTCAGTTGCCTCGGTATATAAAGGGATTTTGTGGTTCGAACCTAGGACTCTCCGGTTGACAGTCGAGTGTTCTACACTGCACGACCATCCGTCACCTAAATAAAAGGAAAATGATAAAATATTTAACAATGACTGCCGAGTGTTATCTGCAACAACAAATATAATATAAAAAACAACAACATAGAATATAATATA
>JAGDYQ010000039.1:17424-380127 GCA_021962125.1 Bulinus truncatus
ACATTGCCAATATACGTATATAATTACGAGGTATGTGTACCCACAGCATATCTAATTTTTCTAATAGCATCCAGACTTCTAATCTAAGTGAGGCGAAGTGGCGGGATAGTTCAGTTGGTAGAGTGCTTGCAATGCGATCGTGAGGGTTGGAATCCGGTCACCCCGTGGTTATCGGTTGGTGCCTAGTGCATGATGATAACAACTGCAAATGTACATGAAATTACGGTAAAAGTCTAGCGGTATAATAATGAAATTTAAAGAATGTGACAGATGTCAAGTTTTACCCTCGACTTATGCGCGGGTCATGACAAATTTCGTAATTTTTGGCTTGGAAATTCTCTCGACCTATCTGCGACATCGATTTATGCGTGAGTACCCACGGTACTTATAATGAAATAATGTTTTTTGAGGAAAGTGGGGCCCAAGTTATCAAAGTTGGTCAGGGCCCTCAAGGGTGGGTGGGGCAGTAAAGGTGTATTACTATTAGTGTGTTGTCAAACCATGAATGATTCTAGCTCAACTACTAAAAACACGCCCTAGCTACTACTTAGTGTAGGTCCACCACAATGACTGTTAAAACACGCCCTAGCTACTACTTAGTGTAGGTCCACCACAATGACTGTTAAAACGCGCCCTAGCTACTACTTAGTGTGGGTCCACCACAATGACTGTTAAAACACGCCCTAGCTACTACTTAGTGTAGGTCCCCCACAATGACTGTTAAAACACGCCCTAGCTACTACTTAGTGTGGGTCCACCACAATGACTGTTAAAACACGCCCTAGCTACTACTTAGTGTGGGTCCACCACAATGACTGTTAAAACACGCCCTAGCTACTACTTAGTGTGGGTCCCCCACAATGACTGTTAAAACACGCCCTAGCTACTACTTAGTGTGGGTCCACCACAATGACTGTTAAAACACGCCCTAGCTACTACTTAGTGTATGTCCACCACAATGACTGTTAAAACACGCCCTAGCTACTACTTAGTGTGGGTCCCCCACAATGACTGTTAAAACACGCCCTAGCTACTACTTAGTGTAGGTCCCCCACATTGACTGTTAAAACACGCCCTAGCTACTACTTAGTGTAGGTACACCACAATGACTGTTAAAACACGCCCTAGCTACTTCTTAGTGTAGGTCCACCACATTGACTGTTAAAACACGCTCTAGCTACTACTTAGTGTGGGTCCCCCACAATGACTTAAAACACGCCCTAGCTACTACTTAGTGTAGGTCCACCACATTGACTGTTAAAACACGCCCTAGCTACTACTTAGTGTGGGTCGTCCACATTGACTGTTAAAACACGCCCTAGCTACTACTTAGTGTAGGTCCCCCACAATGACTGTTAAAACACGCCCTAGCTACTACTTAGTGTAGGTCCACCACAATGACTGTTAAAACACGCCCTAGCTACTACTTAGTGTAGGTCCCCCACATTGACTTTTGAAAGTTCACCTAGTTGTATATTACTGACAGACTTTCTCCTTGATACTTGTGTTAGTGTACACTTCCTTCGTTTTTATGCTCTTGCCCAAACAGACTAATATATAAAAAAAAAACATAAAGAACAATAGTAAACAGCCCTCTGTAGTTGAACTTGATTGGATCACGTGACGTGACGACCTCTCGTGTGCACTCTCTCCATCACGTGTTTTGAATCCTCAGTACTGTTTGTGAGGGATGTTTGTTGTTAACCCCCCCCACACACACACACACACATACCACATCCCTCTGTGTGAGTTTTTAGTACTGACTGAGATGATATTTGTATGTGTTCAACTTGTGTACTACAGAGACTGATAAGAATGTTTAAGTCAGTTTATAAAAAATACATTCATAGATACAAGCAAAATAAAAAAAAAACTTGTTGAATGGAATTTAATGTTGGTAATTTTTTTCTTTAAATATTGTTAATGTGATAATGATTGTGAATGACTTTTGCCGTAGCACTCTTTGTAATAATTGGCTGGAAACCGAACAGACCCCCCCCCCTCCCCCATACATGTTGTTGTTTTTTAAATTCAGTTTTCTGAGCGCTGCGTGGAGTTCCAAACAATTGATTGTTTCATGCCACAATGTGGTGAGAATGATGAATGAAAACACATACACACACATATATACAGGCACGCCGAGAGGGGGGGGGCATTGCCAGAGGGCCCGCATCTGTAATGGGGCCCGGCCGCCCCGATACATGTCAATTTTTTCACGACTTTTTGTTTATTAAGGGGCCCGCAATGATGTCCTGCCCTTGGGCCCGTGTTGGCTCTCGGCGCCACTGCACATACATACATATATATATATATATATATATATAACCAAACATTAAGAATGGACATGTTTTCTTTTTATTTCAAACTGGATGATTGGGTTCTTGTTGTTGTTGTTATTTATAGTTTATTTGTTTTTGTATGACTAACTCCTAAATGTGAACATGCCAACTCCAGTGGTGACTGAACATTTTATTCTCATCATGTCGGATTAAAACTAAAATAAAATGGAGACGTTGTGCACTGTCATCATGTAGTAGTTGATAGGCGGCTCCATCTTCAGAGTAGCCCCGTGGGGGGGATACTTATTAAAGAGAAAGAAAAAAAAGACAGACCTATATATGAAGGATTACAACTCAGGAGTCTTGCTCATGGCTGAAAGCTACCTCGAGGATGATGGCTTGGTTGCTCGCGGCTCGTCTGGTTTGCACAACAACTTCCGGCAGTTCAACGCCCGCGCAGCCATAGCCGCGGCCCATCACAGGGCGTACATACAGGTAGGCCTCTATGTTCTGTTGGCTAGTTCTGAATGATGTGTAGGGCGTACATACAGGTAGGCCTCTATGTTCTGTTGGCTAGTTCTGAATGATGTGTAGGGCGTGCATACAGGTAGGCCTCTAGGTTCTGTTGGCTAGTTCTGAATGATGTGTAGGGCGTACATACAGGTAGGCATCTATGTTCTGTTGGCTAGTTCTGAATGATGTGTAGGGCGTACATACAGGTAGGCCTCTATGTTCTGTTGGCTAGTTCTGAATGATGTGTAGGGCGTACATACAGGTAGGCCTCTATGTTCTGTTGGCTAGTTCTGAATGATGTGTTGCCAGTAGTCGTACTGAATGTTCTCTGGCGTCGGCATTCTCTTATAAGCTGAACCACCCTGCATTATAAAAAAAAGTATTTTTTAGAGGTCTGTTATTTAGAAAAATGGAAATTATGAAAGCAATAATTGAATATTAATGAGTAAGAAACTAATTCCGGCAAACCAATAAAGGTATAGTACTGGCTAGCATAGACAATAATATTTTCTGTTATTGAGTCTCCAATGGAGGACATTTGGTGAGACATAGCAGTCCCCGTATAATTAGATTTGTACACTTTATTTTATATCATTTTACACCCAGAATGAAACACAATGTTTGACTGTGCCCAGAGAGTTGAGCCTAACAATTGCAGCTGTGTATTTAATATTGAAATTGATACAAATGATAGAAGAATGAATCCCACTTAAGTAGTTGTATGAAAATATATTCAGTGACTTCTATACACGTCATACAAATAATACTATCATTGTTTTGTGTGTGATTGTTTTGTGCTGAGTTGCACAGGCGGTACAGAGGTTACCATGTCCCACTAAATAAATCGTTGCATGCGGCTGTTTGAGAGATAAACCAGGTAGAGTGGGCGTGGCTGTCGGAAAGTAGTGGACAAAGAGCCCATTGTTTTACCTTCATGGCCCAAAGACGACGAGCTGTTGACCACAGTTTAAAATGTATCATCACACGAACGTCTGTCGTTGTTTGTTTTTGCCAAGAAACTCCTTCACTTAACACTTTCTCTAATTTTTAGTTTTGTTTGTTTTTTATAAATATACAAACTGTTGATTTATACAACCCAACAAATGTATCTGTTCAGTGTAGAGATGTGTAACAGAGTCAAATACATCATATGGACTCTGTTCTGTTAAAAGGGCGAATTTTTCAAGCGATCGTTGAGGGAGGGTGGGGGGGGGGCATTGATCACTGACGTGTAACTCACTTAACACTTTACGTCACTGTAAGTCACAGGTACGTAGTTTTCTTTGTTCCTCTCCATATTTTCACCTGTAAAGGTACGTAGTTTTCTTTGTTCCTCTCCATATTTTCACCTGTAAAGGTACGTAGTTTTCTTTGTTCCTCTCCATATTTTCACCTGTAAAGGTACGTAGTTTTTCTTTGTTCCTCTCCATATTTTCACCTGTAAAGGTACGTAGTTTTCTTTGTTCCTCTCCATATTTTCACCTGTAAAGGTACGTAGTTTTCTTTGTTCCTCTCCAAGGTACGTAGTAGTTTTCTTTGTTCCTCTCCATATTTTCACCTGTAAAGGTACGTAGTTTTTCTTTGTTCCTCTCCATATTTTCACCTGTAAAGGTACGTAGTTTTCTTTGTTCCTCTCCATATTTTCACCTGTAAAGGTACGTAGTTTTCTTTGTTCCTCTCCATATTTTCACCTGTAAAGGTACGTAGTTTTCTTTGTTCCTCTCCATATTTTCACCTGTAAAGGTACGTAGTTTTCTTTGTTCCTCTCCATATTTTCACCTGTAAAGGTACGTAGTTTTCTTTGTTCCTCTCCATATTTTCACCTGTAAAGGTACGTAGTTTTCTTTGTTCCTCTCCATATTTTCACCTGTAAAGGTACGTAGTTTTCTTTGTTCCTCTCCATATTTTCACCTGTAAAGGTACGTAGTTTTCTTTGTTCCTCTCCATATTTTCACCTGTAAAGGTACGTAGTTTTCTTTGTTCCTCTCCATATTTTCACCTGTAAAGGTACGTAGTTTTCTTTGTTCCTCTCCATATTTTCACCTGTAAAGGTACGTAGTTTTCTTTGTTCCTCTCCATATTTTCACCTGTAAAGGTACGTAGTTTTCTTTGTTCCTCTCCATATTTTCACCTGTAAAGGTACGTAGTTTTCTTTGTTCCTCTCCATATTTTCACCTGTAAAGGTACGTAGTTTTCTTTGTTCCTCTCCATATTTTCACCTGTAAAGGTACGTAGTTTTCTTTGTTCCTCTCCATATTTTCACCTGTAAAGGTACGTAGTTTTCTTTGTTCCTCTCCATATTTTCACCTGTAAAGGTACGTAGTTTTCTTTGTTCCTCTCCATATTTTCACCTGTGTAGTTTTCAGTTCTCTCCATTTTCACTGTAAGTACGTAGTTTCTTTGTTCCTCTCCATAGGTCACCGTAGTACGTAGTTTTCTTTGTTCCTCTCCATATTTTCACCTGTAAAGGTACGTAGTTTTTCTTTGTTCCTCTCCATATTTTCACCTGTAAAGGTACGTAGTTTTCTTTGTTCCTCTCCATATTTTCACCTGTAAAGGTACGTAGTTTTCTTTGTTCCTCTCCATATTTTCACCTGTAAAGGTTGGTTTGTTTTTTTTTCCTTTGATGGAATGAGAAACGGGTGAGGGGGTGGGGGGATAAAACACCTGACACCCCCGGCCCACGTTTAAAAAATCAACTTGTGATTGATTTAAGTTAATCCACATGAGAACTGAACCAACTGTAGCTCTTGAAAACGTCTTTGAAATAACTTTCAGCCGACAACTTCAAGACTTTCAAATCACGTTCAAGCTGATGGGTAAAGGGCAAGTAACTGGCCCCTTTTCCATTTTTGTATTGTGCGGTTGTCGTTAATTGTTGTTTAATGCATTTAGAGTGTCACGTTGAACATTCGCTACAGAACTTATTGGTGTACAGTCAAAGTATTTGTTTCTGGGGTGTATTGGGGGGGGTGATATTCTTATGAGTCACATTAGTATGTCTTGGAGTTATTAGTGTGTTGATTTATCAGGTCCGTTGGTTCCCCATGTGTAGTTAGTTGAACCTGCTTCATGTGACATGTGTCAACATCGCATTATAGACAAATGATAATATGTGTGTGTGTGTGTGTTTATTTTATGTTTAAAGTATTTTTCAGGGTTGGGACAATTAACTGCACATTAGATAATGCATGTGGTGCTCTGGAATTTTAGATGTCTGCGAGACAGGGAACATTGGTCTTTAACACCCTTCAGGAATGGTTGCTCGTTTTTAACTGGTATTGTGCACAATTCTATTTAACCACCCCCACCAAAACCAATATGATGGCTTCCTACGACATTAATCAAAAAATATTATGTGTAAAAGTTCGATTTGCATGTTTTTTGTTTATTGGTTTTTTCTGTGTAAGATATCGCAGATCATGGTATCTTACATCCAGTCACACAAAGGTTATTTACAAATTACTGACCACATCTTTCAGAGTTTATGTTTAATCTGACGGAATATATTACTTATTATCTTATCCATAACCTCTGAAAGATTTTTTTTTTTATTTTTTTTTATTTTTAAATACTATTTAAAAAAATATTTTAAAATATAAAAAAAAAAAAAATATAATATTAAAAATAAGTTTAATTGTGTTCTTTTACATAAGCTGGGGGGGGTTAGGGAGAATTTCCTTTCACGTCTACTTTAAAGGGGGGGTGGGGAGAAAACAGCTCGCGCACCGACTGTGTATGAATCAGATTCATTCCGTTTAACCTACATTAATACAGGCTTATGTTAAAATGAATCCATCTTCAGACGTCATGAACCCCCTTCACTGTCGATGTATGTGTGTTATTTCCTGTCATACACAGTGGTATCTTTATGTGTGTTATTTCCTGTCATATACAGTGGTATATGAATGTGTGTTATTTCCTGTCATATACAGTGGTAGGCCTATATGTATGTGTGTTATTTTCTGTCATATACAGTGGTATGTGTATGTGTATTTCCTGTCATATACAGTGGTACCTCTGGCTGCAAAGCAGAACACGGTTCGCAGTCCGACACGTTCATAGCCCGAGGTTCAACTGTACCTGCTCTACAAATTGAGACCTGCGTCGGTGGAAGTGGCACGCCCGTTGATAAGGTCAATCATTGTTTACTGAACCCATCTTGTAGTTGGCATCGGTTTACTTGACCAACCGATAACGGGCTGTCCAGTTATAACAGAGTCTCATTTGCCGTCCAATCAGACCCGTCTGGCTAACCTTGCCTCCAGTAATCTCTACAGACATGACCCTGATTGGCTCCGTCATGCAGGATGTAGAACCAACCCAGCCCTAACTGCTACATATAGTCGAAGGTATTATTTGACTAACTCGTGGTGAGATTTTGTAAGAATAAACCAATGGGATTGTTAAAACAAGTTCTCCGAAAATGGTTCTTATTGACTTGTCTTTGTTACACTGTTATTGACTTGTCTTTTGTTACACTGTTATTGACTTTTCTTTTGTTACACTGTTATTGACTTGTCTTTGTTACACTGTTATCGGTTTGTCTTTTGTTACACTGTTATTGGCTTGCCTTTGTTACACTGTTATTGACTTGTCTTTGTTACACTGTTATTGACTTGTCTTTGTTACACTGTTATTGGTTTGTCTTTTGTTACACTGTTATTGACTTGTCTTTTGTTACACTGTTATTGGCTTGCCTTTGTTACACTGTTATTGACTTGTCTTTGTTACACTGTTATTGGTTTGTCTTTTGTTACACTGTTATTGACTTGTCTTTGTTACACTGTTATTGGTTTGTCTTTTGTTACACTGTTATTGGTTTGTCTTTTGTTACACTGTTATTGGTTTGTCTTTTGTTACACTGTTATTGGCTTACCTTTGTTACACTGTTGTTGACTTGTCTTTGTTACACTGTTATTGGTTTGTCTTTTGTTACACTGTTATTGACTTGTCTTTTGTTACACTGTTATTGGCTTACCTTTGTTACACTGTTGTTGACTTGTCTTTGTTACACTGTTATTGGTTTGTCTTTTGTTACACTGTTATTGACTTGTCTTTGTTACACTGTTATTGGTTTGTCTTTTGTTACACTGTTATTGGTTTGTCTTTTGTTACACTGTTATTGGTTTGTCTTTTGTTACACTGTTATTGGCTTACCTTTGTTACACTGTTGTTGACTTGTCTTTGTTACACTGTTATTGGTTTGTCTTTTGTTACACTGTTATTGGTTTGTCTTTTGTTACACTGTTATTGGCTTACCTTTGTTACACTGTTGTTGACTTGTCTTTGTTACACTGTTATTGGTTTGTCTTTTGTTACACTGTTATTGGTTTGTCTTTGTTACACTGTTGTTGACTTGTCTTTGTTACACTGTTATTGTCTTCTTGCTTTGCTCACTTTAGCTCATTTCTCGCATTCTCTGACGCTCACCGTTCCACTCCAAATATAAAAAAAAATACAACTCATTCGACAGGTGTAAATCCAATTACAGGCGTACGATAACCCTAATTAACACCATCAGCCACCTCTACCAGCTTGATAAGTTTCTTGTCATAACTTGTTCCACTTGACAGCACCTCACCAGGTCTCGGCAAGACCAATGTACACAGAATATATGGAGCTTCACTTTACTGTGGATGACAGACATAGAGTGCTCTGTTCTGTTTGTGGATTATGTTATTCGATGTTGTGTTGTTGTTGGTTTGTGACCATTGTTCATAGCTTGGACACACTTCAGTTTAACATGATGCAAATCTATATTTTTTCACATTTTAATCAGTATTTATGGAATTGTACCTCTTTTTTTTCCTAAGCTGAATATTTTCGCTTCCTAATTACACTTTCTATAAAAGCTGTTACAGCTGAAATTTGTGAACAGTTAAACTCAATATTCAACTATTAACCTAATGAAGCGTGTGTCATATGTGTCAAGCTTGACTAGTTAGATTTGAAGATGATAGTTTGTTGCTATTGTTTTTTTAATAGTACTAATGAGGCAAGTGTTAGGTGGATGGGGAGGTAGCTTTATCGCTGGTGTTAGGTAGATGATGGGGTGGCTTGTATCGCTGGTGTTAGAACTCGTATCGCTGGTGTTAGAACTCGTATACTGCATGTCTTACTCTCCGCCTCAGACTAAATGAAGCCTTATCAACTAGATATATAAAATCATATCGACTCTCAAGTATTTCACCGGGTGACATTCGTTCATTTTTCTTCCCTACCACCGCACACCCTCCCCGTCTGTCCAGCTCATACATCCGTCTGGTGTGTGTGTGTGTGGCCAACTGTTGAATCCGGCCGTCGATGTGCGTGTGTGTGTTACCGGCAATTAGTTTGTAGTGGACCATCTGTTACATCCATCCTTACCTCCCCCCTTCATCTCCTTGGGGCAGAATCGCGTTTAAGAATCTCCTGTTGTATTTTTTTTTTTTGTGTTCAACTTTATTAACTACAGTTTGTGTGGCATTAACAATGGATGGAATATGGCGAACTGAAACCCACACACATACAGCCACACTCATACATACGCACGCCCCCAACTCGGTACATCTGTTTTAGCACAACACACAAGTTTAAAAATACATCATTTTAAACTAAATCGATAGCGATGCACATGGCCAACACACACACAGACTGAGTTAAAAAGACGAAAGGTTGCATATATTTGTGTATTGTGTTACTCAGGGGAACGTTTAGACCAAACACTCAGTTCAGAGAATAGACCCACTGTGAGCCACATGCGTGCGTTGAAAGGAAACGTCTCCACTACTGCTCCCGACTTTTACTAAGTCGTGCCGTTGTTTCACCTGGAATCACCTCACCTTCTTTATACCTGGACCTTGTTTTGTGTTTTCGTTGTTTTATTTCACCAGAAAGGACTTTTTGTGCTATGATTAGTTTATAAAAAAAAAAAAACCTTTCGAAGAAATTTTCTTTCGTACGTAAACACATAAAGGTTTTATAAATAAAGTGTGTGTATGTGTCGGCTTTTTTTTTTCCTTACCACTTTTACGTTGAAATGCTAAACTTCGGTTATTGCTTGTTGTGGGTGCTCACACCTGCGTGAGATTTTCGTCACTTTCACGAAGTTCTGGCTGGAAGACCGTGTAAAGAAATGTACCTTCATTCAACCCACGCCCACCAGTGGCCAGATTCCTGACCCGCCCCCCAATGTTTATTGTTTTGAAAGAAAAAAGGTCAGTCTTGTTACCTGGATGTAAAACACCGCGACTCGTTTGAAGATCGCGTGCGAAGATTTTTCGGCGAGCAGTGTTTGCGGATACCTGACACGCTGACTGAAGGTCTGGCCACGGTGTGCCGGGTTCAAAACCCTGGCGAGTCCCATAGAATACAGCCCGTACATGATACAGCTGACGGCCAACATTTGGAAACTTCTACGACATTTCGAAAACGTGAGTTGTTTTGTTGTCTGGTTTCGTGTTCTGTTTACAATTTTTTTTTTAGCGCTGCTCACCATTGAATTACCTTGATTGACCTAAATACTCGCGATTCTGAGACCTAGTGTTTACATACATTGTACCGTGCGTGTGACGCTGCTATTATTTTTTCTGTACTCAGAATATTTTGCTGTTTCAACGACCAGGGAAATGTGAAGGTTGTGGAACGTCGAGACTTTTTAGTTTAAGAAGTATTGCTAGAGTTAGCAATGTGTTCAATCCAATATTTATAGGCCTTTAATCAAAAACTAAGTTGATTATTAATGATAAAGATAACTTATCATTCTGGTACTAAATATCTGTGACTATTTTTTTTTAAATGTCGAATGATGTTGTTCAACTGGTAAGGGCGCCCGCAAGGGGTGTGCATTCCGAACATATGTTGGGGGCCCTTCGGGGACCTATCGGGCCCAGCAATCTGCAATGAAATGAATGCGATTAGTGGTGCGGGTGTGATCTGATTTGTTTTGCGGTGAAGCATTTATTGATTAAATAACGCGCGTACGAAACAAAATATTTCTTTTCAAAATTATTCAATACGTGTGCTGCACATTTAATTCACGTTCTCTTCTAATGACTCAGTGTAAAACACACCGCCTGCATTTTATTCTTCAACACGCTGCTCACCTTTACCCTCCCCACACCCACGGGAAGTTGTGTGCTAGCCAGGGTGTCTATATTTTCCTCCATTCATCAACAGCTGTTTCGTCATTTGTCTACGCTGGCCCCTTGCCCCCCTTTACGCTCCAACATCTCACTCTTAGATCGCTTCCCCCGTGTGTCAAAGCACGGCTCTCATTGGCACTGGGTGTGTGAGACGGGCTGTGGAGGGGGGAGGGGGAATGCGGAAGACGAGGGCTGGTGAAGCCGGCACCGGTATGGTTGTTTGTTGTTTTATAATATGTCATCTTAGAAGAAAAAATGTGACAGCTTCAAACCGATGAAAGGGAATTTGTTGGCCCAACTTTTAATCTGTGTATGTACATAATGGCCTCAGTGTATGTAAATAATGGCTTCTGTTTATCTAAATAATGGCCTCCGTTTATCTAAATAACGGCCTCTGTGTGTGTAAATAACGGCCTCTGTGTGTGTAAATAACGGCCTCTGTGTGTGTAAATAACGGCCTCTGTGTGTGTAAATATCGGCCTCTGTGTGTGTAAATAACGGCCTCTGTGTGTGTAAATAACGGCCTCTGTGTGTGTAAATAACGGCCTCTGTGTGTGTAAATATCGGCCTCTGTGTGTGTAAATATCGGCCTCTGTGTGTGTAAATATCGGCCTCTGTGTGTGTAAATAACGGCCTCTGTGTATGTAAATAACGGCCTCTGTGTGTTAAATAACGGCTTCTGTGTGTGTAAATAACGGCCTCTGTGTGTGTAAATAACGGCCTCTGTTTATCTAAATAACGGCCTCTGTGTGTGTAAATAACGGCCTCTGTGTGTGTAAATAACGGTCTCTGTTTATAACATTTTACGCATACATGCAGTATTAACATTGCCTGCTATATACATTACAATTAAATTTAGGGTTGCATCTTACAAAGTCAACGTAAAAAGGTCATAGAACTTTGACAACTAAGAGTACTTGGGGTACATGCAGCCCCGTAGCCAAGGGGGGCACTGGGGGGGTCATGCCCCCCCCGCTAGATGTGGAGTGCCCCCCCTCCCCGCTTATAAAAGAAGAAAGATAGGGAAAAAATAAAGAAAAAGTAAAGGTGCCCCCTTGCTGGGTATTGGTGCCTCCCTGCTTACTTTGACCTGGCTACGGGCCTGGGTACATGTTTTAGTCTGAATTTTTTTTTTTTAATATTAAATCATCCAGTCCAAGGAAAACAGAAAGGATTGTATCTAAAAAGTACCAAAATTACATCAGATTGATATGGCATTGTGAATATTAAAAAAAACATTTGCACATGATTTTATGCGTTGCATCCATAATAGTTAATACATTTCATTTGCGTTAAAATTTAATAGTTTTTCGCCTGTCAGTAACATTTTCTGGCTTATCACTTTTTGGCATGTATGCCGTGTATTTGACGATATTTAGATTTCTGTTTATTTATACTTGAATGAGGAATACAGTATCACTGTACGTACTACAGTGGTACTCTTAGTATGACATACTTCATACACCTATATGGTGTTTTTTTAATAATATTCACACATTCATTATGATATAATCTAACTCCTTTCCAATAATGATGTATTTTTGTTGACTTAAAATGTTAGCTTTCATGGTGTGTTTTTCTAAAATTAAAAAAAAAAAAGATGTGAAGTCGTGCCAAATGTGAAACATACAGCTAGAGGGGTGTGTGGGTTGATGTGTCCAAGTCAGAATAATTAGAATTGGGTATTTTATGTTGCTTCCTATTTGGGACATCTGTATGATCCTATAAATGTTGCTTCTAAATGTTACTTACAGTATAGAATAATTCAAAGATTTCTTCAAATCATAAAACCAAAACATCGTTTCATTCCATTGCACTTGATTTGTTGCTTTCTGTCACCAGTCTTTGAGTTTGTTTCTTTTCAAAATGTGAATTGTTCATTTTATTTCTACAAATGTCTGTGCTTAGTCTTGATCCAATGTTTGCATATGTAACATTACAACGTGTCACTGCTATATGGAGAAAATATTGCATTTGGAATTTCATGAGCTTTTCCTGTTATTGACGCATAATTTTGGCTCTTCCTTTTGAAAATATAGTTTTATATCATCTTTGGTTAAGGAGAGTTTTTGTTTTTTCCACCTCGGCTTTGTGCTGTATAACATTTAGAGTCGACTTCGTTATTAAATGACTTTAAGTTATTTCTAGTAGACGAAAGTCGTCTGCTTTTCTGGTTGCCATTGAAATGAAGTAACAGCAATCCATGCATTTGTTTGAAAACTGTTCAGTCAAACCTAAATGCTTTGTGGATGCATGACAACAATAAACATCGAGAAAAATCGCTTAAAACGTGGCTGATCCTTGTTAGTTCATATTCCGTCGGTTTTTCTACCGCATCTTTTTGTAAGTTTTTAAGTGCAAAAAAGTGAATTATTTTCCTTTAAACTTGTAATCAAATCTACTCATGGTAGACTTGCACACGTTTGGATGTTTGTGTTATATTTTGACTGGGGGTGGATTTTTGTAAATAACTTAAGTAGACCAATTAAACAAAGATTTCTCTGACATTTAACCATGACTGCATAGTCTAAATGGTCGATGAAAGATTTCGTGTGACCTTTTTTTTTTGTTTATTTTGGTCCTCCACTTGTCTTTGCCCATTACCACTGACCACCTATGAGGCCAAATTGATACTTAATTCTTGACTAGATTCACAGAAGATGAACCACCATCACCCCCACCCCAGCTACCGCTTTTCTGGTTCCCGCTGATCTGTGAAAATGAACATGGAAATCTTATTTCGTCTTCACTGTGAATCAATCTTCCTGGTAGCTCAGAGTTGGAAATAGGTCATTCATTACTCTGGTGTCCGTCCAAAAGTAGGTCAATTTTTGCCCTTGTGTCCGTCCAGTAATGGGTCATTCTTTACTCTTGTGTCCGTCCAGTAATTGGTCATTCTTTACTCGGGTGTCCATCCAGTAATTGGTCATTCTTTACTCGGGTGTCCGTCCAGTAATTGGTCATTCTTTACTCGGGTGTCCGTTCAGTAATTGGTCATTCTTTACTCGGGTGTCTGTCCAGTAATTGGTCATTCTTTACTCGGGTGTCCGTCCAGTAATTGGTCATTCTTTACTCGGGTGTCCGTCCAGTAATTGGTCATTCTTTACTCGGGTGTCCGTCCAGTAATTGGTCATTCTTTACTCGGGTGTCCGTCCAGTAATTGGTCATTCTTTACTCGGGTGTCTGTCCAGTAATAGATCTTCTTAAATCTTTACTGTGTTGTCCGTCCAGCCATAAGTCGTTTTAGTTTAACATTTCTAATAGGTCTTTTTTGTTGCATGTATTAGCTACTAAATTATAGTAATGACACTGCATGCAATGATCAAACATATAAACATCACACAAACATTTAAACATCACACAAAGATATAAACAACACACAAAGATATAAACATCACACAAACATGTAAACATCACACGGTATTTGTATATTGACGACGCCATGTGAATTTGATAAATGGCATATAACAATCTGGTTACCCGTGAGTGTGTAGACCTACCTTGAGTGTGTAGACCTATTTATCTTCGTGTATTAGTATAGAAATGAATGTGTCCATGAGGTTTATTGCTACCATTGAATCCATGGGGCTGAAGACAGAAGTCTCTGGTCCCGTTGAGCCCCGATTTTTGCAGCAAAATCCATCAATCATTCCATTGTGTATGTTATTATTTGCCTTGATCAAAATGATTTATGTCAATCTTACCTGTATGACTGGTGTACACTAGACAAACGTATAAACCAGACACAAGTCTAAATCAATTAATTGGCCCAAAAAAAAACAACTAATTTTAGAAAACTTCATACATGTGTTTCGTTTTCCACACCAGTAGGCTATATGTTGTGCCCTGAAGTATATCTAGTTTTAATGTGATTTACTCTACAATATATCTCTGTACATTGTATCTCTCTACAATGTAGTACATACAGTTGAATGGTTCGGTGTGATTTACTCTACAATGTAGTATCTCTCTACTCTCAGGACTTACAGGCAGAAGTTGACTCACACCAGGGTACATTTGACAGCCTAAACCAAGCAGGGAGTCAAGCCATTAGAAACATGGTGGCCTCCGACTCACACAAGCTCCAGGCGAGGCTGGAGGAGATGAACAAGAGATGGTTGCGTCTGATGGAGAAGTCAATGGAGATCAGGTCAGTCTGACATGTTGGTCACTTGGTCTTTAAGTTTTAGTATCGTTTTATTTATTAAAAATTACTTAGTCATTTGGTTTTAATTATCGCTTTATTTATTAAATGTGTCCAGGTCTTATCAGTCGTGTCTTGAAATTTTAATCTGTTGTCTTTCCTCCCACCTGTGCCCAGGGGTCGACTAGAAAGTAATGCAGAACAGTGGGCCAGGCTGGTGAAAACTTTACAGACTCTGGTGGCCTGGGTAATGGCCAGACAGGCAGAGCTCCAGCAGCAGCAACCCATTGGTGGTGACTTGGCCAGTGTCCAGAGGCAGCTAGTGGAGAACCAGGTAAAGAATTGACTGATTTTTTTTTATTTTCATGTCTGTACTTCTTTTGAATTGCAAATCTTCAATTTTCATTGGATAAGGTTTGCTGTGTATATCATACGTCCCCTGAACCTAACCTGCACCATGGTGTAGACAAGGGGTGGGCAAGCGAGTCTCTTAGAGCCCCCATATGAGTTTTTTGCTGCTCCCAATGAGCCAGGGTTTTATGTTTCACTTCATCACTTTTTCTACCGTAAATTTTGACTTTGGTGAGGCTCTTATATAATATTTTTTACTGTATAAAAAATTAGAAGCTCTCATTAACTCATGGGTGAGTGCCCCCCCCTCCCGGTATAGACAGTGGGCTCAAACTACTGAGAAACTTTTTACCTACGGCCTCCCTCCCTCCCCCTCTCCCTTAGGCCATATCTCACTCAGCTGAGATGAGAGGGGGGTATGAAAATGGGCACTACAAAAGTAGAAATGTCTGTGAGATCAAGAGAAATCTGAACCAGACTTGGGCAAACTATGGCCCACTGGTCAGACTTGGCCCATCAGGATGTTTGATCCCACATCTGCTTGTTCTTATCAATGATGTTTGCATTAAATTTTCTATTATTTCATGCAAACAATCCATCCGTATGATCTTGGTCTGTCCCTTCTGTCTAATCCATGAACACTTGTGCCCCACAGTTCAAATAATTAGCCCGACCCCTAATCTTAACTCATTCATGATGAGAATATGTCAGCACAAACTCTGACAATGAACCTGAGCCAAGATGAAATGGTTATTGGAACAGGGTGGGATTTTTTTTTAGCATAAAATTACATCTTGGCTTGAATTACAAATGCAAAAAAAAAACTTGTTTTGATGGATTTTAATGGTTTGTAAATTCATTGCTTAGATGTTTTTTATTTGCACTTGGTTACAATTTGTAAAAGGAAATTAACAGTCTCATGTTTTTTTACCTGTTTATTTATTGGTCCTGGTTGATATTAGGTTTGTTTTTCTGACACTGTGTTTGAAATACTATTGGTCTGAGTTTTTAGTGTGTACTGAATGGGTTTTACATTATTAACCACCTGGGAAACAATATGATGTGTCGATCAGAGCAAGTCTTTCAATCATTGTTAGTGAGCTGGATCATGTGTGACTTTTTTTTTTCACATACTTTCACTTTATTTGTTGTCAACATAAAAACCAACCTTTGTTGCACCTTTAAGGCTCATCTTTTTATAGCACCACCTGGTAATGATTCTGCAAAGTTGTTTATCCCCTAGCTCACTTAAAATCATCATTGAAAGTTTTAACCCTAAATATTTTCACCACAGCAGTGATCACTTTGCCCAATGTGGGCTCTGCTGGGTTAATGCTAAATGTCCCCCCCCCCCACCCACATAGACTGCTCCCAATGGAGAGCACTTGGCATTTGTTTAAATTTGATGAGATTTTACCAGCCTTGTGTAGCTTGAATTTATCCTTGTCAAACCATTTTGACAAATCAAACTAACTCCATAAAGTGAAAAGTTGTTTTTTAATCTGTGATGTCCCCTGTAAGGATGAGATGTTTTTACCTTTTACATCCTACAAATCACCATGGGACTGTCTTTTGTAGTGCACCATCTGCACCATAACCGATATTGCAATGGCCATGGAGGCACCGCGGGAGAGAAGGAGGTTAACTTTCAACATGACTTTAAAAAATTCCCTTGGATATCTCCAGAGATCGAACCCAGGTCCCTCAGGTTGTCTGTCAGCCGCTTTACCGCACGACCTACTGTTCCCTTTAAAGAGTAGAGTGATAGCCATTTTGAATTTAAGAGCTATTCAAGCAGAGGTAGACCTTCATTTTTGTCAAGAATGAACATTTCTGTCTTTTTTTTATTCATTACATTCGCCTTATTTCTTAAACCTAAGTCTTTTTTTTTTTGTTTCAAATAAAACTGCTTCCCATACCAGCTAACTCCTGTGGTAATTCCTGCCCTTGCCTCCGGCTGCAATTAAAATCTTTTCCAGCCTCCTGGTTTTGATGTTCATCTCAAGGCCTGTAATTACCACAGCCTCCAATAACATAACCTGCACAATTTTTTTTTTCCCCTTTAAAGCCAATGTTTTTTTTTCATCCACTTCATCACATCAACTCTAACAGAAATTTACAAAAAATTGAGGCTATCACTTTCATTAGCTTCACTTCCCAAGTATGAATTTCTTCTTCTCTTCATCACAAACTGAACTTTTAAAAGTTGTGCGCTGCTTTGTCTAGATGGCCAGCATTAATAAGAAGATATAGATAAACTTAAAATAGTTCTTCAGAAAGTGAGCTGCAAGGGAGCTCATTCTAAATATTTAGTTTTCTTCAGATAAAACTTTACACTTTACTTTTATAGAAAAGTCAAAAGCACAAAATAATTAACAAAACGGTTTATTTATCCTTCTTTTACTTTAAAGAAGACTGTTTTTTGACAACTCTTGTAGATTTATTTACAAATATGAGGGATGGGAGGATGAGTGGTGTCTGTCGACCTGAGAGTCCTGGGTTCGATCCACTTTGAAAAACAAAGGGAATTTTTTTCTAATTTCTGATGAAATTTTATTACAAGACCCTCAAGTCCACCCAGCTTTAAATGGATATCTGACAAGCTGAGAAAATAATATTTGTGTATGTTCTATCATTATATTATCACTTTGTTGACTCACCTTACCAACAGTGTAGAATCCAATTGTGTGTATTTCAGCTATGTGTAGGGGATTGCCCTTATATTTTTAGGGTTTTCCCTGTTCAAGATAATAAACTGTATGACAGTCTGGTATTAATGTAGTTGTATGAGACATGTGACTTTATCATTTCAGCACCTGCAACATCAGTTGGAACTGAAGCGCCCCCTGGTGGAACAGAGCCTTGAAGCTGGCAGGTTTTATCTGAGGGAAGAAGGGGAGGATACTCGTTATGAGAGTGGTGGTGATAGTGCAGGTTAGTGCTGTACTGATTGATAGGCTGGTGGTGTGTTTGTATTTAGTTGGGGGCATGAATGCCAGAATCTTGCAAAATGTGGGTGTGGCTTCCAGCTGTTTTTGATAGGAAATAAAAAAGGCGGAAATTTGAGAAAAAGAAATCTACTATTTCTTGTCAATTTACTTGTCTGATCTGCCCACAAATACTTTTTATAAATATCTGTTTTCACCACTAAATTCTAACAATGAGTGGCGATGTAGTGTTACTATAGGGACTTATAAATGCATTAAATGTAGCCAAATTATAATTGTATCAGTCATTTTTTTTTGTTATATTTTTAACAAACATATATATAAGAGATTTTCCTGACTTAACATGATTATTGAAAATGAATGCGCCATTGCCCCCCCCTCCCCCAGCCGCCCCACCACCCCAAATGACGGCCCCTGTAGTTAGTCAAGGTTAGTGGTTGATGGGTTGGTTGGTTTAGCTAATGTTAATATAAGAACCTGGGAGCATGGCTGCATTATGTCCATAATAATTCAGGTTGGCATGGTTGTATAGTGTATGTCCAACATTGCAGCATCGTTTAGTAGATAAAATTATAAGATTTGACTTGACCAGATTGTGCCACTTTATTACTGACTTGTGGTTTATCTGCATTAGCCACTTTTTGTTTTTACTTTGATTTCATGTCATTTGATGACATTTTATGTCATTTTTTTTACTATCCAGATGACAGTGGCCCTGATGGCACCCCAGAAAAAGATGCTCGTCATCTCATTCGCAAACTCCGCCATCAGGTCAGACTGCTGAACAAAAAGTGGCAAGAGCTGAAGACCAACACAGTGAAGTGGCAAATGAAGCTGGATGAGGTTATAGAGGTCAGTTGAAACCCACTCATTTGTTCGATTCATCTGTTTGTGTGTGTGTTGGGGGGAGTTTTATTATTTATACTTTGATTTATGTTCCAGAGGGAGAATAATTCCAAACAGAAAAAATTGTGTTAATTAATTGCAATTCTGCTGGGAACTTGGGCTAACAACAATTGAAATGTTCTCATTACAAAATGAACCACTAAAATTGTCCTCCAAGGTGTAGTGGTCACAATGTCCCACTTCCAACCCAGAAGGCCAGGTTTAGTTCCAGACAATGACATCCAAATTGTATTAATATCAGACATGCTCTAAACATGTACAGGCTGTGTCAGGCATCACCTGACCAAAGCACATTTGTAATGTAGCTGTAATAAAACTTTTCAAAATAACTTGTTGTTTTTTTTTTACATGTTTATGATAGATTTTTTTTGTTTTATTCTAAAATAACATTCGTAAGCTAAGCTTGGAAGGATTTTTTTTTTAATTCTAAAATAACATTCGTAAGCTAAGCTTGGAAGGATTTTTTTTTTAAATTCTAAAATAACATTCGTAAGCTAAGCTTGGAAGGATTTTTTTTTTTTTAAAGTAACATAAACTAAAACATTTGAAAACAATGTATCCAATGGTAGTAGCTTGGAAGGATTTTTTTTTTAAATTCTAAAATAACATTTGTAAGTTTGGAAGGATTTCATAAACTAAAACATTTGAAAACAATGTATCCAATGGTAGTAGTGTGTGAAATGTAACTGTATATAGTGAAGTGATTATATAGTGACTGGAGATGGACAGCTGTTGTGTAAATACGACATTTATGTGATCATGTTTTTTTTTTTTTTTTAATCCCGTAGCGCATGGGAATATTCCATGAGTCAATGGACAGTCTCCATGATCGACTGGTGGCGGCAGAGAGGGAAGTGAAGGACTGGCCCAGCGTGGCAGACATCATCATAGGAGAGCTGCAGACTGAGATAGACAGAACAAAAGTAAGACACAAATATCTTCTCTCCCATTAAATGTAACAGATCAGCAGTCTTCATCCAGTCTTTATTGATCTGTACTGCTGGAACTGTTAATAGTATTAGTTACCGACATCTGATACAATTATTTCAATTTTGCATTCTACAGCAGTTCTTATCCCGGAACTAAAATAACCAAATGACATTATAAGCAGTGTTTACCATAGAATATAAATTATACAGAATGCGTGTCATCATTTGAAATGTATTTTTTCCAATTTTGTGTGTTATTCTATTGTGTTTGTTTTATCAGTCATTGGTTGAGTACTTTTTAAATAGTGATGCACTCTCTGTATGTTCTGTATTCTGTATGTTCTGTATTCTTTGGTGTAATCTTTTCCACTGTCTATTACTTCACCTTATAAAACTTATAAAAATCGTTTATATACTTTCTATCACATTTTTTTTTAAACTGATTGGAAAAGAAAAATGCAAGTTCATTATCTCATAGAAGTTGTATATCGTTGCAAGCCCGATACTAAACCTGTATCACGAAAACAGTATCAGTATATAAACACACACACTTTTATAAGACATTATCATGTTCATATAAAAAAACAATTTCCTTAAAATAATAGATTTACTTGTGCAAGAAGTGTTTGGCCAGCCATCATGAGTTAGTTTGGTACTCACTTTAGTCACTATTACATTACAGAGCTTCCAGTTAAAGTACCCCTTGCAGGGTGAGGTTGACGATGTCACTGACCAGGCCAACAGGTTGCAGGAAGCAGATGTCATCCTGTCACATCACAATGTACATAGATTAGAAGATTTCACTCAGAGGTAAGTTTTTGCCCATAGCTATAGAATAATACTTTCATCATAATCACCATGTGCCCCCTTGACATCACTCACCATGGTCCCCTTGTCATCACTCACCATGGTCCCCTTGTCATCACTCACCATGGTCCCCTTGTCATCACTCACCATGGTCCCCTTGTCATCACTCACCATGGTCCCCTTGTCATCACTCACCATGGTCCCCTTGACATCACTCACCATGGTCCCCTTGACATCACTCACCATGGTCCCCTTGACATCACTCACCATGGTCCCCTTGACATCACTCACCATGGTCCCCTTGACATCACTCACCATGGTCCCCTTGACATCACTCACCATGGTCCCCTTGTCATCACTCACCATGGTCCCCTTGTCATCACTCACCATGGGCCCCTTGACATCACTCACCATGGTCCCCTTGACATCAATCACCATGGGCCCCTTGACATCACTCACCATGGTCCCCTTGACATCACTCACCATGGTCCCCTTGACATCACTCACCTTGGGCCCCTTGACATCAAGCACCTTGGGCCCCTTGACGTCACTCACCATGGGCCCCTTGACGTCACTCACCATGGGCCCCTTGACGTCACTCACCATGGGCCCCTTGACGTCACTCACCATGGGCCCCTTGACATCACTCACCATGGTCCCCTTGTCATCACTCACCATGGTCCCCTTGACATCACTCACCATGGTCCCCTTGACATCACTCACCATGGTCCCCTTGACATCACTCATTATGGTCCCCTTGTCATCACTCACCATGGGCTCCTTGTCATCACTTATCATGGTCCCCTTGTCATCACTCATCATGGTCCCCTTGACATCACTCACCATGGGCCCCTTGACATCACTCACCATGGGCCCCTTGACATCACTCACCATGGTCCCCTTGACATCAATCACCATGGGCCCCTTGACATCACTCACCATGGGCCCCTTGACATCAATCACCATGGGCCCTTTGTCATCAATCACCGTTGGTCCTATTCATATTTGTTCTTTTTTTTGCCTGAGTAGCCAGCTAAAACAGTGCAGGTATTCTGATTATAAGGTTGTATCAATGCAGCATATGTTGACCACATAAAAGTATAACTTAGGTAATGTAGCATAATCATAGATGACTGGTCCAATCACACATGTATGTTAACCCTGAACTTAAATAACTTTGACTGCTGTATCAACCACAACTTTAGACATAAGTACACTGATTGAGGGGTGGCCACTCAGTAGATCAATGGGTGTCCCATTCCCATCTCTAGTGAGGTAAAAATAAACAATATGGGAAGATTCCTTGAGCAAGAGGAATTAAATAACAAAATAAATTAACCCACAAAACTCGTGGGAAGAGCTCACTGTACTCATGTATAACTGTGGGCTGCAGTGTAATGTTCACCCGGAGGGATGTGTATTGATATCTGACTGATGACCCAACTATTCATGTATAACTTTGTGTATTGCAGATGGCAGGGTTTGCATAATATGTTACAAGACAGACTCCAACATCTCCAGACAGCATTGAACGCCTATGGACCAAACTCTCAACATTTCTTAACTAGTGAGTACCACCTACCTGTGAATGTACATGAGTGCATAGTGCAGACCTTCTTGTATAGATAGACAAATGAGGTGACCACTGCAGCAGGGGGCCCTTTAGTCACCACCTAGGGTTCCCATGGCAACAGCAGCCCTTTAGTGACCAACTAGGCCCTCTCTCACTGCATTATGAGCCCTTTTGAGGGCCTCATTCCACTACAAAAGGGGCCCTCTCAAATAATAAATAATACAATTTATTGAGCACATATTATATCTATAGTTTAGAGGGCCCGACAGGTAATTTCCCCATATCCCCCCTCCCCTAATCTCTTGAAGTCTCTGCCTCAGGCACCCAATAGCTAAGAACAGACCTGAATGTATTTATCTGTATAGTTGGGACTCAGTCAGCAGATAAAACATTTTAAATGACAAGTCATCCTTTTTCTGTCATCATTTGTTGCAACAAGATAAACATTTGTGACATCTAGAACTGCAAAATAGTTTATTTTCACATTGGCAAGGTTTTGTCGTACATTTAGTACAAATAATGGTAAACAGCCTTGAAATACCCATCGCCTGGATGTGAAATTTCACTCCACACTGATCACAAAATCAGAACTACTATTTTAAATTGTAGCAGAAGACAGATTCCAGTAATCATCTAATCTGTTGGCAATAAATGTACAGTAATCCTACTCTTACACAATTATTGTCAACTTTTCTATAATCTTAGATTTTACAACCCTTCTACACATTAAGATGCAATGCTTTTCAGCCAGGTTTTGTTAAACTAGGCAGGTTGACTTTCTGCACCAAACATTGTCATCATCATGTCTCACCTTTGTTCCAATATTGTGCAGATCGACACTTTCAGTAGTTAAAATAGCTTCCAAATAGTACATCTCCCACCATCACAGCAAATTATATTGAATAGAGGCAGTTGGCCACAGGCAGGGGGGGGGGGTCTATCTGTGGCAACAAATGTATCTTGCTTATTATCTTTCTACATGTAACAAAAAAAAACATTTTATTGCAACAATTTGCTGTATCAGACAAGATATTTTTACAATGTAATACAGAAGAGTAAAAACAAAAATTGCTTCAGCTAAGTTAGTTTTTATGGTCTTTTATGTCATTCTGTTTAACATTGTCTGACATTGGCCGTAATATATATAGAGAGAGGGAGGCACCTTGTATACACATGGATTCTTGGGGGGGGGGGCCCAGTTGGGAGAAATCTGCCTAAGGACGGCCCTGTTTGGCTTTTTGAATTCCTCCTTGTTTACAAATATGTTTGAATGGCCGTTGCTCTGTGGCCCAATGTAGAGCCCTTTTTCCCTCCCTCCTTGCCCCCCCCCTAATCCTTCGTAAACCTTTAATTTATTGGTATCGTGTATATCTCCCTCCCCCCACCCCCATAGTGTATGTGGCTAAAAAAAAAAGGAAGGGGAATTAATTTAGAAAACTGATAAAACAACTGTGAGTGTTTATGTCGTTCATTTGAGCAAACCCTGGTGATGACTGTGTGCTTTAAATCAATATAAGGTTTGATCAATTCCTCTGCATTGCAGACTGGGGGGAGGAGGGGGGGAGATACGGCTGAGAGTTGATGATTTCCTGGACACCCCCCCCCCCGGGGGGTCTCTGTGTGTGTTTTCAAACGATGTAATTCCTCTCCTCCACCTGCATCACGTGGTATTTTTGGCAGGCGTCAAAACATGACGACCATTAATGGTTATATATATATATAGAGAGAGAGAGAGAGACAGAGAGTGAGAGAATATTTTGAGAGTGTGTGTGTGTGTGTTACGTTGATTTCATGTGTTGCATTGTAATGTTTAAACTACCCTGTCATGCCATATTTATTTATAATCATCCGTCAGGTCTTTTATCACTAGGCGCGGTAGTTCTGCATGTTTCTCTTTCCGTATCTGTTGCTTTTTTTTTTATGCAACACTTTATCCTTCACTTCTGTATTCCCTGCTGTATTCATTTCTGTATATATTCACTGCTGTATTCCCCCAAGGCCAAAACTGTTGAGAGTGCAACAGTTATTGATAATTTAAAGTGTTGATGGTCTAGTGACCTACTTTGAAAATATCCGGCTCAATAAACCCAATCAATACTCTAGCTGTCCGAAATCTCTGCTCTTTGTTCTAGTTTGTTGTTCTAGTTTGTTGTTGTTCTAGTTTGTTGTTCATACATTCAGCACAAAAAAAAACGTCCATTAATCTCACTTCCCCTTTCCCCGGGCACGTTTTCATTTTTTAAAACTCCAATGTCCAGATTTTATCTCCTCGCCTGCTTATTTACCGCGTTCAAAATCGATTTTCTTTTAAACCAATTTGTGCTGTGTGTGAGGAGATGAAAGCATCCGAGTTTTGTATTAGTCATCAGACACTCCTCGTTATCCTCCTCCCCCCCAACCCAACCCCGATTGTTGACATGAAGTTCCAGAATAGGATACAGTCGCCTGGTGCACACATACCACAGATTTGAACAAGTGTCGGACTGATTCATTCAATCCAGTGTTGTTGTTGTTGTTTGCTTGTATCTATGGCCGACCATCCTGTCTTGTGTTGGGAAGACATTCGTTTGAGAATTGTTGTTGTAGACTCGTGCCAGTAAATTGTGCTATCAGGCGCCCTAGTTAGGCCGCTCTTGATGTGTTTATTCTGTGAGATGTCAAAGGTCGCTGCTGAAACATGTCGTCTGCCCAAGACAGCTTTCATGTTTTGCCTGGGTATCTTTTTACCAGCTCTTAGTCGTCTTAGATGGTTGGTGTTGTCATTATAAACAAAGGTCCTGTAGGACTGTATTCACCGGGCCTTTCATTATTATCACACTGATTTTAGTCCACAAACCCATATATGGCCAGTGTAATCTGTGTCATTGGGATAACTCCCTTTCATTTACTTGTCATATTAAGGGACATATTTATATATATATATATATATATATATATATATATATATATATGTTTTAACTGTTGGAAACTCCATGACAGTATTATAAACACCTACAAGTACTGTGTAGCCTGAACCAGTTAGCATACAATATAGGCTATTTACTCTGTGGTAGCTACTCAATATAGGCTATTTACTCTGTGGTAGCTACTCAATATAGGCTATTTACTCTGTGGTAGCTACTCAATATAGGCTATTTACTCTGTGGTAGCTACTCAATATAGGCTATTTACTCTGTGGTAGCTACACAATATAGGCTATTTACTCTGTGGTAGCTACACAATATAGGCTATTTACTCTGTAGCTAATAGCAGCAAGTTTTAGTGAACTATTCTTGTACATGTAGCAAATCTTGCCTATACTGTCTAATTCTTATGAAAACTTCCAATTATGTTTTATGACAGCATTTGTCTATGACTTATGACAGCTTTTGTTGTTGTTTTTTTATGACAGATTTTTTTGTCTATGTTTTATGACAGCTTTTGTTGTTGTTTTTTTATGACAGCTTTTTTTGTCTATGTTTTATGACAGCTTTTGTTGTTGTTTTTTTATGACAGCTTTTTTGCCTATGTTTTATGACAGCTTTTTTCTATATTATGTGTCAAATCCTGTCTGTTTCATTCCAACTCTTGTGTGTAATGCCAACTCCTTTGTGTTATGCCAACTCCTGTGCTTTTATGTTTCAGATTCTGTTGACAGTCCATGGGAGAGAGCTGTAGCCACTAACAAAGTGCCTTATTACATCAAGTAAGTACACTGTGGGACTTTGATGGCTCAATTTTTATAAGAACTTATTACTATTTGAAAGAGCTCAATAATCTATATTCCGTCATCCTAAATCATTGCCAGTTTTGTAGTAAATGACACACTTTTTGGCACTAGCTGTTGAACAGAGAGGGGTGTACTTTTTTTTGTTGTTGGTATCATTATAATTCTGTATTGCCTTAGTAACAATGTTCATCATGTTTACTGTGCCATTTGGTCCTTTTGTGAAAAATGTTTTCAGTTTCTTTCTTATGTGTGCTGTTATTCTTGTTTAGATTTAAGAAGTAATTAGAAAACTAGCTTTACAATTTACAGACTTAACCCATTCTGAGACTCAATTTCTAAAGTGATTTGTACATTGAAACTACTGTGTGTGTGTGTGTGTGCATGTGTGTGACGCTAAATAATACTGACCTGTGGATAAAATATGATTAAGCTGTGTCATTTTCACATGATAAACTTGTCATTTCATTGTTTTGTCATTTTATTGTCATGTTTTGTCTATTTCAGTCATGAAACACAAACAACCCAATGGGATCATCCTCAGCTCACTGTTCTTATGGACGCTTTAAGTAAGTGGTTAAACTCTCCGCTCCCTTTAAGTAAGTTGTTAAACTCTCCGCTCCCTGTAAGTAGTGGTTAAACTCTCCGCTCCCTGTAAGTAAGTGGTTAAACTCTCCGCTCCCTGTAAGTAGTGGTTAAACTCTCCGCTCCCTTTAAGTAAGTGGTTAAACTCTCCGCTCCCTTTAAGTAAGTGGTTAAACTCTCCGCTCCCTTTAAGTAAGTGGTTAAACTCTCCGCTCCCTTTAAGTAAGTGGTTAAACTCTCCGCTCCCTGTAAGTAAGTGGTTAAACTCTCCGCTCCCTGTAAGTAAGTGGTTAAACTCTCCGCTCCCTTTAAGTAAGTGGTTAAACTCTCCGCTCCCTGTAAGTAAGTGGTTAAACTCTCCGCTCCCTGTAAGTAAGTGGTTAAACTCTCTGCTCCCTGTAAGTAAGTGGTTAACTCTCCACTCCCTTTAATGAAAATACTTTAGAAGTATCCTTGCACATTATACAATTGAAAAGTTAAGGGGAACTGAACCTTTTCCCCACGTTTATTGACTCACCCTGTATTTATTTATTTTTTTAAAAGTAAAGTTCCCTTCACACCTTACGAGCTCATCTGAACAGATAAATTGAAGAGTTCATCTGTTTCAGTAACCTAGGCACATATAGGGATTGTGTGGTTAGAACAACACCCAGCCTATACTCCCCCAGGTACTATTTTAAAGCTGAGTGAACTTGGTGACTTGCACCAGGACCTGAAAAAATTCCAAGGTTCTCACTGAGGCTAAAACCAGAGAGCTGTCTGGTAGACAGTCAGCACTTCACACCGCACAACCCCCCCATCTCTCCCCCCCCCCTCCTGTATTTATATAATTTACAGCTCATTTTTTATTTTATTAGAACATGACTTTTCTTCAACTGTGCTGTTTCTTTCCACAGTGGAATTGAACAAAATTCGTTTCGCTGCGTACAGAACAGGAATGAAATTGAGAATGTTACAGAAGAAACTTTGCTGTAAATATTTATTTTTCAAAACCCATTTATTTATTAAAACTTAATATCCATTGACATAAAACTAGATATTAAAAAATGCACTGTTTTTTAGCTCCTTTTTTATAGAGTTGAGTTTTTCAATTTTAGCCAGATAGGTCATAGTAGAGTTCGTTCCCTTGAAAGATAATTTGGTATTTCTTTCTTCACCTGTTACATATGAGAAAAAAAATATTCTTTCTCTCTGTGCAAAAAATAAAAATTGAATCCTAAAAAATTATTATTTCAGTGGACATGGTCTCATTGCAAATGGCGGTGGAAGCTTTCGACAGCCATGGTCTAAGGGGACGTAATGACAAGCTGATAGATGTAGGGGAGATGATTGAATGTTTGAACACCATCTTTGAAGCAGCAGCTAAAGAACATCCACAGATAGTCAATGTGCCATTGTCCATTGATTTGACTCTCAACTGGATATTAGATATTTATGACAGGTAAGTCCATAATTCTCTTTTACTCTAGTTTGTTTGTCATATTTTTTATCACTCATGCTATATCAACTGTGATGTTCAAATTCTAAACACTTTAATGGATCATCCTGCTGTTTACTTTTATATTTTAGGTCACATCCTGTCAGTTCAACTGATAACTTTAGTTTATTTACCCAGTATTGTTAATTGTGCATTTACTGTCAGTTCAACTGATAGTTTTGTGTTTTTACTAGACATCAATATGAACATTAAGCACATGTCATTAAAACAAGACATCGTTACAAAACTACTGAGAAGTTGGGGGAGGGGGGGGAGCTTACTATTTTCATGATTTGTTTTTTAACCTGAGTAATAATTTGAAAAAAATAAATCTTTTTGTTTCTTTTGAAAATGTCTTTCCAATTTAATTTTAACATATTATCCTAATCTGTTGTTTTTTAATCCCAGTGTAAGAAGTGGAAAGGTGAGAGCCCTTTCTTTCAAAGTGGGCATTGTGTTGTTGTGTCAGGCTCAACTGGAGGATAAATATAGATGTAAGTTACTTTGTATGTTGGTACATCAGTACTACTTGATTAGTTAATTAATTTATTTTTTTTTCTAAATACTTGTCATGATTACCATTGCTGATGTTACTTAAAGAATTGCAATTAGGCTGTTTTTTTAATACATTGTGTCTCATCAAACATTGTTTACGTCTCTTTACCTCCAGATATATTCAGGCTCATAGCTGACACCAATGCATTCGCTGACCAGAGGAAGCTGGGGCTACTGCTCCATGACTGCATGCAGATACCAAGACAGTTGGGCGAGATAGCTTCATTTGGTGGCAGCAACATAGAGCCCAGTGTCAGAAGCTGCTTTGAAAAAGTAAGGATTCGTTTCAAATCCATCCCCCCCCCCCACATTCTTTTACTGGTGTCACTTTTTAGTAGAGCACAGAAGCCAGTAGGGAAATGAATAGATTTTTGTTTCTTTCTTTGCACATTTACTCAACACCCCTTGTTTGAATTAGAGCAACCTTCATCTATTATTTAAATCTGCTCCACCCAGGCCAATGGCAGACCAGAAATTGAGGCCCCTCACTTCCTGGAGTGGTTGAAACTGGAACCCCAATCTCTGGTCTGGCTGCCCGTCTTACATCGTCTGGCGGCTGCTGAAACTGCTAAGCACCAGGCCAAATGTAACGTCTGCAAAGATTTTCCAATAGTTGGCTTTAGGTCAGTGACTTTTTTTTTCCTTCTTAATTCTATTTAATTTTATCCCATCAGTTAATTTAATTTTTTTTTAAAAAAACAATTTTATTTAATTTCTTCATTATCAGGTACCGGTGCTTAAAATGCTTCAACTTTGATGTCTGCCAGAGTTGTTTCTTTTCTGGCCGTACATCAAAAAGCCACAAGTTGACACATCCAATGCAAGAGTACTGCACAACTGTAAATATAATTACATTTTTTTATTGGCATTTTGTTTTATTTTAAAGTTGAAATTTTTTTTTGCCATTCTAAATTTATTTTTAAGAACTAAATAAATAAATTCTCTTAGGAATTAAAAATAAGAACATTTTATAAGATAATAAATCAGTCATAATTCTTTGCGAACATTATTCAGTGTTCATTTATTCACCGTTCATCATTGTAATGATTCATCTAAATGAATGCTACATTTTTTTTTTTTTTTCTAAAAACATTTTAGACCACCTCAGGGGAAGATGTCAGAGATTTCTCTAAAGTTTTCAAAAATAAATTCAAGTCCAAACGGCATTTTAAAAAACACCCACGAAGAGGCTACCTCCCCGTAGACTCCCATTTGGAAGGAGACACACTGGAAAGGTTAAATTCCACTTGATTCTTACAATGATTGATGTTGTGTTCTGTGACCTAATTAGAATAAGCATAAACTTATTATATCAATAAGAAGTACATGTATATGTCTGTCGAAGTACATGTATACATCTGTCCAAAAATCCTTGACAGTCTTTAACACCAGTTTTTATTTCATCCATTAGCCCAAACCCATCACCACAGCACAGCATTTCTCAGGACATGCATTCCAGGCTTGAGATGATGTCAAGCAGGTAAAGATTGAACTGATCTTGGATATGTAATTGTCATCTGTTCTGCAACCTAAAACTATACATGCATAATAGGTCTACTGTTGGTTGTAATCAATTTTGCAATCCAAAATCTTTTTTTAAGAACTCTCCTGAATATTATTTTTATTTACAGAATTGCTGAAGTGGAACAAAGACAGGGTGCTCCTTTAGATATGTAAGCCTCTATTCCAGATAATTATTTTGTACAAATTCAGGCATGAAAGTATTTTTAAAAAAAAGTAACTTCAACTTTTCAATTTTCTTTTATATCTTCAGGAACTGATAAACAAATGTCTAGAACACTGTTATGATATAAAAAAAAGTGTTTCATTTGTTGACTAATTATTTATTTTTAACCTGAAATTATTAAAATTTGAAGTTACATTTTTTTTCCTTCCGTTACAAAAATCAAGCATCTTGTTTAATGAAGCATGTGTATAGTGCAGTACAAATTATATTTAGCATTACTGTGTATATTTCGTCAAATATAAGCATGACTCTGTCCTCTCCAAATGTTTCCTCTTTTCACCTCATATATCACAGTCTTGTCTTGCTTACCCTAAATTCAATTACTCCACAAACATTGGCTAAAAATTTTCATCAACTAGATTTGTAGCTTAGGGTAGTTATTGCAGGCATTATATTCTTGTATCTATATGTATATTTATAAATGTGTATTATTATATCTGTGCAAAAATGGACAGATGCTAAATGTAACAGCCAGAACAAAATTCTGTTTCATATGTACTTTTGTTGCTTTATTGTTTGCTGATATGGAATACCTTTTCACCAGGCAACAGTGTGTTTAGTAGACACTTATTAAAAAAAAAATGAAATTCTTAGGTGATAAAATGAAGTATTTAAATTAGATTGAATCTTTCTGTAACCTGAAACTGTTTTCTTCAGACATGATGAGCACAAATTGATTGCTGAAGCTTCAAAAACTTTGAAAAGCTCAAGGTAGAAAGAAACATTTTTAATGTCGTAGTGTAACAAAGGGGCTAGCAAACTAAAATATGCTACAAGTTTTATTTTAGCTGGCACATTGTATAAATACTTGAAAAATTGTTTACAATTCTTAGCAGCGCGCAAAATTTGTCGATGAATTTCCCTCATTGTTTATTGTAAAAACCAAACAAAAAAATTTCAGATCGCTGACTTCAATGTCCAGCAGGACCGGAGAGAGTAAAACAAACGGTGCTATGGTTAATTTAAAAAGTGAATCAAATAAACCCACCCCTGATCAATCTAAAACAGTCGTTGCAGTCAGGTAGTTCGTTTTTTTCATCACTTTTTGCACCAAATCAAATTAAAATTTTCATATGTAATATGTTCGCCCATAATATCTTGTCTATGCTGTGTTCACAAAAACATGCCATGCTCACGAAATTAAAGCAGTTGATCAATAGGGAGTAAGAGTGTATTTTAGTGATCTTTTTTTTTAACATCAGACACCGTTTGTTCTTGACAGTTCGTATTTTACGACAGTCTGTTATGAAAGGAACTAAAAAAATGTGTTTAGTAACTGAAGATAGATAATTGCCTTCAGATTCCATTTAGTAATTTTAAAAAACAAAACATTATTATTTATGTGCGACATCCATATTACTCGGACGTATAAAATACATAGAGTTTTCTAAGAACCTAATAGTTAATAGAGCAGATGTATTAGAGGTCAGTTTTATCTAATTTTGTTAGACTTTTGTTAGGAAGTTTAATGTTTTTAGAAATATTAAAAGTTTAAATTTCTTATTTTTCATATGCTCCATGGTTTAAAAAACTTATTTCATTGAAATAATTGTATATAATGAGTATAAATAAAGTTAATTTATTTTTTAAAATTGTTATCTCACTAGAAGTATAATTTGCAAATGAGAAATATCCTTTTGACAGTATTGGAATGCACATCCATTCATTCAAAGTAAACTTGAGTTTATTTTGTTGTACAGACAGTGCAAAACTTTTACAGAATAAATATATTTTTGGGTGTACATGTATATATTTATCTGGTTTCTTCATTTATACATGTATTTTGTTGCTAATCTGTTCTGGCTTGCTTAACCATTTGTCTCAAAATTAAAATCCCTTTGCAGTGAGATACATTATCTATCTAAGATACCACTCTTTAAGTTGACTTCAAGTTGCACCATTGTACCATAAATAATTCTTTTATTCAATATGTGTGTTTTATTTTAATCAAATCTTCATATTATAAGCTGTATACGATAAGTTTCACCTGTACAAATGTGTGCACCACTCATTTTCACAGCATGTCAGATGAGCATAATTTGATTCAAAAGTACTCTACTTCTCTTGCTAAACAAAGGTATATTTCTCAACAGTCACAAACCATTTGGGTTTCCTTGTGTTGTTTTGTTTTTCTTTATTTCAAGTTTAAATTTTCATTTGAATTTTTTATTTAAACCAAAAAAAAAAACAGGCACGCTAAAAATTACTTGTTTAAAGATTTGATGATATATCACGGGGGGGGGGGGGACAAAGTAAATTTTTTTTTATGTTTTAATTCTGCATGAGCTTTTAATTTGTTTGTTTTTTTTTAAACTTGATTAAAACTTGATTTCATGTTTTCTGGTACATTAGTTGATCTGTGCATGCTTTATTTTATATTGTTGACTGAATGTGTTGCACACTGCTCACAGCATGTTCCTTGTTCACAGTGGCACAGATGCTCACACGTGCTTCCCATCAGCCGCTATTATAAAGTCTAAGTACATTATCAAAAGGTTTCTCTCTCTTTACTTTTTTTCTTGGTTTTTTTTTTATTTATTTTATTTTAAAGTATTGACTTAATATTCTAGATGGCTTTTGACTTTTAACATAATACCTTGAGTCGTCTAAGTATTCTAATCAAGATGTTGTCGAAATCGGTGTTAAGTTTTTGTCATTACAAGCTCTTCTTTTTTTTATCCCCTCTCAGTTTTTTGTACCAATGAGAATGACATAAAATACTTACATTACCATTATTTGTGTTAATTTTTCTGATTAAGTATTCTTTAACAATATATTTAGTTTTTGTTTCCAATAATTTTTTTTGAAGCCATATTAATATATAACTAATTATCCCTGACATATGCACAACTAATGTCTAGTAAAAAATGTTATTATTTTTGAACACTCTTACAACTTACTGGCTAATTTATTTATTTTGAATTAATTAGTATCATTTAATAGTTCCAATAATAGCTGTAGCTGTAGTTTTAATAAAATGCTACATAGCAGCTAACTTAAGATATTAACTTATTATATAAATAATGTGGGGAAGAAATCCTTAATAATTTACCCTGAAAAGTTTGTGATGGGTCATTTGTTGATCAAGGGAATTGGGTTTTGGTTTTACGATAACAAAATCTGCACTTGGATATTGTTTTATTTTTTTTTTGCTTTGTTCTTTTCTTTATGACTTTTTTTATTTTTTTTTAAACTGTATAAATGAGTGTGTAGTTTTATATTGCAATATTGTTTCACACAAATTTGGTTTCCTATTCCGACAAAAGAGTTTATAGTAATTATGCTCATCTAGATTTTTATTAATTTTTAAATTGTTCGGAAATATGTTACTAAGGTAAAAATATAAATTGTAAAAATTTAAATTTAATAACTATATTGTGAATGAAAACTTGGTAATACGTTCACACCGTGTACACCTTTGCATCCCAAGTGCTGGATCAGTGTGTGAACCATTGTTTCACTTATCATGGCCCCTTGTTGCACGACTCACCTTTGTCTTTACTTTTATCCATCTAGAGAAGATGAGCATCACCTTATTGCTCAGTACTGTTCCAGTCTGAATGGTGACCCCTCATCACATGCAGTAAGTAGATCATCGTTTTGATGGCTGTATTTATCTGATATATTTTTAGGAAATAAAGAATGCATGTTACCTAATTTAATGCCACATAAAATCATGTTAGATAAATGCTTTGATTGATGCAGAAAAAAATTTCCTGTAAAGTACATACCTCTTAACCTCTGTTTTTAGTTTATTTAATTTTATCATATGAATACATCTAAATAACTTGCAATTAAAGTGCTATAACCTGAGCATGCAATCCAACACTTAATTTATTTGTTGTTGTGATTGCTTATGTAAGTTGAAGAGCCCTATGCAGATAATGATGGCTGTGGATGCAGATCAGCGACAAGAACTTGAAACAATGATTCATGACCTGGAAGAGGAAAACAGGTAATTTTGTTTATTGGTCTTAATTTATAAGAATACTCTTAGAAAATGACAAAAATTGTGTAACTCTTAACTTCAACATAAAAATTATGTCATCCAGTTAAAGGCAACAGCAAAGTTCTTGAATGAGTCACTTACTGTGCATTTCATTAAACAAATATATCATTTTGATGAAAGATTAAAAATTGCATTTATGATGTAGTCTTTTAATTATATTATTTTTTTTTCAACAATAAATGTTATTTCATGGTTACTTCAAATACAGAAACGTTTCAAACCGCCCTGCTCCATCATCATCTGAATCCTTCTAATCATGAATAATTAATAATTTGAAGCTTTGATTCATCATGCATCCTCACTTTCTGTATATGTTTATCTTTTCAGGACATTACAGGCTGAATATGACCGTCTGCGACAAGCAGCCGAGCAGAGATCGGACAGCATGCCACGGCTTTTTGGAGGAGAAGATGGCATTAACACCAGCAACAGAGATGAAGAGATGATGGCTGAAGCCAAGCTTCTTCGTCATCACAAAGGTCGTCTGGAGGCTAGAATGAGAGTTCTGGAAGACCATAACCAACAGCTAGAGGCACAGCTGGGTCGACTCAGGCAGTTGCTAGATCAGGTCTAGAAATGTTCAAGCTACAGTAATAGACTTTGCTAATTAAGTTTTAAAATGTAAAAGTGAGCTGTTGAACTTTTATTTTTTGCAATCTACGCTGCCCCCCCACCCCTTTTTTTTTTCTTTCATCATTCAGGTTGATGTCTAATTTGATTCAAATCCAACTTATATTTTACGACATATTTATTTTATTCTAAATTTTTGGCAAACATATTTTTAGCAAATTACTTAAATAGTGCTGTTTACGTCTGCTGTGCTGTTTACGTCTACTATGCCTGAAGATTATAATGATAAGACATCTTGGTCAGCATTATGTTCACTTCCTTTAAATATTTCTTTATGATTTTTTTTTCTTCCGCAGCCTCAGGGAGATCGTAGTTTTTTATCTATTGATTCCTCATCCCGGACCACGCCGCTGACCACACCGTCATCTTCTGTAGGCTCACTTCATGCTGGTCAGCCACGTTATCGTATGGCACCACAGTTAGAATCTACTCCACACTCTAATGGCCATTCAGGTAATTATTTTTTTTACAGGCAGATGAAATTTTGATAACTATAGAGTTTAAGAAAATTGTATATTTTTTTTTAAGAAAACTGTATAGTTAAAGAAAACTGTAAAAGTTCCCTTAGCCCTAAAGGGCTATTGGGGCAGATGAAGTGTAGAATTCACCTGTTTCTATAACCTCGGCATATGAAGGGATTGTGTGGTTAGCACAATGCCCAACCGCATTTACTTCCCCACCTTAAAGTCAGGTACCCATTTAAAGAAAACTGTATTAGTTTGTTTTGTTGTAGTTTTTTTCATAATGATTTTAAATGAATGAAAAATAAGGTCAATTTGTTTATCTTGTAGTGTTTACCTTACACTCAATTAACATATCTGTTTGCAAAAACCTGGCTGTAATACACTGTCTTGATGGGCTATAATACAAAGTCTTGATGGGCTATAATACACTGTCTTGATGGGCTATAATACACTGCCTTGATGGGCTATAATACACTGCCTTGATGGGCTATAATACACTGCCTTGATGGGCTATAATACAAAGTCTAGATTAGACATAGTTATTGTTTGCCAAATTATTTAGTGAACATTTCATTTAACTTTCAACGTATGCTTATATTACCACCTTCACTGCCATCTTCTGTGTCCACTAGGCCTGGGTGATGAGCCAGACATCAGCGGCATAATGACAGAAGTCAACAGTCCACCCCACTACAGTGCCATTAAATCAAGAGGTAAGGAGAATACAGTCTGACCTTAGAGTAAGGGCCACCAAGTTGTTACCGACACACACACACACACACACCCCCCCCCGATGTGTATCAAACACTGATTTTTTTATTTTTTTTTACTTTTTAAACTTTTTTCTTCTAAATGCAAATAAATTTATGTATTTATCAATGTAAATATTTGCTAACACTTTGTCATTTCCCCTGTATGTATCAAAGTAAATATTTTGCTAACACTTTGTCATTTCCCCTGTATGTATCAAAGTAAATATTTGCTAACACTTTGTCATTTCCCTGTATGTATCACAGTAAATATTTGCTAACACTTTGTCATTTCCCTGTATGTATCAAAGTAAATATTTGCTAACACTTTGTCATTTCCCCTTATCACGTAATATTGCTAACACTTTGTCATTTCCCTGTATGTATCAAAGTAAATATTTGCTAACACTTTGTCATTTCCCCTGTATGTATGACAGTAAATATTTGCTAACACTTTGCTCATTTTATTTCAACAGGAGGAACCAACGTGGGAGATCTCTTTCACATTGCTGGTGAGGTCGGGCAGGCTGTTGGCACTCTTGTTACTGTTATGACAGATGAGGAGGCAGCTGCGTTAAATGGAAACGACACAGGTCTTAAGCACACGGAGAGACTGTAGCCCCCCCCCCCAGCTAGTGAAATAGAATATTTTGAAAGCATTATCTTGTCAGTCACAGCCATTTATTCCACTCATGTTTCTTGAGTCAACAGATTTGTTCAACAATATGCCTGCTCCAGTTGCATTAGATTGTGATGAGTGAGACAGTAATATGTACATTATAATAATCATGCGTTATATGGAATCACGATTTTATCTAATCAATATATATATATATTAGTAATATATTCAAATGTACACTTTTTATTCAAAAATAAAAAAAAAAATAAAAAAAACAAAGAAAAATTTTTGAAACACATTTTTTAATATTAGTATTAAGACAATTGTGTTATGTATTGTTTTGCTCTACACCTGTCACTCAAATATTTTTATCAGCTGCAGCCTGTCAACTTCATTGTTTAATGACAGGGTCTGACAGGCTGCTGACACCCTGACCTATATAAAAGTAGAACAGTATCTTTATTTTTTTACTCTCTGTTGTTATAAGGCATTTTAATTTAATGTATTCCTTTTTTTTTTTTTTTAAATTAATTCTAGACCTATTATTGACCAAAAGTTCTTAAGATATTCAAGATGTGAAATAGAGCTTAGGAAATAAGTTGTGTTGTGATTGATTTTTTGTTATCATCTCTCTCTCTCTCTCTCTCCTTCAATCTTTCCCAAGTTCAAAATAAATAATTTTACAAACTAGAAATATGTACACATATTGTACAAACTAGAAATATGTACACATATTGTTTTAATTGTGTTTTGACCCTCGTTTCTGTCACATTTTTTTTTTTTTTTTGCATTTTATTATTCGACCTGATGTTATGGAATAAATCAATAAAATATGCCTTGACTATTTTGGAGTTGACTCTAACTAATATCTTAGCTGATCAGCGCAAAAAAAAACAGTGGTATTACAATTGAACTTAATAAAACTAAATGTAATATTTTGGTCAGTTTTCATTTACATATCTGTTCCCCATGACTATACATAAAAGGCGGGGCTTTATTTTTATCTGTATGTCGACATAACACTAGAGCTGCTTGCTTACTGACAAAATGTTATACCAGATAAAATGGGGTAGGACTTTAATGCATCATACATGACCACACACTGTTTATTTGGATATCTTCACCCAACATTAAACCAGTTTCCTCGTACATGTAGCTCAAAGTATTCTGTCAAGTCCAGGGTAGTGTGTGGGAAGTTCACTTGCACTTCACTTCCATTGCTACGTTTAAAATGAATCAGTCACTTCAGACTAGTTCAAAGAACACTAGAAAAAAAATTTTTTTAATTGAGCCTCAACAAAATTGAGTTGTTGCTCTGGTTATTACTTGTTGTGCCTCCACAATTCACAAGCTGAATGCTTGGTTCTTTGATATTGTTATATAATAGAATTATGAAATTTAAATGCAGGGTCAGTGGTAAAATTTTAATTGCATAATAGAAATATCCTCAGCATGGTTCTGTCTGCTAGACAGCCCCGTAGCGTGAAAATTCTACAGCAGGGTGGGGGGGGGGGGGCAGGTAATACATTTTACTAAGTTGAACAAATAAGCTGGGGGGCCCGCCCCCCCCCCGCACGCTACGGGCCTGCTGCTAGACTTTGATAAATGTTTTTTTTTCTTTGTATTTCTATCATGGTGCTTTTCATCAATCAGCATTATCTTTCTTTGTTAAAGTTAAAATAAATCTGCAGTAAATTCAAACAATTATTCAAGTCCATGGATTGCACTGGTACCTATATATAGCCTACATGTATATAGCATTCACGAACACACCACATGAAGTAACTTATTGTTCAGTTTTGTCTACTGGTATGTTTCATTGTTGATTGGTTTTTTGTTATTGATTTCAGTTAATTGTTAATAAGAAATATTTCTTTAAAATACTCAGATTATTTGTATGTTTACAAAAAAACAACTTTTCCGGTCCAGAAAAGTGATTTACCAGTCTGTATTCCAGAATGTCTTTAGAAAGTTCAGAACATTTGTTATAAAAAGTACAATGTATTATTAGTTATTCACTATGAAATAAAGTTTTATTTATATATTTATATTGCCAATGATTTAGGTATTTAAATGGTGAAAGAAAATATTTTCCTTGTGTCCGCCTTCTTGCTGAATCAGAGTAAAAAAAAACCTTGAAGTTGATAAATGTTAAGTTATCCTAATGCTTAGATAATGTCTAGTTTCCAAATAATTCACTACATTACCAGCTCAGCATATTTTATTTTTTTTTAATTATTTTATTCAGCTGTATGACAACACATCTGATATGTGAATTAATGAACCAAAGTTCATAACAAGAAAGATTCTAATCCAATATGTTCCCTACCAGCTGTCATATTATTTGGTGAAGTAAATGATCACACCCATTTTATACATTCATACAGTTCAAGTGAATATAATTGTTTATATACCATCCTGACAATTTTATTATTTTGGTGGGAAAGAGCTTAGAGACTAAATGTAAATTCCCCAAACACCTTTCAATTTATCTTCACTACTAGTATCAATACAAGTCTAGTACAATCTAAATCTGGGGACATCAATGCAGGTCTAGTACAATATAAAATCTGGGAACATCAATGCAGGTCTAGTACAATATAAAATCTGGGAACACTTTTTTTGTGAGGAAATATCGGAAAGGGTGGGGGGGGGACATTTTTTTCTTGCCGCCAACGAAAGCTAGAGCTATTTTAAAGTGCATATGCACCCAAAAAAATAAATTGCGTATTTTCATTTAAATAATAATAATCAAATGGTCGTTGTACAGTCCTACATCGATGAATGTACATCGATGAAATTTGTTTGAATGAAAGTACATCGATGAAATTTGTTGGAATGAAAGTACATTGATGAAATTTGTTTGAATGAAAGTACATTGGTGAAATTTGTTTGAATGAAAGTACATTGATGAAATTTGTTTGAATGAAAGTACATTGATGAAATTTGTTTGAATGAAAGTACATTGAGGAAATTTGTTTGAATGAAAGTACATTGATGAAAAAAGTTTATTGGATTTGTTTAACTATGGCGCTGTAACAATCATTTCATCATCGCCATGACTGCTGTGTTAAGTGAATCCCACCAGTAGCTCATACAAGCTGCAGTGAGTACATTCAATCAAATGTCAGATGAGCATTGAACACATTCAATCAAATGTCAGGTCCACGTTGAAAATAATGCAAGTAATTGATAAGTTTTTTTTTATTATTTCTTGTAATAATAAGAAATGTACAAGACAATTATTGTTTTTACTAATGATGACAGTGTCTGATAAGAGAAGACCACAGTCTTTCTTGTGTCTTTCAGGCCCTTGGTAAGACACAGGATTATTTTGGGCCCTTATCAAATTCATGTGGAATCAATAGTTCAGATTTACTATGCAACCTTTTTCAACTCACGGCACTCTAAAACTCATTAAAAAATTCGGGGGCGAATAAGGGGCTATTGTATACAATGAAAATTAGGGGGCCCAGAAGTTTGATGTATTTGTACTTATTTGTGATCGAAGGACCTTTTATTAAGTAAAAAAAAGTAGTTTCCTAAGGCTAAAGTACACACTAAGTGTAGAGTTCATCTGTTACAGTTGCTACGGTATATGAGAGACTATAGTATTAGGTTAGCTCAACACCCAGCCACCTTTACTTCCCCAACTAAAATCAGGTACCCTATAAAGCTTGAAGTGGGACGGATGGCCGAGTGTAGATACTGTCAACCTGGTAGTCCTGTGTTCAATCCTCGATGAGACCCATGGATGTCTATAACACTATTTTTTGGCTTGTCTTATAAAGGGCGGCAATTATCTTTGAAAAAGGGGCCGCGGATGTCCACCCCTAGTCTAATATATAGTATATTAATTTCTCAGCCTATAAAGTATGTGATTTCATCCATAAGAACAATAATGTATATGTCTTTAAAAAAAAATCTATGAGGATACATCTGAGTATCATTGGACACGTAATGTTACACGTATTTAGTTTTTACCGCGGAACGATGGTCTAGTCTTGATATCAATGGTCTAGTCCCAGACTACCGCCTATAATTTTGTTGCCCTTTGTTACACGATCAACGGGGAGACAACCTCGACTGGGGGGAGAAAATAATGTCAAACAACAACAACTAAATACCGGTCCTGGCATGACAGCTAAAATTTCTGGCAATGTAAGAATTATTCATTCCTGATTTTCATTAACATTTCCACAGAAAAAAACAATCTATGTGCCGTGGCGTCGCTGGCGACAAAGGTTGGGGGCGCTTCTATTAAAGCAATAATTACCCCCCCCCCAGCCAAACGCCTGTGACTAACACCATTTTCACTTAGTTATCATAAACGGGGAAGATCTAAAGTTGAGGGGGAGGGGGGGGTCCAATGGCAGAGATGTCGAGATATATTTGAGACCCCCATGGCATATGTGTGCATGCCAGGCAGTGCCGAACCTAGGGATTTGGGGGGCCCGTGAAACTTGGCCTCTTTTTGGGGCCCCTGCATTTTGAAATTCGACACCATGACATGAGATAATGTACTTAATATTTGATGTAAAAAATGTGGGGCCCTCTTCAAGCTGGAACCTGGGGGAACTTTTGAATTTGGACTCCCACCCTAGATACGCCTCTGATGTCAAGGCCCTCTTAGGACTAGATTAAACAATAACTGATATTGAAATGGGGCCATTATTGCAGTGGGTGCTCTTAGCGGTTTCCTATTACGCCTTTCTATTAGAATGGCCATGAACATACCCGCCGACATTGTAGTATTATAGCCCTAACATACCTCAAAAGAACCAAAGCTGCAGTGTTCATGATTGTCATTGCAGATGTAATGCGCCAGGGGCAAGTTACGTTATTTTTTTTTTGTTATCAAAGCAGAGCCGTTTTTATGATTCGCCGACAGTCTTGGGCCCTGTTCCATCCCAGGACGTGCTGGACCATAAAGGTCCATGACGAGCAGAGGCCTCAAAAGTGAAGCCAGATTGGGCAGTTTACGTTGGACTTGTGCAGAGCCCTGACTGGATTAAAATGTTGCGCCACCCCCACCAGATCGATCTGAAATTATTTTTTTTTAACATATTTTAGGTTTAGTTTAAGTTCAGTTTATTCATCTTTTTGTCTCACGTGTCATCTTCTATTCAATACAGTGCCGAACCTAGGGATTTGGGGGCCCCGGAAGGGAGCTTGGCCTCTTTGGGGGCCCCTGCATTTTGACATTCGACACCATGACAAAAACGGTGTACTGAATATTTAATGTAAAAAATAATGTTTGCCCCCCCCCCAAGCTAAGGCCCGGGGAGACTTTCGAATTCGAACTCCCCCTCCCCCACCCTAGGTACGCCTCTGCTTCAATAATAATAATTCTAAAAACATTTATCTTCTATCATTGTCTGTAGGCATAGCCACGACTTCGTTCGAGCATTTTACATACCCTAGGTTGTCTCAGTGCCGTACCTAGGGCCTGGCCTCTTTGGGTGCCCCTACATTTTGAGATCTGACACCATGACATGAGAATATGTACTTAATATTTAATGTAAAAAATAATATTGAGGGCCCTCTCAAGCTGTGGCCCTGTGTGACTTTCGATTTTGGATCCCCTCCCCCCACCCTAGTTATGTCTCTGTATGGTCTTTTACATTCTCATATAGATGTAGTGCTATAAGATATGACATTGTACTCTGCAGTCTATTGCTGACTTATTGACAACAATCTTCATGGCAGTCAGGAAAACTGACGCAAATACTGTTATTTGTAGTTAGATGAAAACAACAACACTCGCATAAATACACGTATGAGAGGACAGAGAGCTAAAGAAGGTACTAGGACTAAGTTAGAATTAGAGAGCTCATAACTTCATTCTAGTAATTTACTGATGCTTATTTATCTTTAATTTTCGCTCTTAGTCCTTTGAGTCACAATGTATTATGTTTTATATTCTTTGCCCACCTTTAAAAAGGCATTAGCAGTAATAAAAACTAATACAAAGTGAAAACAACTAATTGTGATCGAGAAATAAAAGCGCATATTTTAAAACATCATTTGCATTTTCTTTTGATTCTACAACAATGCCAATTTATATATATATAAAAAATATCGATTTAAAACGCCAATCATTACTAGGTCAGTGAGAATTTAAACCTGAATCTTTCATCCATCCGCCCTTCCCATAAGCCATTTCGTTTAAACATTCACTGGAGGAAATGGTGGCTTATCATAGGTGCTGTCAAGCACACATTTTCGTTAAAACATCCCTTTTAAAAAAAAGCTTCTCCAATGAAATGTTATCACGTAATTATCATTACGAAATTTTTTTTTTTAAAGAATAACAATTTGAACTACATAAAAGTATAGTTTTACGAGTATTTATTTGAAGTATTTTAAAAGTGTCATGATTTCGGAAAATCATGCGCAGTTAACTACAAACAACATATATATATATATAAACAACATATATATATATATAATATAGTGTATACAAAGTAACATACATTCAGTTTTTCCTCGTACTTAGAAATGTATTTAATACTTTTACGCTAAACTATACAAGCACCATCCTATTCATTTAAATTGTAATTAACGATAAAAACTCACTAGCGTTGAAGGACTTAAGTACACATTTCTGTAAATTGCAATGAAACTTAAAATATTATTAAAGATGCCTTTAAATGGGAATGATATTACGCCATTACTAGCATATCACGGTTTAGTGGTTAGGCTTATAACATGAAGTACTCATCAATAAGAGGACACAAATCAGCATTGATATAACTGATTGCATATAATCTTTTTTTTAGGCCTCACTCTGCCAATAATAAGTAAGATCGAATGTCTAATAGCATCAGCTTGACGACGTATCAATGGTACGCCCATGGCAAATCGGCGACACCACATACCTCGAGACAGATATCACAGAGAATACGATTCCCATAGCAGTGATTCTGATATCTCAGACACGGATGATAGAAAAAAAACTTGCATAAAAAAATCAAGGTACTTTTTTTTATAATTGGTACTTTTAATAATTCAATTAGATAGTTTACACTAATGTCTGGAAACTTTGTAGACTGTGTTAAATTTTAAATTAACATTTCATTTGCTCTTCTTTAAATTATGTGCCATATTTAACTTACATTATCATTTATCAGCTCCCTAGGCCCAACTCGATCAAAACCTTGTCTAGTTAATCGAACCCGTTCTCAAAGTTTTGACAACACGAGCAGTAACGAAGACTGCCCATCTTGTGAACTACGTAGCAGCTCAAGTATGTATCCCAGAACACGACCTCATAATTTAGAAATACCTCCCTATCAACAGCAGCATAACTATAATAAATGTAAGCAAAGAATAATTACCTTGTTTTAAAAATTAATTAAAATACTCAGTAATTGATATTTGTCTGAGGGCTCCTGTAAAAATTTAGCGGTCGTTCCCAAGCTAAGAGCAATGCCATTGTGTAATAATATCTGTTGATAAAACTTCCTAAGTTTGGCATAAATTTTATAGTTTAAATAGTTTAAATTTAATATTGTGAAGTGTTAAAACTCTTAAGTATGTCAAACTTTAAATTATCTACAGAAACAAAAACAAATTAAAGAATTCAAATTTTTTTGACCTATTAATTTATTTTAATTACTATCACTAAGATTAAAAGCGTTTTCTCATCACTTTTTGTCAAGTAGTATCAGATTTTGGGTCAGAAGGAGCGACGGCATTATCATTACCCATGCAGGCATCACCAAAAATTAGTTGCAGTAGTCCAAGACCTTCGGAGCGCATAACTTTAGTTGTGGATGAGACCAGATTCATTGTGGATCCTGAGTTGTTGCGCCAACGCCCAGAGACAATGTTAGGCAGGTAGGTTCACAACCTTTTGTCATCTGTTATTTTAACTTTTAACTTCATTAGTTATTTTATTAAAGAATTTTTGTATTTTACACCATTGACCAAAGTTATTATTTATAACACCAGTGTAATGATGGCTGTTTCATTTTTATCTTAAATCAGAATGTTTAGTTCATCTCTGGAAAATAACTTTACTAGACCCAATGAAAGGGGAGAATTTGAAGTCGCTGATGGCATTTCAGCCACTGTTTTTAGAGCCATTTTGGTGAGTTGTTTTTTTTTAGCATGGAGTTTTTTGTTTACCCTCTGTTTATTTTTTATTGGCTCGTTAACCAAAAAGAATAATTAATAAAGTAATTGTTTGTCATATTTTATGTTAGGATTACTACAAGACAGGAGTGGTGAGGTGCCCACCGTCAGTGCCAGTCCATGAGCTTAGAGAAGCTTGTGATTATCTTCTTGTGCCCTTTGATGCTTCGACAGTTCGTTGCCAGAATTTGCGTAAGAAAATTTTACCATATAATTCTAGTAGGAAAATACTTATTTTAATCCTTTGAAATGAAATTATTAAAAAAAGGCTACAAAAAAAAAAGAACATAAAAAAAATTTCACTCTTTTTAATTCAGGTGCCTTCCTCCATGAGCTGTCTAATGAAGGTGCTCGTAAACAGTTTCTAGAGTATCTTGAAGATTTGTTGCTTCCTCAAATGGTGATTTGTGCACAGGTCAGCAGTTCTTTTTTCATGTCTCTTCAAGTAGATTATAAATTTCCTTTTTAAAAGCAGATTATTTTTGTTATTGAAACTGACCCAATGTCGCCATGAATGTTTTAATCAGAGAGGTGACCGGGAGTGCCATATTGTTGTGCTTACTGATGATGACATCATTGACTGGGATGAAGATTACCCCCCTCAAATGGGAGAAGAATATTCACAAAGTAAGACTTTCTTCTTATTTGGCTTCTTATGCTGCTGCTTTATGTATAGATGAAGCCTGGGTCTGATTTCTTTTACAGTTTTTATGACTATATTCCTTTTCACAACTTTTTTTATTTATTTTCTTCAGTTGTAAACAGCACCTGTTTGTACAGGTTTTTTCGTTACATTGAGAATCGTGATGTGGCCAAACAAGTTCTCAAGGACAGAGGTTTAAAAAAAATCCGCCTTGGTATTGAAGGCTACCCAACGTATAAAGAGAAAGTAAAGAAAAGGCCAGGGGGCAGAGCTGAAGGTAGATTTGTTTCTTTTTTTTTTTTTTAGGTTTTATGAATTTAAATTTCCTGGTTAAAGTCCCAAAGTCCACCCAGCTTAAAATGGGTACCTGACATAAGTTGGGGAAGAGGGGGGTATTGCGCTACATGTCTCCTTTGTTGCCTCCATGGTTATTGCACTGGGAATGAATTCACTATAAATTCAGTCCCATTGGTAGTTAAAATTTGTTCATATAATTCTTTTATTTGCTGTATACTGCCCAATCAATGTTTTTAAATCTAGGTCATTTTTACAATCAAATGTAGAGTTGAGCTCTGTGTGAATTTTCCCCTTTGGTGTGTTAGCATTGATATAATTCAACTAATGCATGTAATGTTGGTAGCTCTCACATATAATTTGTCCTTGTCGTTTCCTTCTAGTTATCTACAACTATGTCCAAAGACCTTTCATACGCATGTCCTGGGAGAAGGAAGAGAACAAGAGCAGGCATGTTGACTTCCAGTGTGTCAAGTCAAAATCCATCACCAATCTGGCTGCTGCTGCTGATGAAGCTGCCCTCCACCATCACCATGATCAAGGCATGGTTCAGCAGGCTCAGGATGGCAGCATCAATGTCATCCCGCCCCAGCCTTCACCTTCTGAGCCTTACCCAGACGTTCAGCTTCCTCCAGAGCCCCTGGATTAGGATGGATCCACCAGTGTTTTCATACCCCCTCACCCCCATCCCCTCACCTTTTTGCTGTGGGACTTTTTAATTCAACACGGAGCGGCGAATGTTATTCTTTTCACTGTGAAGGTCGTGCCTGCTCGTATATCGACTTGGCACCATATTGCAGAGTTGAGCTCTGGCAGATGTATCGCTGAGAGACATTTGTGTAAATAGCTCCAATTTGGTGCTGTGTTTTCTTTTGCTTATTTTTTCTTGGTTTGGATTGTGGAGTAAAAGTGATTTAAAAAAAAAAAAAGCAAACAACATATTTGTCATCAGAATTACAGACTTCCTTCTGGATTTATATAACCTCATCTAACAGCAGTTGGTTACACATGAGTGAACTCTTTGGAACAAATTCCAGGTATTGCTAACTATATGCGTTTACTTACAGAAGCTTTTGTTTTTCCTATACTTTTTTTTTGTTTGTTTTAAATCCTCATGAGATATGTGAGGCATGAAAACCTTTTTTTTTTTTTAATTTCCTTTAACAACAAAAACATTTTCTTATTTCATTTTGTGTGTACTGGTTGCATTCTTATATGTTATGCTTATAATCTTTACAACATTGTAGTTAACACACATATTTATTATTTGATTTTAGAATAATTCCATTTGAACTCTTCCATATTTGAAAATAACATATTTTTTTAAACCAACCATTCCTCGAATGTAAACATCAAAATATTTGGGGCCTGCTCCCCAGCATGCTGAGATCTTAGTTTGGATTACCGTGAATTCTTCTATTTTTTTTTTTTACTTTGCAATCAGTAACATTTTTTATTTTTCTTGCCAGATTAAAAATTTTTTTTTTAAAAACACGTATTTATGTTTTGAAGTGCAATACAAATCAATGCATTATTTTAATGGGCCACCCATAAAATACTGTTATCAGATTAAGACCTGACATTTTTTTTTTTATATTTATTTATTTAAAGTCATGGGATAAAATAAAACTAGATAAATATATATTTGATATATAATTGGTTTTCAATGTGTCTGAAAATGGGGAGGGGGGGGTGAATTAAATCAATTTTTTTTTCATATAATTTGATGAACAAAATAATACATTGAGACATTGCGCACTAAATTATTTTCATCCTTGCTTCATTCAATACATTTTACTTTACCTTCAAAGTCTTTTTGTTGAGCTTGTATTAAAATTGTCATCGCTGGATTAGTCCTCTCTGAGACTATTGATGAGTAATGACATTATTATCTAGACTGTAGTAAATAGCAAGAAGTTAATGTATTGTTTAAAACCATATCATGGAGTGTTGGATAAGATTTCTTCTCCATTTTAAATACGTGCTAACTGATAATAGCATGTGATAAGTTTGTTACAAGTGGTTTTGTTGTTGGTTGGAAAGCATGGATGTCATGAAGGTAATGTAGCCTGATAGAATATGTAATAGATGTATCTTAAGTATCTCATTCTTCTAACACATAAGAGCTGTTCTCTCATCTTTCTGTGTCAGAATGCGGCAAATACATACTAGCGTCAGCATTTTTGTCATATGCTTGTAAACAACTGCTAACAGTGAATGATTTAACTTGTGTTAATGACTTTCCAAATATTTGTTATTACCACTAGTTAGTCGTAGTTATTTAATCATATGGATTCATAATATTTAGTCCTGTGCATTGAACAGAAGAAGCTGGCTTAAAATTGTTTTAAATTATCAAAATTGACACCGTTTTGTCTAAGTTTGAACGCTCCATAAACATCAGATATACACGTGTGTTTTATTTTAATCTTTTCCTTTGAAAAGGCCAGTTTTATGGCTTATATGTCCTATGTGGTCAGTTGAAGAATCACAAGGTAGTCTTAGCCATTGTGCCTAACTCATGTCCTGTCCCTTTCCCCCCTTTTCCACATTTGCCTATAAACCTGTCACTTTAGTTGTGATAATTGTTAGATATGAAATGAGAAAAACATTTCATTTGATTTACCATTAGCCAGGAATGTTATCTAAAAATCAATGCATCTAAAAATGATTGTATATTTGTAAATGCATGTCCTTGAGTTATCTTTGAATAAATTATTTTGGCAGTATATAAATTGTCATTATTTAAGACATTTTTGTTTATTTATTTTATTTTGTTGTTGACATCAGGTTTTGTCATTTGCTTGTCAGAAATATAACAACACAGTAAAACAATAAAATGTACATTAACAATTGATATCTGTTGAAATGTTTGTGTTCAGTTTTTTTTTAGAATTAGAGTTACTGATATGCTGAAAAGTTATTGCTGTGAGCTGAAATATTTTAATTTAACAATAAAGTCGACTAAGAGACTTATAATGAGTCTATTATGTCCATTATTTTTTTGTGCTTGCACAAAATCTGATCTTTGGGCTAAAAACGTGGTAACAAATTAAACAATTCAGTTCTTTGGTTTGTGCTTCTTACCATAAATTTTGGTCCTTTGAAATATTTTAGCTATTTTTCATTTAACTTGTCGTCTGCTTGATTCATCTAGGATGGCAGGTTAATTTTTTTTCATATTTCAGTTTCAAAGACTCGGCATGCCTTAGTTCTGTTGGAAAGATATAATGTGGTCTCAGATAAAACTATTACATGTATTAACAATAGTGTAATCTTGTTCTTTAGCAGTTGATATGACTATTTAGCTATCTTTTACCTATCAATGTTCTGTAGAACAGTGGTTTTCAAATTATAAACCGCAGCTTCTGGGTGACTGAAGGGATCATCGGTTTGAAATTTTTCAGGAGGGGTGGGGGGCTATAAAGCCAAATGACTTTTTGCAAGGATCATAAACCCATATGAATTAATTATAACAAGACAGCAAGATGTACTTAAAGTTTGAGAACCACTGGTTTAGAATGTTTCATTTACTCATTTCCATGACAGTGTCATAGTAGTCCTCGGCTTGTCCCTAAATTGTAGAGATTTAATCAGTACCTATTTTCTGGCACACCTTGTTCAATGTTGTCATAATGTTTGCAATGACCATATGGGGAAATCAGTATTTGATCTATAGACAGATTAGCTGTAATTCTTATGCACATTTATGTTGTCAACAACAAAGGAAAATTCTGATGCATGCTTGTTTTTTTGTGTGCTGCTTTGAAAGTTTGTCAGAATCGGAACACCCTGACACTTCACATACCCTAATTACCTCCATGCATTAAAATACAGGTGCCTTTTTCTTTCTTTCATCGTGAGCATCAGCAGTTGTTTATTTTCTAGCCTGGAGAAGTTGTTTGAAATTTTAGTTGAGTGTGTGTAACAAATGTAAGTTCACAGTGCATTAAGAAGCCATTTCTTATTGTTTTAAACATTTCTTGGATTCTCCTTTCATCGCTCGAAAAAAAACTTTAATTAAAATGCTGTGCATCAATTTTTTTTTTTGCTGCCATAGTACAGATTCTGACATCTTTTTTTCTTCGGCTTTAACAAATTTGCTGTTCTTGTTGGCAGCACTCTTTATGTATTTTAGAATGGACATGCATCTGTTTGTTGTACATTAATATTTATGGATGAAATTTTTGTACATAAACTGTACTAGATACACAGTGAAATGATTTACTTTGTGAAAGTTTTTTTTAATTGAAACAATAAATTGGTTTTTTTTTTAATTTCATCCATAGAGTTTTATGCCTTTGTATTTTTCTGCACTATTTTAACTAAATATTAAGAATAACTTGCTGCCATTTTGACTGATTCAGTCTAATATTGGAACTTGTATTTTAAAAATTAGCTACTAAAGTAAAAACAAATCCTCATATTCTTGAGATTGTATATTATAAGATTTTGTTTTTCAACATTTAAAAAAAAATATGTTTTATTAAGGAATCAGCATTTAACACTACTTTGAGTTTGATTTGCTTTAGATTTAATTTTTAAAAAATTACTTAAAAAATGGTAAAATAAGATCACAGCATGTTCACTATTTGTGTTTCAATATTTTGTAGATGTTCAGAAAAAAAAGGAATTAGGTAAATTAATTCACCCTCATAAAATCTGAAAATGGCTGTAATATTATATAAAATATTTAACTTAAAATGAAATTCGGATTCAGCATTTGTGATGTGAAATAAAATAGAAAAAAAAATTGTTCTTTTGATTAATTTTCTTAATCTTAATTTGCTAAAGTTGAAAGATGCTGGCTGCTGAATTGAAAGATTTATTCTTTATTATTAATCAAACATCCTTAATTTTGGAAACAAAAATTTATGTGTTTTTTTTTATACTTGAAAACAAATTTTAATACAATAAAAATTATCATTCTGTTTAACTTCATAAAATTTAAGTTTTCTTAGTCTTAATGCGCCATCTGAAGTGTAGAATTCGTTTCTATAACTCTGGATTTGAAGGGATTGTGTGGTTGGTTAGCACAATGATCCGCTGCCTTTACTTCCCCAAACAAAGTCAGGTACCCATTTAATGCAGGGTGGACTTGGTGGATTAATTTTTTTTCATTTGCAGCTTTAAATAGGTGCCTGTAAAATTTGGGAAGTAAAGGCAGCTGGACAAACAATCTCTTAATATGCTACAGGTTGTTTATAACCGATTATGGATAAAATTTTTAGATAAGTTTTACAAATGTGTAGCCGATTTCTTTACCGAATGTGATGAAAAACGAAACTAGTTAATATTTCTTTCTTTTTATTAAAATAAGACTTGATCAGGATAGTGAAAATTTCATCTTGAATCCTTCTATGTTAATAAGTATAATTATTCCCCTTGAATCTTGTGGATGTTTCTTGTAAGTCATGTGACAGCTGAGTTTAGAATCTAAGGAAACATACAAATAGAAAAATTTTACACTTGGGTCAAAGGATTCATACTGCAATAGTGGTAGGGGGCGGTGGAAGCTTTTATCTGTAATTGGAGTGGCCTAGCATTAGGTTGAGCAGCATGATTAATCATCAGAATCAATTTATCAAAATCTATACAAATTTTATCTGTCTCAAGTTTGCTTGCGTCTCGATTTGATAAAAAAAAAAATCTACAGTTTCAAATAGTTACCATGGTTGTAAATGTGTATAAAATATTACCAATCAGATTATTGTCTTTCATTGCAGATTCATAGTGTCAAAAATAAACAATCATAATCAATAGAAAATTATCCGCCAATAAAAATCTGCTCTCCACACATTTCTTTTTTAAAAGATGACCTATTAAAAAAATAATTTCTGCAAAAATGTACCTTTTTTAAATAATGTTATCATTATTTTATTTTCAAATTAAATATTGCTTTTAATTTTTTTGAACTACAAATTACGTCTGCTACTGTGACCTACACTTAGACTTAATGTACGTTCAAAATAATCTAGCGATTTTCAATATAATTGTAAAACACATGCCTATTAGCATGTGGTTTAATGACTGAATGGTCAAGATACAAGCTGAGAATATGGTGGCCATTCGCGGTCAAAATTTTTAAAAACTTAAAAAAAAAATTTGTCCTTAAGGATGTAAAAAAAAAAAAACAAGTGTAAATTTCACTCATGAAATAAGTAGACCCATATAATTACAATGATCTATCTCTGTGTACAAATGTTGCAGGGTACAACAGCTAGCAGAAAAATTAAAGTGGCTCACTGGAGGGGGGGGGGCGGCTGCACAGCTCAATTATAATAGCCCCATTTGGTTGTTCTAGCAAAGGTGGCCAGATGCAGCTCTATTACGTGCCTCTCAATGAACCAGTTTTCCCCCCATTATTGACCAAATATTAGGTCACAGAAATGAGACAAAATGGCCTGTGGTGCTGTAGAGAATGGATCAGAATTCGGCTCTCATCCACCTGATTCTATAGGACGTCAAATCATATCACAGACATACGGCTTAACATGTACTGTACTGCAGTGTACAATGAAATGCTTCACATGATCACAAACCGAATAGAAATATGGCGAATAAGTAAACTTTGTTTTGATTACCGGTACAAGTTGTAAGGGTTTAACTCAACAGACTTGAATGTTTTTATACACATGTACATCATTTTTTTTTCTTACCATCATTTCTTTTTACATAAAATATAAGAGTCAACAACGTCATAGACATCCTACCTGTCAGTTATGTGCTGTAATGAGTAAACTAATTCGTAAAACCGGGATTTGAATATCCACATACAAGTTTCTAAATTATCAGTAAATTAGTGCTCATTATGTACAACCATTATATAATGTGTATTACCAGATGTTAATAAAATACAGAGTCATTACTGCATATTTACTCTCCATTACCAGCCTATGATGGGCTCGAAAAGTGAGTATTAGAACTTTTCTTCACGGATCAATCATGTAAATCCAACCACCATCACCAAATTGTAAAAATCCCCACAAATATTTTATTGGTAAATGATAGGATGGTTCTAAGTAAACGTGAGCAAACTGCCTTAACAGATACAGGAAGATCAAGTTGAATTAATTTAAATATAAAACATGACAGTTTACGGTGAATACTTTGTATTTTTTAAAATTTTATCAGTCAACAACCATTGCTAACTAAATTCCCGGCTAATGAAAGGTTAAAAAAAAGCGCTCTAAGACAAATCGTGCAAAAAAAAAAAAAAAAATTTCTATTTACTTTTATTGACTGGAATGGGTCTAGGAAACATCATGACAGCTTGTTCCCAGTGGGTGGGCGGAGCCTGAGGACCTGTGCTGAAACTGACCTGGAGGTAGGTGAAAGAAAGAAAGAAAAAAAAAAAAGAAATCCGTAATGTTTCCAATACAGACAGAATACATCAGATCTGGACAATAAAATCTCATGTTGCTGACTATGTTTTGCATCAAAGAACATCACATGTGGCATGCCCATGTCAATCTAGCAACTTACAGCCACTCCCTCTAAACAAAAGTCTAATATGCAGGGACCCCCTGGTCTAGGACGGTGCAATGAGCATTCCCCTTTGGGTTTTAAAAAAAATTACATTTTAATAAAATTGATAAATAAAAATCAATAAAAAAAGATTATTTAGTGCGATCATAAGTGAGATGTACACTTCATTCAACAAATTTATTATTTAACTTCAACTTAATGTATTACAAAAAACTTTAAAAGAAGCTGAAGTCCCGCCAAAATCAAATGGAAACCACCCAAATCGGTGGGATGTCAAAGCTGTCCTCCAGTACAGTTCATACTTATAAATTCATATATCAAATCACTATCAGATTGCATAGTTTACATTCACTCAAGTATTTTCTCTACTTTACCAACATTTCCAATTTTTCAGTTATATTTTCTCACAAATTATATTTTGTTGTAGACTGACTCTCATTAACACACATGTCTAATCTCACCTTAGTATGACATTTTGCATCAAATGATGTGTCAAAGTAACCAACCAGAGCCGTCATGTCAGCATCCGATGTACATGTCAGACAAAACTGAGTGGAGAAATCCAAACTTTCGACCCGGCAGTTCATCAGGTCAATGGTCTGAGAAAAGAAGAAATTATTAAGAGTTTAAATTATTGCCTCAGGGAATTAAACAAAACAAGTACTTGATAACCCGTTAGTACTTGATAACCCATTATCAAACAATAAACTATTGCTAAATAAATAAATAAAAAAAAAGCCATAATAATAATATGAAACTAATAATTAAAAGGACAAACATATTTTACTTTACATTCATTTAAATTCGTGGAGTAATGAACATTTTTAAAGGACTTGTAGGTAGGGATTATCCGTAAAACAATCAATAAATATGAAAATACAAATACAATGTCTGGGTACACACATATTCATTTTAAATGACCCTAGGGCTAGACATATTTCTCTATCATGACCTGTTCAACTTTACCTGGCAGTCACTTTCCAGTGTTTCATTAATATTATGCTATAAATATATATGTGGCTGTCGAAGACACGAGGTTTGGTTTGACGCCCACAGCCTCAGTTCTGTAATCAGCCATCGTGATGTAGACCTCAGTGTAGGTGGAGGATTATTTTCACTTATTCCCCACAACACAGAAGTAAAAACAAGCTATGATTCCCCACAACACAGAAGTAAAAACAAGCTATGATTCCTTATTTTAAAAAAATTGCGTTTATTTACATAAAGCCTATACAAGTAATGGTTCCAATTTACTCAGGTTTTTCACTTTCTGTCTCTCTCTCTTCCTCTTTCTAACATTAATGATATCTGTGAGAACACAAACACCTCTGCACAGCCCCATTTATGGACCCAAATCGAGGGGGCCCATATCTAAAAATTCCCCCAATGTTCCACTTTTCAACCCTTCATAATTTATATCCCCTTTCCACCTATCCCTGAGAAGCATTAGTTACACTAGTCATTAAAGCAGCTGTACGACAGTCCTCCTTTGTGTAGGTTGGATGGGTTGTCAGTGGCTGAAGTGTTGGATGAAGAATATAACATGTCAGCTTGTAACAGCCTCCCTTTCTGTGTATTGTTTAGTAATGAGCTAAGCGGATACCGATTATTTATTTCAGTGCTGAAAACAATCTAGCCCTCTGTCCAGGTCTAGGAAACGTATGCAATAAATCTCTATGTTTATACCCCCCCCCATCCTCAAAACGTATGCAATAAATCTCTCTATGTTTCTACACACACACCCCATCCTCGAATCACCTGTGAACTACCTGGTCACGTCTACTCTCCTGTATCGCTCAACAATTACTTTCTAACAATGAAGAATGATAAGAGTAGGACTGATGAGGGAATTCACTGGAAATTTTTCGCATATTTCTATGCAATTCAGTGGAATTTCTGAAAAATTTTCCCTAATTATTAAGTTCTAGGCTAAAACCAGGTTTTAAAGCCAGAAAAGCAATAGTCCAATAGTTTGATATTCATCAAAAAAACGTTTTTACAAATTTAATAGTAAGATAATAACACATTAAAAAACAAAATAAACACGTAAGATTTCAGAAATTTTGATTTTTAAAAATTCCAAACAGCTGACTATGAATTACACAGAAAAACCTCATGTCATAAATTATTCGCAAAAATATTTAAAAAAAAAATGCAGGTACTATCACCGGTGCTCAGATTTCTATATTGGTAGCTAAAACAAAGTTATTTGCATCCACTGATGTCCACAAGAGAATTTTTAAAATGACATAAAAAGTAAGTGAACATTTCCTACACACAGCACTTATCTATAAATTATTAAGAATCATTCTACATTTTACAACAAGGCTTTTGTACAGTAATTTGCAATAGCAACCCCAGTAAATCTTTATTAAAGTCTATTTGTACCACATGATTTTAGTCACAGAGTTAAGTCTTTATTATATCATCACATGCACTGTCAAACACAAGTTTAAAAAGAAAGCCAAACTGATACTCCTAACACTAGTGTGTGTATGTGTGTGTGAAGTCCCTGTAAGGATGAGATGAAACCTTTTAGATCCCCTAAACCACTAATGGGACTGTGCCCTTCTTTCATAGCCGACAGTACACTGGGCATAGAGGCACCACGGAAGACATAGGTAGGAGACTGCACACACTGAAAGTCAAACCCGTTACCCACAACATGCAGGTCAAGCAGCAGCATCAAGATCTGGCTCACTACCCCCAAACTAGTGCTACGCTAGTAACACCAGCTACATTGCTACACCAGTGTGTGAAGTCCCTGTAAGAATGAGATGAAATATCTTAGATCCTATGAACCACTAATAGGATGGTTTTTATGGTGCCCTTCTTTCATCCCCACCATAGCCGATAGTGCAATGGCCAAGGAGGCACCACGGGAGATATATCGGGAACTTCAGCCAAGACCTGAAAATTTTCCTTGGTCCTCACCAGAGATCGAACCAGGTACCTTCAGGTCGACAGCCGAGCGCGTTACTGCACGACCACCCGTCCCCTTGCTACACCAGTAACACCAGCCACATTGCTACACCAGTAACACCAGCCACATTGCTACACCAGTGACACCAGCCACATTGCTACACCAGTGACACCAGCCATATCGCTACACCAGTGACACCAGCCACATTGCTACACCAGTAACACCAGCCATATTGCTACACCAGTAACACCAGCCATATTGCTACACCAGTAACACCAGCCATATTGCTACACCAGTAACACCAGCCATATCGCTACACCAGTAACACCAGCTATATTGCTACACCTCCCCAAATGGAAAAAAAACCCTTTTCTCAAAATAATCTTCTGAGAATTAAATGTCTGGAAAATGAATTTATAAACTTTTTGTTTTTTAAAACATTGTTGTTACTCTCCGTTAGTTGGGCTACAGATTGGAATTTCTCGTAAAAAAAACCTCAGTAAATTCAAGTTTTGAAAGTACAGACTTTGCGACTTTATTGTGGCAGTTGAAAAAATGAAAGTTGAAGAGTCAGCCGGCATTGTAATTAAATAATTTATTATTAACGAATCCACAAACATTCCTGCGAAAGTTTACAACATTAGCCTTAATGCCAAATAAAAAGGTCCCAATATGCATTCGTAAGACAAACAAAAATTGTAGAATTACATTCAGACAAAGTGTGATTCAGTATAAAATGCCTATGAATTAAATAAAAGCCTGGACATTACACAATTTAACAAGTACCATTTTTTTAATGAAAATCCAAGACACATAAAAACAGACATCAAAGTGTAAAGGTATATTGTAAGATTTATATCCTACCTTTATCACTGCAGGTTCTGTGATCAGAGTCTCCGGTTTCACCAGCCTGACGGAGACTTCATCCACCACCATGGACTTCATGCAGGACATCTTGAAGCCATACACGTCGTCCCAAAAGCCCAGCTTGGAACTCTGCAGGTCAGGATCGCAAATACCAGCAATCAGCATGGAGAAACGGTCTGGATAAACTGAAGAGATTAAAGTGGAAGATGTCACATTTCATAATTAGAGAAAATGTTTCAGAAGTTCTTTGCTTTTTTAAAATGTTAAAACTGAAGGGAAAAAAAAAACTTTTCACAAAAAATGTCAAATGCAAGTGTAAACCTTTAGTATGAACATGTATCAAATGCAAGTGTAAACCTTTAGTATGAACATATATTTTAGACTTTACAAACAAATTCATTTTTTTAATGCTGTCTAACTTTTTTTAGGTTTATGAAAATAAAAACAACCAAAAAATTTATTTCTATGGAGAAAGAAACTTAACTTAAAAAAAAACAAACTAGCCTAGCTACTTCCTAAGGGAGAACTGAAATGTTGAAGTAAATAAAAACATGGACAAAGCACTCACCGCATCCGTCAGGTTTGAGATATCTGTCTCTGGCCCACAACACTGAGTCCAGCATGGCTTCAAACAACAGAAAGTAACCCATCCACTCTGATATAATCACATCAAACTAGTAAAAGAAGTTTTTCAAAAATAAGACGTAGATGAAATATTAGACATTTGAACATTGCAGAATAATAAAAAAATATGGATTAAAAAAAACCTGGCATATAATTTCAAATTATTGTTTAGTACATGCACACATGAGGTCGAAGAGGATCACACGGACACATGAGGTCCAAGAGGATCACACGGACACATGAGGTCCAAGAGGATCACACGGACACATGAGGTCCAAGTGGATCACACGGACACATGAGGTCCAAGTGGATCACATTCAGGTATAAAATGCTGCAAAGATCCACTCCACTGTTCGTACAATAAGATTAGGAAGCAATGAAATGATAAAAAAAACTAATCAAAGAGAAACATATTCAGCATAATGATGAGATTCGTTAGGCCATTGTTTATTCAGGGAAAGAAAAACTCAAGAGTAGCAGCCAAACTCCATGTTACGACGATAACAAGTTCCAGAGAAATGCTCATAATACTAAACACTCGTAAATTAAAACAGATTTTCTCATAACAAATAATAAACTGGGATGACTGGTTCCAGAAAACTAAAACTACTCCTTTGATATAATTAATACATTTTTATGACTTTAATTTTTAAATTAGCCAATATGTGATGATCAAATTTAATCATGAATGTTTACGTTTTAAAAAAAACAATGATTTTCCAAACTCTTCCAATCATCCAGTTACTAATGTCAGGCGAAGTTCTTCTTTCAGCTCACACAGTTTATTTATTAAACAGCTTTTGACAGTCTCACCATGCTTTAACAGTGTTTTTAGTTGAATGTGAAGATGTAGGCAAAATGTATCACATTGTTTCGGTCATTGGATGTAAGACCTGAAGCTGTCATACGATAAACTGTTGTTTGTTCTTTCAAAAAAAAATCTGTTATTTTGATATTTTATCTTTAACAGGATGACCAAGAAAATTATAGGACATCTTGGATTGCCAGAAACAGGACATCTTTCAAGACAGTGTAAAGTGCAGCCTTTGAATAAATGGGATATTTGATTTAAGTTTATTGTTACAACTAATATATTTGGCTGAGGTTCAAGAAATAATACGACACTGATGCCTTTGTTTCTGACAGTTCATAAGATTTTCAAAATCAGGTTTATCTATTTCATAGAAAGAATAAATGTTGATTAAACACATTCACATATATCTGAATAACACAATCTTTTCTTGAATAATTGCTCATAGTATTTCTTAAAAAATGATTGTAAAATTTCTTTCCCGTCTGCTCACATGCCCGATCTGACAAACTGATAGCGCTTAGATATCTCTATACATATTAAATATTTCAGTGGTCTTTTCACTTGAGACTGAAAATCATTGTGTGTTCCACAACATCTTGTAACTGCCATGAAGCTCAAAGGCCAGAAAGCTATCTACTTATCCAACCTGTTGTCCACCAAACAGTTGCACTTGAAAAGCAAGAGATTTTCTGTATCATCAACCTCCCTTGAGTGTCAGCAATAGGAGTTGTTTAAATTTAAATGTACAATTTAAAGATCAAGAATCAATCACACACATAAATTGACAAAATCTATTTCTCTATAACTTTACTAAGCTAAATGTTTAATAAATCTGCAAAGTAAAAGAGGAAATCTATATGCACAATCAATGACAATTTTATTCTCTAGTCTTTATTGTAGTTTTCCTTAGCAAAAACAAAAAATATTTTTATGGTTTGTCAAGCCTAAGTCTCCATTAATAAATTGCTTTCTGTCAATGATATTAAAATATTTACTGACTGATCCTGATCCTGTACTTTTTCACTTTGCAACTCATGTCTGCTAAAACCAGCACGATATAAAATCAAATGAATTACAGAACACACTGAACACATACCTAGTCCGTCACTCAATCGTATGGACAGCTATTGTAGTATGGACACATGATATTAAGGGTTAGCACAAAAAATTAATTAATTACAAAACTTGAACTCAATAAAAGTGTTTTTGCAAAAAACCGAAATTATAAAAAAAAATTCCAGTTTCCTCAAAATCCAGTTTTGGTATATTTAACCATCAGTATTTTAGAGAGTCGGGATTATGGTTTTCAGCCACTAATATGTTGAATTCCGACTGCAAGACTGCTCAATTTATTTTTCAAAATTGTTCTCCTCTAGCATGGACATGCAAATTTTGTTAAATAAATTGTTTTGGCCTTTGTGAAACACTCTTAAACCTAATAACTTGTAAACCCATGTTTGACTGTAATTTGAACCAAATATGAAACAGAATTCTGTTTATTGTAGCCACAACACACGTAGGTACTGTGTGCACAACAGTTTGCCATTCAGAATCACCCAATGATTGTGAAACATGTAAAGAAACTATTCCAGAGCTGACCAAAGATTGAACCTCAGACTTCCTGAGTTTGTAAAGAAACTATTCCAGAGCTGACCAAAGATTGAAACTCAGACTTCCTGAGTTTGTAAAGAAACTATTCCAGAGCTGACCAAAGATTGAAACTCAGACTTCCTGAGTTTGTAAAGAAACTATTCCAGAGCTGATCAAAGATTGAATCTCAGACTTCCTGAGTTTTCCCCATTTTCTAGCTGTGCAAAAAAAAAAAAAACAACTTATTTCTAATATTTACCTTCTCAATGGGAAGATTCACATCCTCCAAACGACCTTTGACAAAGGTGATCTTTTCATGGATGTTATTTTCTCTGAGAATTGAAGATAAAAAAAAAAGTTAAGACAATCAACCAGCTTTAAAAAATATCAATCAATCAAATTTTAATTTAATAAAGATGCAGTCATCAAAACCGATAAAGATTTCAGAGCTGTTATAGAAACAACAACACGGACAGGTTTCATTGCCCCGCCCCCTTCCACAAGCCTTCCTTATGAGAGACAAAATACATGCAAGTGATAAATGTACATGTGAACTTTGTATTTATACTTTTTTTCATAATGTCTTTATCTTTCTAATCATGATCAGTTGTAATACTGTGTAGTTGTATAAAATTTAATCAACCATCTCCATTAATTTCTCCGCCATAAATTCTAAACACAGTTTCACCATTTCATCTGATTAAAAAAATCAGCACATTTTTGTACTGGCCAATTTATAGATAGCGGCCAATTTATAGATAGCGACCAATTTATAGATAGCTCTTCCATAATTTGTGCATGTAGACTATTTTATTACTGCTAGAATGACAGTGTCGCATAAAAAAATAAGGAATATACTTATCATCTTTCTTAAGTTCTCAGGCTATACATACATGAAGACCAAAGTAGGAGCATTTGTCCGGAGTTTTTTTTTTAGGACAAGTATACATTAACATGATAACTATTAGGACAGGTATACCTTAACATGATAACTATTAGGACAGGTATACATTAACATGATAACTATTAGGACAGGTATACATTAACATGATAACTATTAGGACAGGTATACATTAACATGATAACTATTAGGACCGCTGGTTAATCACCATCAACATGTAAAAAAAAATCTTGCTATTTCCATTTTAAACGCAACAATGAAATGCATTAATTTTGACTGAAATGCAAAAACAGAAAATAACCCGATTCTGTGAACAGAAATTGATCTGAAAAAATCTAAACAAATAAGAAAGAAAACACTAATGCAAGAAGTGTCACGTTAAATTAAAAATTATAGCAGCTAGATGACCTTTACAACAATAGTATTAATTATATTTTCTGATCCTGAATTCCACAATTAGTAAACATGACACCGCTTGATTGACACATGACATTGGTTTTGAACTTTGTGTCAATTTTTCGGGAAAAGGAAGGAGTGGCGGTGGTGGGGCAAGCTGTAAGTCACATGATCTTTGAAGGGGTGGGGGGAATGAGTTGTGAAGTGTGTCAAAATGTGACTAGGCGGTGGGAAAGGAAGGGGGTGTAACAATCAAGAAAAAAGTTAATGACCTCATTCTGGCCGTCCTATTATTTTTATGAAAAAAAAAAAAGCATCAATTGAACTGACGCATGTGAAAATAAACTGGTCTGACGCATGTGAAAATAAACTTCTGATGCATGTGAAAATAAACTGGTCTGAATTAATCATTTAATATAATATACATATATGTGCTATTGATTAATGCAGCTGTAACTAATTTAGAGAACTCAGCCATATTCGAAACTGACTTATTATGCCATTTTATAGAATATAACATAGTAAAAATACCATAAAGAGCCCCACAACAGTCAAATTAATAATAATCATTGAACAAAAGTACCCCGGTTATGATATAATAGAGCATGGCTCTTTGGAAGCGCACAAAACTGCCTGAAGAACCCACTGTGGCTCTAACAGTCGCTATTGGCCACCACTGACATATAATGACAAACAAACTAGTACAGATGCAAATGATACATTAATAAATAATTTTTGTGGCAATTCACATTGCGCTAATTTTTTATTATTTTAATCACGCACTTATTTCTAATGTAGCTTAGCTATTATTTGTCTCCTATGGGGAAAACTATAAAATACTTTTCTCCAAGCCATTAATCAATTGCATTAACATGGAGCCTGAAAGGTCAACCCACCTGGCAATATCCATGGCTTGGTATATGATGCTGGATTGGTCAACTGCCACCACGTGACGGGCTCCAGCCGTGACAGCAAACATAGAAAGGACCCCAGTGCCGCACCCAACATCAAGAACAGTTTTCCCTTCAAATAAATGAGGATTTTTTAACATGAAGTCTCTGTAGCCCTCTGTCCTCACCTTGTCCTGATGAAATAAATAAAACAAATGTATATCCCATTTAAAAAAAATAACCCAAACAAGATTCATACATCAATACAGTAATCGCTCTATGTAGAAGGTATGTAGTTACATCTGTATGTATAGTAATCGCTCTATGTAGAAGATATGTAGTTACATCTGTATGTACAGTAATTGCTCTGTGTAGAAGGTGTGTAGTTACATCTGTATGTATAGTAATTGCTCTGTGTAGAAGGTGTGTAGTTACATCTGTATGTATAGTAATCGCTCTATGTAGAAGGTATGTAGTTACATCTGTATGTACAGTAATCGCTCTGTGTAGAAGGTATGTAGTTACATCTGTATGTACAGTAATCGCTCTGTGTAGAAGGTGTGTAGTTACATCTGTATGTACAGTAATCGCTCTGTGTAGAAGGTGTGTAGTTACATCTGTATGTACAGTAATCGCTCTGTGTAGAAGATGTGTAGTTACATCTGTATGTACAGTAATCGCTGTGTAGAAGGTGTGTAGTTACATCTGTATGTACAGTAATCGCTCTGTGTAGAAGGTGTGTAGTTACATCTGTATGTACAGTAATCGCTCTGTGTAGAATGTGTGTAGTTACATCTGTATGTACAGTAATTGCTCTGTGTAGAATGTGTGTAGTTACATCTGTATGTACAGTAATTGCTCTGTGTAGAATGTGTGTAGTTACATCTGTATGTTCAAGGAGACTAAATTCATGGAGCTGATATATGAAAAAAGTCTGCGCCTCACCTTCAACATGGTCATGTGAATGTCATGGTGACCATAAGATGCAAAGTAACCGTCTTCTTCAGACAAACCTGTGTTGCTGGAAACATGATTCTTGTCAATTTCACTGCCCCCAGATCCAGCAACCAGATTCTGACCAGTCAGTCTAAAAATATACATCTTATAATTTGAAAATGAGGGTTAAACAGACCTAATACTATATGTGAAATGTGTACAACAGGGGTCAGCAAAAAAAGGGGAAATAACCAGAAAGGTAAATATTTAATACTTGAAAATAATGAGACCACAAAGTGCTTAGCTAAATTCATTTAAAAATTTAAGTAATAGGGGAAAAGGACAGAACTGAAAGAATGCTTGGGTGGGGGTGAGGGGGAGGAGTTTGAAAAATCTACACTGCCCCTGTGGTACAATAAAGAAAGCAGCCTTTAAATAGTAGAAAGCTATCAGGTCAGACAGTCATGGCACATGAGAGTACAGTGGGTGAACAGTTCGGATAGCGAACATACATTTGGAATGGATTATGTTCGTTAACCAATCACCCACTGTACTGATTAGTGAACGAAAAAAATGCTCAACAACATTTAGCTGAAAACAAACAAACAACATCTGAACAAATAGAGAGAGAGAGAGCCAACAGATGTGTGTGGAGCAAGGAAACCCACTAAGGCTTCCAAAAAAAAAAAAAAGTTTTTACATTTTTGTAAAAGACGACACTTGATATGTTACGTTAAGAATTCACCCCCATGTAATATTAATTACAAATTTATTTTTATTAATCCTGAGTTTGCGCACCGCACTATGAAGTGTGAGGTGTAATATTTAGATTGGTTGCTATTTGACGTCACAGGGGGATAGAAGTTGACTTAGAGACGAAACTTGATAAAGGGACATTTTTTTTGTTAGAGATCTAATTCGAGGTAGTTATTGATTTTGATTTAGACTAAGAAATAATAGTTCATTAAATACTTAACACGACAGCGTCTTATCATTCAACATGTTTGTTACCTTAATGTCGTTGTAAATAAATGTATCAATAATTCGAGCCATGCAGTTAAGACTCTTATTTGATGAAGTGTTATGAACATTGGTGTTAACATGGCAGTCTTCACCATGAGACCATACGCCTCCAAGTCTGTGCCATTCATCAACATCCAGAATATATCATCATTTCAATATTAACAGTTCCTTACAACCCTGACACTAAGTGTTGTAAAATAAATAGTAAAGAAGTAACGCGACATTTGGCGAGCCTGCCCAAAGAGCCACTGAATCTTCCGAGACGTTGCCGACGCAGTCACCACTTAAGTCCTCAGGAGCCACACCGGCTCATACAGTCAACGAAAGCCACACAGACCCACACCAGTACAGCGGACCACGGCCCATACAGTCAACGAAAGTCACACCGACCCACACCAGTACAACGGACTACGGCTCATACAGTCAACGAAAGCCACACCGACCCACACCAGTACAGCGGACCACGGCCCATACAGTCAACGAAAGCCACACCGACCCACACCAGTACAGCGGACCACGGCCCATACAGTCAACGAAAGCCACACCGACCCACACCAGTACAGCGGACCACGGCCCATACAGTCAACGAAAGCCACACCGACCCACACCAGTACAGCGGACCAAACAGAGAGTGAGACAGTCAGTCTGCGAGGATCCGTGAAATATCAGATAAGTTTCAATTTTCTCTTGGTGCACTATCAAATGTCTCGTTTATGTGAATCTTTCTAAATATTTTGTTAGTAGTCTCCCCATGAGCACATCTTTGTTACTTGTGTAACAGAGTGGCAAATCGGTGCTCGGAGAGATTGCATTACATTTATTTGTTTGATTATTCCTGTACAGTTTTGTATATGTGACAGTATTGTTTTATTTGTTGGTACTATCAGTTACTCTGCCTTGTGTCTTGTATACTTTGTATTGTATTTGTACCCAGAATTTTTCTTTCGTTCGTTTAATTAAATAGTGTTTATTGCGATTAGTTTAGAAACCTTGTGTTGAACTGTGCCAGTAAGAAACATTGTGTTGAACTGTGCCAGTAAGAAACATTGTGTTGGGCTGTGCCGGTAAGAAACATTGTGTTGAACTGTGCCAGTAAGAAACATTGTGTTGAACTGTACCAGTAAGAAACCTTGTGTTGAACTGTACCAGTAAGAAACATTGTGTTGAACTGTGCCAGTAAGAAACATTGTGTTGAACTGTACCGTGTAAGAAACATTGTGTTGAACTGTACCAGTAAGAAACCTTGTGTTGAACTGTGCCAGTAAGAAACATTGTGTTGAACTGTGCCGGTAAGAAACATTGTGTTGAACTGTACCAGTAAGAAACCTTGTGTTGAACTGTGCCAGTAAGAAACATTGTGTTGAACTGTGCCGGTAAGAAACATTGTGTTGAACTGTACCAGTAAGAAACCTTGTGTTGAACTGTGCCAGTAAGAAACCTTGTGTTGAACTGTACCAGTGTAGCATATTTAGCTCGTAGCCTATCTACGTATAGAAAAATGTCATCATTCGAACATTTCGTGTCACTAGGACAATCATTAGGGATAGAGCCAAAGAAATTAGAGAAATGGGCGCAGGATAGAGTAGATAATGAACAGGCTAGGGTAGAAAAAGAAAAGTCCTACAAAATTACACAAACCCAATTAAAAATCAAAGAATTAGAGCTAGAGAAATATTTAAGGAATAGCCAGTGCAATAACCCCAACCCTCCACCGCCAATCACCCCACAATCAATTATAGACCATAGTCTTCCCAACAGAATAGCCCAAGATAAATGTCACATATTTGACGGAGACAAAGACAACAGTAGACCACGAAGAACTGATGGCAGGTTTCCATGTATTTGAAAGGACGAATGAAGAAATTATGTGCAAGGCTACTAAGATAATGCAGGCAGAAAGAGAGAAACATGATATAAATAATATACAAGAAGAAATGAGAAGCTACGACTAGAAAATAAACGACTTAAATCAGAAAAAGATATGTTGCAGGCTGAATTGAATAGATTGAACTTGGAGAAAGACACACATAGTAAACTAAAGACCAGCAGTTCTTTAGAAGGCCTACCACTTAGGGTGGATGCAATAGAAAAACTATTGAACTTACTTATTAAGAAAATAGAGGTAGAATCACCAGTGGTTGTAAACAAAGGAGATACAGACGCTAACTATGGACAAATACGTAACAGCGCTATACACAGAAGTAAAGATGATAAAGTAATGCAACCAGTGAATAGAGAAAGAGAACACATAAATAAAGAAATAAACAGGTCTAAATTTATTAGAAAGATGTCTCCAATTATGGATCCCATTAGTAAACAAAGTAACCAGGTAACACAACGGAAAACAGCATTTCAAGGGAGTTTTAAACATGTAGCTAATCAAAGTCAGTCAGTGGGAGAAGATGAACAATGGCAGAGAATTCGATTTACAGGAAAAAATCACAATACATATAGAATAATAGTCGTTAGGAGGAACGATAGCTACAATAGCGATATGCCCATAGAACGTGTTAGGACAGACAGAGGTGATTATGAAATGAGGCGACAATTTAATGAAAAGAGGAAATGTTGCCGAAAAAGAGAATGTTGACACAGTGTAGAAGTATAGGGAAAAGAGAATTTGTTGAAGAGTAGACAAATGAAGACACAGTGTAGACATGGATAACGACTTTTATCAAATACGTCAATCTCTCTCCTTTCTTTAGAATGCATGCCGCTAGCATAAGAGGAATAAACCAATGCCGGAGCGCTTACCGCCGGACATATCTGATCTCTCGGAATGAGAGTGGTTTGGCGTACTTTATTCCTCGAAACCCCGATCTGCTTTCGATGGGCTGGCTCCGTGCAATATCAGCGTTCGGTCACAGTATCGAGTACACCGGGGTTCACTTCCCGCGCTCGTCCTGCAGCGGGGGAGCGTTTAGCAGTTCCCTTGCTGGCATCCCACCACCTTACCTAAGTGCGTTCATGTACCCTCCAGAGCGTTGTGGGCTGGTGGCGTAGATAGCGGCCAAGGTTAAATACATGGAGACGGCGTCTGCTATCAGATGGTACCAAGCGGCTGAATCCAGTGGGCGTAGCCTATCGCCAAAAACATTCCGACTCAAAACATTCCACCAGCTTTCATTACGATACCAGTTTTCTCATTCTAGAAACGACTCCAATGAGCTTTGTATTTTGTCATCACTTTTTTCTAAAGTCTGCTAAGGCCCTAGTTAATTTCTAGTGGACTAGATATTCTAATGTGTCAATAACAAAACGCTGTAGTCTATGTAAAGCTATTTATACAATCAGCTGATAGAGGCATATAAAGCTTATATTTTACGCTAAATCGAAATTAAGCCAGGGTAAAAATTGTATTTTTACATAAAACATAATATTTTGTATTTATACTTTGTATTTATACTTTGACGTTTATTGCAAAGCATTTGATCAAACAATAAAAAATGGCTAGCACTAAGCAGCGTAAACTAGACTAAAAACAATCCTGTCAATATTGCATTTCGAAGCGTTTCGAAGCAATCAGTAAATAAAACGATAGCAACAAACTATCGATACACAAAGACCCGCTGAGAGAGGGGCATGGGGGCAAATGCCCAGGGGTCCGGCGAGTTTTAGGGGCCCGGACAGAGCTGGCCAATCAACTTTTGAAAATATTATCAGCACGGGGGGGGGGCGTGACATCCCTGCCCAGGGGCCCGAAATTTCTGTCGGTGGGCCTGGATGCAAATGTAAAAAGCCAATAAAACCTGTTTTACGACAAGAATCAAACATGAGCCTGCCATTTGGCGATTCACGTAAACCAGCTATGTATGTCTTCGCATTGCACCGTATCAATATCTGTGTACATTGTGAAACGTTGTTGAAATCGTGGGATATTGTGTTACATTATAGTACATTGTGGGACATTGGGAATTATGTGGTACATTATGGGACATTCTGGTACATCGTGGTACATTGTGGTGCATTGTGAGACATTGTGGGACATTGTGGTACATTCTGTTACATGGTGTACATTGTGAAACGTTGTTGAAATCGTGGGATATTATGTTACATTGTAGTACATTGTGGGACTTTCTGATACATTGTGGTACGTTGTTGAAATCGTGGGATATTGTGGGACATTCTGGTACATTCTTTTTCATTCTCTCAATGCCACCTAATCCATCGATTAAAGCATAGCCAACAGGCAACTTAAATGAACCATTGACGGCAACAATCATAAACGTTAGGCTCTCTTTTTGCCAACGGCCTTGTGTCATCATCTAAATGTTTATTGCATATCACAACAGCACTGCTTTACAGCAACAGTATTAAGCACAAACAAATGAACTAATTAGCATTATTATTTTAGTGACTAACTGATGAAGCAATATCCCGTTTTCTTGTCGTCGTTGTGTACAACCGTACGCCAAACAAGAGGGCATTTATTACTTTTTAAAAAAATTATAACACAGTGTTTTATAACGTTCAAAATAGTACAATAAAATAACATACACACTACACAGCTACCAATGTTTTGAGTCGAACATGATGGCGTTAGGCTCCGCCCACTAACTTCAGCCTAGTGACGTCATGCCCTCCAGTAATTCAACCTCCTTGGTAGCGGCAGTTACCTAAGAGACATTTTCAGATTTCGCACTGTTCCCAGTGCGGGGGAGCATCCAGAGCGGGAACGCCCAGTGCTACTCTCTGGTGGGATCTACCAGTTATCGGCCAAGTTTCGGTAGTCTTTATTGTGTTTTACCAGACATAAGTTCCACTTCGCTCGGGGGGGTGCTGCCCCCTCCGCTAGGTGGCTGTGAGCCCCAGGGGGTACCAGACGAACAGCGACACGCAAGCGCCACTATAGTACTATAGTAGCCCGATGTGTTGGCACACGTCAGAAACGATGCCACCAAATTTCGTTTTGCTAACCCCAACCCGTTCCCCAGAGCTGGGGTTTTACGAGACTAATGGTCGAGGGTTCCATGCCGCATGGATTTCTTTTTTAACGTAAACTTCCCTTTATGCGCCATAATACGGGCCGATGCATGCTCTTGACCCCAACGAGCAGCAGGGGTCGCGGGCCATTTCTGACATGCGTTGTCGTTCCTTTACTGGGTTGCCGGGGTTACCGGCCACGCACAGTCGTGGAGCGTTTTCCATATTGTTTGCACTTTCGTGCTCCCATATTAACCGTTAGCCCCAAGAGCAAGGGCTAGCGTTGTCCGCACTGACCGCTGGGAGGTTCTGGGTTTTAAGGGCCTTATAGGACAGCACCGACGCTCTCTCTCTCTCTTTGAACTCTCTTCAGTAATCTGCGGGCTGAGACTTAGTCTCTTAGAGCCCGTGAGATCAGACCTGTAGTGTCTCTCAACATCTGGAGACTGCCATAGAGCCCAATGGCCAGCAAGCTTCCGGACAAGTCCACCCTGTGGTCCGCCAGTCCGGGGCACTCGAATAGCAAATGATCTACGGTTTCCTCCACTTCCCTGCAGTGTCTGCAAAGGGTGTCGACATTGGGCCTCAACCTACCAAAGTACGCGCCAATAGGACAGTGCCCAGTTCGGAACTGGGCAATTAGCGCCTGCTCGACACGCCTGAGCTTCCACCACGGGTCAGTTTTGGACGGCCGCTCCAGAAACTTCCGGATGTTAACTCCGTTCACCCATGAGCCCAGCCCGAGAACCACTTCGATTGTCCAAAGAGGCAGATCATGGAACGTGCTGCCTCGAATGAGCTCTTTCTTGCACTCACGGGCAGCACTTGGGAATCTGTCGACTGGACTATTGCCTTGGCAATGCCGTCTGCCCTTTCATTTCCGGGCACGTCCGCATGCCCGGGAACCCATTGAAGGGTCACATGCACGTGATGTTGGGACACAAGACCCTGTATTGCCATCAGCATGGCTTCCAGCAGAAGCGGCCATTCTCCTGTCCCTTTTACAGCTTGGAGAAAAGAGAGCGCGTCAGTGAGAAAGACTGCATCGAGAGCCGCTTCCTTTCCACCCAGCCATCGACCATCTCCTTTAGGACAGAGGTCTCCTCCTGCCGCTTAAACCGCTCATACGCGGTTATAACGGCCTGCTCTCTACGGATACCCAGAGGTGGCACATTTGCCATGATTTCCACCGCTGCTGTGGGTGCCGTTCGAAAAGTGCCTGTGATCAGCCGGAGAGCCTGGTTTTGTACAACATCTAGGGCCTCTAAAGAGGACTTAGACCCATAGACCTGCACAACCTGGCTATAATCAATCTGAGACCTTACTGCACCCATGTACAGTGACCTCAGGACATCTGCTCGAGCCCCCCAGGACGTGCTCGCCAGCTTCTTGACAATATTCAGTCTGTCAGAGGCGCAGCGGGCAACCTCTGAAAGATGTGTGCAGAGAGTAAGCTTTCTGTCAAGTGTAACTCCCAGGTACTTGGGCTTAGGTTCCAGAGCAAGAACCTCACCCTCTACTTCCAGTCTGAATGGTTCCTTAAGGATACTCGTGCCCATGGTAAACAGCGAGTAGACGGTCTTCGAGACGTTAATCTCTAGCCCCCACATCCTAGTATAACAGCCGACCGTAGTCAGGTCCTTCTGGAGTGCTCTCTCAAGGACTGAGGCACTCTTTCCGGTCTTCCAGATCGCTAAATCGTCGGCATACAGTAGGCTTTTACAACCCAGAAACTCAGGCAGGTCATTGATGAAAGCTAGGAACAATGTACAACTGAGGGCCGAGCCCTGTGGAAGACCCTGTTCGAGGGTCCGTTTCCTCGACACGCTGCTCCCAACACGTGTCGTGATAGTACGATTACTGAGGAAACTGCGTAACCAAATGTACATCTCAGCGGTGACTCCCAACCGCTGTAGCTTCAACAATAGTCCTGGACGCCAGACTCGATCGTAAGCCTGCTTGAGATCTAGGAAAACTACCGCCGTTGACTCAGCTTTCTGAAAGCCGTCGGCTATTTCTTGGACTAGGAACGTGACCATGTCCATCGCACTCTTACCCCGCCGAAAGCCTCCTTGCTTTGGGGTAATGAGCCCTTTTTCCTCTAAGAACCACATCAGCCTTCGGTTGACCATGCGTTCGGCTACTTTCCCAACACATGAAGTGAGGGAGATAGGACGGTAGCTTTCTGCTTGGTCAGTCTTTTTCCCATTTTAAAGTTTCGGCACTATGACAGCCTCCCTCCACCTCTGAGGGAGTTCTCCTGTCAACCACGTGCGATTGACAAACTGGAGAAGCTTTGCTTGTCCCGCTGCCCCGAGGAGTGTGATCATCTCATTACTGATCAAGTCACTGCCTAGGGCCTTTCTCATGCGACACTTCCTGACTGCGTATGCCAATTCGCTGGCAGAGAATGGGGCTCTGAACGTGTCTCGATTTTCCGAACCAAACTCAGCCTTCTCTTTGACTCGTCGGACTTTATCCAGTGCCTTGGACAGTGTACTCTCCTTACTAGACTTACTGACCTCTGCAAAGTGCCTGTTAAGCACTTCGGCCTTCTTGCTATCGCTAGCCGTCAAGCCTGTGCCCGTTTGCAACGGGGCGCCAGTTCTGATCGTCCCAGCCTGGGTCAAGTCTTTCAGTAATTTCCACGTCTTTTGGCTCTCCCTTAGATCCAACTCCTCGCAAGTATCAGTCCATTTCTGCTTTTTGGCCTCAGCAGACGCCCTTTTTACTTGCTCAGTTAGTTTATTGTACTCACGGCGCGCCTCAGCCGTTTTCAATCGACAAGCTTTCTTTCGAGCGGCTTGTCTTTGCCGAACTAACCTTGCAAGGGCTGTAGTCCAAAATGGTCTGAACTTACGTTTCGGTAGGCTCTTTGGGATCGTCCTACGTGCGGCACCTAAGATCGCTTCAGTGATCTCCTTGTAAGCAACGTCGACTGTTCCACACTCGGTATCTACCCTCTCCAAGGCAGCGTCAGCTGCTGCCCTGAAGGCGTCCCAATTGGCTGTTGAATAGACCCAGCACCTGTGCTTAGCTCCTGGGTTTCTCTCGGGTGGAGGAATATCCACTGAGACGAGAACGGGTTTATGATCACTACCGATGCAATCTAGCACACGGAAAGAGGTGTTACAGGCCAGGTCAGCCGAGACGAGTGTTAAGTCGGGTCTCGTTTCGCTCCCACTCGCACCGTGCAGCAAGGTGGGCACAGACTCATGGTCCTGCAACCTAACTAAATTTGTAATATTACAAATCTCCTCAATCCTCCGGCCAGCCGCGTCAGTGCGTTCATAACCCCATGCCGGAGACATGGCGTTGAAATCACCACATACAAAGGTGCCAAGCAGAGTATCCTCAGCTGTTATTAGACTGAGCTCCGTCTTGGGGGGATTGTACACGTTGACACAATGGTACTTCCTCCCATCCTTATAAGCATCCACCGCAAGCGTATCCGTTTTTCCGCGTGGACCGTGGGCGCTGCTCGGCTGAGAATTTCTGACCAGGGTCACCAATCCCCTGCAGTTCTTACACCCACAACGGAAGCACGAATAGCCAGTGATGTGGGCCGTCCTAAGTCCAAGGATGCACTCTTGTAACATTGCAACATCCACGTCATTCTCGTTCAAAAGCTTTGCGACTTCTAGGCTCTTGGGATGAGACCCTGGACATTCAGGTGGACAATCCTGAATTGAGCCTTACCAGAGCGTTTCCCAAGTCTTCGCTTGTCAGTTGTGGTGCCGGCCACCTCAGGCGGGGAGCTTTCGGCTACACCCGGAAACAGTGGCCTGCTCTCCTCAACTTTCGACTTCCCGCTGACAGAGCAATCAGCGTTTATCGCCGAGGGCTGGGCTTGACAGTTCCCAGTCTCTTTTGTCTCGCCGGGCACCATAGGCGGGGAGCTTTCGGCTACACCCGTTGGCAGTGCCCTGCCTATGTCAGTCTTGGTGCCGGCCACCTCAGGCAGGGAGCTTTCGGCTACACCCGTTAACAGTGACCTGCGGTCCATGACTTTCGACTTCCCGCTGACAGAGCAATCAGCATTTATCGCCAAGGGCTGGGCTTGACAGTTCCCAGTCTCTTTCGTCGCGCAGGGTACCATCGGTGGGATTCTGCCATCGGCGTCTCCCCTCTCTGTTACCCTGCCAGAGTTGATTTCCGTGCTGTCGGGGTGCACCTCGGGGGCGCGCACAGTGACTGGGTTGCCTTTGGTAGGGTTCCCCAGGGGTAGAGGCCGACAACCTTCCGCCCTGCATCTCATTCTCCTGCCGGGTACCAGCGGCAGAGCAAGCCAACTTGCCAACCCCGTTAACGGTACCCTGCTGGTCGTTACGGTCGGTTTTCCGCTGGAAGAGCAGCCAGCGTTACCCGAGGACTGGGCTCGACCTGCCACAGCCACTTTTGGGAGTCTGCCTCCCCCTCGTCTCCGCGTGGTCGTACGTTCTGGTTTCGTGCCGACAGAGCGATCAACACTAGCCAGGGACCGGGCTCGACCTGCCTCAGCCTCTTGTGAGGGTGTGCGAATTCCCTCGTAGCGCCGTTCAGCGGTCACTCGTGCCTGGGTCAGGTTGACAGAGCAATTAACCGTTCCAGGGGCCTTGTCTGACCTAGCTTGGCCTTCACCTGTGATGGGACGCGACTCCCATCTGTACGCTTTTCCGGTAAACCAGACGGTGGACATTCAGTGCCTTCGATCCGCCTTAGTGGTTCTCGAGCTGGGCCAAAAGTGCCATTTTTGCGATGCCAGACCTTTCAGACGAAGTCGTGGCACCAGGGCAAGTAGTCGAACTTTTTACGATGGCGGCCCTACCGCCCCCTAACCATCCATCGAGGCATGTTTGGGTGCTGCCCAGACCCGCTTTATTCCTTTTCTTATCCTTATCCATTTGCTTTTCGAGTGCCCCAGGTAGGGGCGGGTTGGGTGGTCTGACAAGTAAGCAGAGCAGCTCAGTTGCCTCCCTTGCCTCGACCCAGGTTAAACCAGTGCCGGGGCGTGCCTACCGCCGGACATGTCTGATCTCTCGGAATGAGAGTGGGTTGGCGTACCTTTCTCCTCGAAACCCCGATCTGCCATCGAGGGGCTGGCTCCGTGCAATACCAGCGTTCGGTCACAGTATCGAGTACACCAGGGTTCACTTCCGGCGCTCATCCTGCAGCGGAGGAGCGTTTTGCAGTTCCCTTGCGGGCTTCCCACCACCATTCACCTAAGAGCGTTCAGGTGCCCTCCAGAGCGGGGTGGACTGGTGGCGTAGGTAGCGGCATTACCTAAGAGACACTTTTAGATTTCACGTTGTTCCCAGAGCAAGGAGCCCCCCAGAGCAAGGAGGCCCAGCGTTACTTTCTATTTGGATCACCAATTAACGGTCAATTTTGACAGTCTTTATTGTCTTCTGCCAGACATGAGGCCGGCCAGCACCTAGGGATGACCTCAGCCCCCATAGTACCGGCCGGGTGTGGGTCTCAGGAATCCTCCAGACGAACAGCGACACGCTGAGCGCCACGCGTACTGTAAAGGTCCGGTGCGATTGACCCACGTCAGAGACGAAGCTGCCATGTTTCGTTTTGCAAGCCCTTACCCGTTCCTAGGGTTTGGGTTTTTCGAGACTAATAGTCGAGGGTTCCGCGCCGTACGGATCTAATTTTTACGTAACCTTCACTTTAAGTGCCATATTATGGTCCGAAACAGTTCGTGGCCCCACAAGAGGAGAGGGTCGTGAACCGCATCTCTAGAGTCCTTGCGTTCCAGTACTGGGAAGCCGGGGTGCCAGCCACACACAGTCGCGGGACGCTTTTCGCAGTTGTGCACTTTCGTGCTCCCAGATTAGCCGTTAGCCCAGAGCAAGGCTACCGTTGTCCGCCCGGACCGCTAGGAGGTTCTGGGTTTTAAGGGCCACCTGGGGAAAGTTGTCGAGAGCAACACATCCCAGCTAAGACACACTGGACTTAGCGTCTCCAGCCCTACGCCTTATGGCCGGTGCAAGTAAAGTTCACAACCGACGGCATGCATGGGGAGGCCTGACACTAAGGCTCCACCTGGGGAAAGTTGCCGAGAGCAACAACATCCCAGCCAAGACATTAAGGCACTGGCGTCTCCAGCCCACATGCACTAAGACCGATGGCAAGTAAAGTTCACCATTGGCGACATGCACGGGGAGGGGTCCGACGCTCTGATTGAACTCTCTTATGTTTAACGAACCGAGACTGGGTCCCTTAGGGCTCGTGAAATGAAACAAGCTGTGTCTCTCAACATCTGGAGACTGCCATAGAGCCCGATGGCCAGCGAGTTTCCCGACTCGTCCAGTCTGAAAGCCTCCAGACGTGGACACTCATTCAGCAAGTGATCTACCGTTTCCTCGTCCTCACCGCAATGTCGACAACGTGAGTCGTGTTCAGGTCTCATACTCCCAAAGTAGGCCCCTATCGGACAATGCCCAGTACGGAACTGGGCTATCAGTGCCTATTCGTCTCTCCGAAGCCTCCACCACGGGTCGGATTTAGAAGGTCGCTCCATATTCCTTCTTACCTCTCGCCCTGTGGTTCCTCTTTCCCAGTTCGAAAGCCATACAGTTTGTTCAAGGGTGCGTAACTTGGCGATGATGGACTCATAGGAGGCCCCATATGCAGTTTGCGATAAACTCCCAGAGGAGTCCATTCGTGTACCAGACTTTGCTAGGCCATCGGCCCTCTCGTTCCCGGGTAGACCTGCGTGGCCCGGGATCCACTGTAGCGTCACTGCTACCCTGCTCTTTGTCATGAGTTGTTGGATGGCCTCCACCATGGCATCCAGTCGTTGCGGCCATTCCCCTCGCCCCACTATGGCTTGGAGAACAGACTTAGAATCCGTCAGGATGACGACTTCCGATGGCGGAATCGCCCCATCCTCGATTCTCTTGTCAATGTGCGCCACCGCCTCTTTTATGGCTCTCATCTCTGCTTCTGCTGCACAGAGAAATCCACATGGCCCTGCAACGTCCTCCATGAACCCTGTCTCGTGGTGGACGATGTGAGCACCGTATCCGGACTTATCTTTGCCATCCTCACCCATGACCACGGAGCCATCGGTGTAGGCTAGGATCGCCCCTTCTCGATAGGACTCGATTGTCTTTCTAGCTGCCTCTTGCAGCGTCTCTAGCTGGCTGCTTTTCTTTACTTTGGTATCGATCAGACTCATGCGTACCTCAGGCATGTGGGACTCCATGCTAGGTGGAGACCGGGAGTGGGTCTTCAAACCTTCTCGTTCAGTCGGAAGCTTTGCGTCCTCCGTCAACTTCGTTGCACAGTGCATGAATGACTTCATCGTAAGCCTCTTTCCTTCCTTCCAGTTATCGACCAGTTCCCTGTGGACGGTGGTCTCCTCCAACCGTTTGAACCTCTCGAAAGTGGTCAGGACGGCTCTGTCCCTGCGTGTATTGAGAGGTGCTACATTTGCCATGATTTCTACCGCGGCGGTAGGCGTTGTCCGAAGTGTGCCGGTTATTAGGCGAAGAGCTTGGTTCTGCACTCTGTCCAGGACCTCTAGTGTCGATCGAGACCCGTACACTTGTGCTACCATGCTGTAATCGATCTGAGATCGGACTGCACCCATGTACAGTGACCTCAAGACATTTGCCCTCGCTCCCCAGGACGTGCTCGCCATCTTCTTCACCATGTTCAGACTCTCAGAGGCCTTCCTAGATACCTCAGAGATGTGCGCGCATAGGGTCAGTTTTCTGTCCAGTGTGACCCCCAAATACTTTGGCTTGTCTTCCCTTTCTATTGTCTCTCCGTCAACTTTCAGCTGAAATGGCTCTCCAAGGATTTTGGTACCTAGTGTGAAGAGAGTATGGACCGTTTTTGAACAATTTATTTCTAGGCCCCACAGCCTAGAGTAGCAGCTAACTGAAGCCAGGTCTTTCTGGAGTGCTTTCTGAAGTACAGAGGCACTCCTTCCAGTCTTCCATATCGTGAGGTCATCCGCATACAGTAGGCTTTCACATCCTAGACAGTTCGGCAAGTCGTTGATGAAGGCCAGGAACAATGTACAACTCAAGGCAGAGCCCTGAGGTAGCCCTTGCTCTAACGTTCTTTTCCTCGACACGCTGCTCCCAATGCGCGTCATGATAGTACGATTACTGAGGAAACTTCGCAGCCATGTGTACATTTCAGCGCCGACACCTAAACGCTGTAGCTTCAACAACAATCCCTGCCGCCAGACCCGGTCGTAGGCCTGTTTAAAGTCTAAGAAAACTACCGCTGTGGACTCACCTCTCTGGAAGCCGTCAGCTACTTTTTGGCATAATACCGTGACTTGGTCCATAGCACTCCTGCCTCTTCTGAAACCACCCTGACGAGGCGTAATCAATCCTTTCTCCTCAAAGAACCACATCAACCTTCTGTTAACCATTCTCTCAGCTACTTTCCCAGCACAGAATGTGAGGGAAATGGGCCTGTAGCTTTCCACAGAGCTTACGCTCTTACCTTTCTTTAGTATTGGCACTATGACAGCCTCCCGCCATCTTTTCGGGAGGTCCCCGGTTATCCATGTTCGGTTGACGAACTCGAGGAATTTGCTCCGTGCTCTGGTGCCTAAGTGACTGATCATCTCGTTACTGATTCCATCACTCCCAGGAGCTTTGCCTAGTTTGCACTGTCTGATAGCATGATTCTGTTCGCTGGTCGAGAATGGGAACTCGAACGTTTCTCGATTTTCACCTTTTTTGCCGACTCTTTCTCCGGTGCGACGGACTTTGTCCATGGCCTTCGACCACGTACTCTTCTTGTTTGACTTCCCTACTCCTGCAAAGTGCTTGTTCAGCACTTCGGCCTTTTTGTCATCGCTGACAATCGACCCTGAGCCCTTTTGCAGTGGGGCGGTGTTCCTAACCGCTCCTGAGTTTGAGAGATCACTCAATAATTTCCATGCTTTCCGACCCTCCTTCAGATCTAGCTTAGCGCATGTATCCGACCATTTCTGCCGCTTGGCTTCGGCAGACGCCCTTTTGACCGTTTCCGACAATCGATTGTACTCTCGGCGGGCTTCCGCCGTTTTCCTCCTGGTGACTCTTCTGCGGGCCACCTGTCTCTGTCTCACTAGCCTGGCTAGGGCTGTAGTCCAGAATGGTCTGAACTTTTGCTTCGCATTTGTCCTCGGGATCGTCCTTCGCGCAACACCCAGAATTGCATTCTCCAGCTTCTCGTAACAAGCGTCGATGGTATCCGCGTTCACATCTACCCTCTCCAGGGCAGCGTCCGTAGCTGCCTTGAAGGCGTCCCAATTTGCTTTTGCATATACCCAGTGCCTTTGAGTCGGCCCAGGGAGTTTCCCAACCGGAGCGAACACGGTCGAGACGAGAACGGGCTTATGATCACTTCCGACACAGTCAAGCACTTGGAAAGAGGTGGCGTCTACAATGTCTGCCGAGACCAACGTTAGGTCTGGCCTGGTCTCGCTACCATTGCTGATGTGAAGCAGCGTTGGTGGAGACTCATGGTCCTGTAATCGTATCAAATCTGTGCTGTTACAAATTTCCTCTACCTTATGCCCAGCCGCGTCAGTGCGTTCATAACCCCAGGCGGGTGACATGGCGTTAAAGTCTCCAGCTACAATAGTGCCCGTCAAAGACTCGGCAATCCTTATGCCCAGCTCTGACTTGGGAGGATTGTACACATTCACACATGTATACTTTCTCCCATCCTTGTGGATTTCCAAAGTTAGGATGTCCGTCTTCCCGAAGCCTGTAGGCGAAACCCCTGGCATTGCAGATAATGAGTTTCGGACAAGGGTGACAAGCCCTTGGCACTTTGTGCATCTACAGCGGTAAGCGGAGTACCCGGTTATGGTGCAGTTTCTATTCCCAAGGAGACATTCTTGCAGAATGGCGACGTCCACATCATTCTCATGCAGCATTTTGGAAACTTCGAGACTCTTGGGGATAAGACCCCGTACATTCAGGTGAACAACCTTGAATTGAGTCATGCTCGCGCGTTTTCCCGATCTAAGCTTCTCTGAACTTTTGCCTTCGGCTAGGTTCAGGGGTTGCCCTTGGCTTGCAACCGCTTTTGCTTCCCGGGCTGCTCCGGGGGGCGTGTTTATTGGGTCCTTGCTGACAGAGCGATCAGAGGTGCCCAATGGCTGAGTTCGCCCCGGCTCAACCGCCGTTGTTCTCACCAGACTTTCGCCGATAGAGCAGTCAGCTAGGCCTGGGGGGTTTGATTGACTTGGGCCAACAGAGCAATCGGCCTTTGTCGTTCTCACCCTAGCGAAGAAGTCCGTTATTCTCGCGCTTCCGTTATTCCTGGGGGGAACGTCCGCTTTTTTCGAACCCCTGCTTCCCCCCTGTTGCATGGGGAACGAGGACTGTAGATGCCCATTTTTCGAAGCCGGCGCTGCCTCCCGAACACCGGTCGACGGAGCCTGTTTGGGTCTGCTCATACCCGGGGTATTTCGATTAGCTGTGACTTTCATATTTGTTTTTGGTGCCCCAACGGGGGGCGTTCTGGTGGGTCTGCCATGGGCTTATCGTTTAGCTAGCTCTGTTGCTAGCTGAGACATTGGTTATCGCGGTTTGAGGGCCTGATCCCGGGCTCCTCGTGCCTAGTCTCTGGAGGGCTCTCCTCCGTGTATTGCCACAATTCTTCGTCTGCTCGAGTCTTTTGTGGGGGCTTTGAGCTCGCCCCCCTTACCTACAGATGTTTTCAGTTCGGGGTTCTGAGGGCTGGGCCTGCCCGGACCCGCGTCTTTTGGTATGTCCGGTACGACCTTGATGGGATGGTCCATTATCACCTTTTCGCACTTTTAAACTGTATGACTTTCGATCTGGGAAAGAGTAACTCTACACTGATCCTGGGCCCCTTCTCCACTGCCCAGGACCAGGGCGACAAGCATATGTGGCATGCGTTTATCACTTGCATTATGGTGTCCCCAGTGGGGACGAGTTGGGTATCTGACAGTAGAGCAGTGGCTCGGGTGCCACCAACGTATGACTTGGGCCAAGCGGGGCCCGCTACCATCGGACTGATATTTCATTTCAAAATGTTTGAGAGTGGTTTGGCATAGCTTTTTCTTCGAAGCCCCGATCTGCCTTCGAGGGGTAGTGCTTAGTGCAATGCACAGCGTTCGGTAACAGTATCGTCTACACCGGGACTCACTTCCCGTGCTCGTCTTGCTACGGGGTGCTTTCGCAGTTTCCTTCTCTTTCGGACTCACTCTCAGCTTGGCCGATAACCCTAAGAGCCAGGTTATCGTTTCCACCCGGACCGCGAGGAGGTGCTGAGTTTTAAGGGCCTTAGGGCAACACAGAAGTATTTCAAAGTCCGACGCTCTAGCGCCATCCATTTTCAGGGCTGGTTGATTCGGCAGGTGAGTTGTTACACACTCCTTAGCGGATTCCGACTTCCATGGCCACCGTCCTGCTGTCTAAATCAACCAACACCTTTTATGGTGTCTGATGAGCGTCTGCGTTTGGCAACTTAACCGGGCGGACCACAGGGTGGACCAGTCCGGAAGCTTGCTGGCCTTTGGGCTTTATGGCAGTCTCCAGATGTTGAGAGACACAGCAAGTCTGATCTCACGGGCTCTAAGAGTCTCAGCCCGCAGTTTCACTGAGAGAGTTCAGAGAGAGATGGGGTAGAGCATAGGAGGAATTAGATACAGTCTCGCGTATGGGTTGAAAAACGTCTTTTAATTGATCCCTGGTCATAATTAGATCTCTTGACTTTGCGAACTATGGGTCCATGGAGCAATTTTTCGGCCTGCCATTGCTGACATCCACTAGGTCTTTTTTATTTGCGTACTCCATATGGCATGATTAAATATTCTCGAGCATGAAAGTTGAGAAAATATAACCACTTTATTCATTTACCTAAGCTCCAGACGCTCTGCATGGTGGCACCCTGCGCAACTTGCTCATGTTTTAAACTATTATTGGTTATAAAACCCGACTAGACCGAGTTCTGTCTGCCATTAAATTTAGAAATTTTCATTCTGGTGTCACCCCTAATATGGTGTCACCCGGTGCGGCCTGCACCCCCCCCCCCAACCAGTGACGCTATTGCTTAGTGGTATTCTAACTGCACAAGTTGCAGGAACAAAGGCTTAGTGGTATTCTAACTGCACAAGTGGCAGGAACAAAGGCTTAGTGTTATTCTAACTACACAAGTGGCAAGAACAAGGGCTTAGTGGTATTTTAGTAAGTTTAAACTACCTCTATCAAAATGTTTTTTTTTTTGCTTGTTTGTTGTTGTTTTTTTTTAAGAATCAAGCATTACATGACATTAGAGCACAAAAGATGAACTTAAGAAATATTACACCAATAGTTAGGTGCTAAAGATAATGCCAGCTTTTGTCATATTACTAATTATAGCTTATACTCACGTAGCACTGACAGTGAAACGCTGTTAGATATTGAAGCTTTGTCTAGAAATAAACATTTGGAACACGAGTATAATGTTGCATCCTCAGTTTCAGCAGGATTGATTTGCAGAACAATGCCTATTGCCTCCTTGTTGTGGCACTTGCCACCTTCTTTGACAGACAGGTCGTACTTTTCATACCGCCAAGATGATTTGTTTAGAAACTGTTCAAGAGAAATATTGAACCCCGAGTGTGTTATACAATTTGTAAATAAAGTTAACGCTACAAAGAAAATAATTTCAGTCGCTTGGAGAATAGCATTTGATCTTTCCGATAAGTTGATTAAAAAATATATCTAAAACTCGCTTTAAATATATGTTACAATGTGTTAAGGTACATTTCGTAAAGCACATTTACAAAAAGGAAAGAGAACTAGCAAATACAGGCGGCCCTCGACTTTCGCACACATTTGGTTCCTGAATGTGTGTGCGAACGTTGAATGTTCGAAAGTAGAGGGAAATAAAAAAAAATAAAGTTCAAACATTTTATTTTTAAATATTTATTTATCGATAATAGGAACAAATTATTTGAAATTTATATTTTTACATATACATACTTAATTTATCGATGCGTGTGTATGTACTTTCTGGTGTTTTCTTTATAAACCTATCAAGAATTAATTGAATACCACCCATTTTCTTTTTTTCTTGATACATAGATCTTTAGCATGCTATATCTTTCTCAATCGCCCTATGTACTTGAGATACGCGTTCTCCACTGTCGTCACCTTCTTCCACTATAGCTATAAATTTCTCAAGGTGCATGAAGGCTTGTTCATATTTTTGATTGTCAAAATCTTGTTGGTTTTATCAGCTTCTTCTTCCTCACTTTCATTATGTATTTCACTTAATTCTTGTTACTCGATTCATTTCACAGAGGTACTGAATGAGATTCAATCAACTCATTAACATCTTCATTGGTGACATCCAAGTTAAGTTCATTCATTATGCTAACTATTTCATCTGTGAGAAAGACCGGGTGTTACGTTATTTTCAAATATGTAACGTTATTATAATTCTTTATAATTTACAAGGCGTAGGATCGCCAAATATGTTACGTTAACTTTTCTAACTAATAAATATATCAACGCCAAGACTTGGTATATGAACACAACAGATCTAACTTTAATCGCTTCTAAACATAGGTGAATATATATGTATATACAATATAAGTCCTTTGTCTAATGATGACTACTTAAACAAATGTCACTACAAGTTAACAACCAACTCTTAGAATCTTAGAACTATCTACACTACTCTAACTACTACTCTATGACTGTCAGCACCTTACTAACTCAGAGCACCTTACTAACTTAACTACTGCCATTCACGTATTTATAAGGTCGGGGCGAATACGTTGGTGCAACGTTTGGGGGGGAGAGGAACGTCGATGTCTGTCACCGAAACGTTGGGAGGGGGGGGGGGAAGAACGTCAGTGAAACGATTGGGGGGGAAGGCGACGTCGACGAAACGAATCTACACAAACAAAGCGGTTGGAACCTTGACCCTGTGGTGAACTGGGGTTGGTGGGGGGAGAAGGGCAATTCTACACGTCACACCGGGCATAGACCGGAAATTCCATAGACCGGGTATATATGGAAACAGTCGGAAATTACTGAAAGTGCTTCACTAGCGCTTCTATGGACGATTCTAAACACAGATTTAAAAAAAAAATTTGTTACAAATGTTCGAAATAGCGAATTGTGCGAAAATAGAATGTGCGAAAGTAGAGTGTGCGAAAGTCGAGGACCGCCTGTAGTCTTTTGAAATGACATTGTATAAATGAAGAGCTGTTTTTCCTTTGTGTTCTGTGTGTGGCCTGGGCTTCGCCGTACTGTGACTCAAAGGGGTGCAACCTCCCCCCCCCCCCCCCAAGGTGGCAACTTACCTTAGAAGACAGAATTTTAATTATATATAAAAAAAAATTTAATCAAGGGAGATGGGTTGGCAAAATACTGGTTGCACCTGGGTTGCACCTGGGTTGCAGCTAGGCTATGCTCGGCGCTGTGTGTGCTCATCATCTTGTTTGATAATAACGTTGTCTATGTCTCATCACTAATATATACATACTTACAATGTTAAATATTTCGGATATTTTAAAGTACTCTGCCAATTTTTCGTTAGCTTTGGTCAATTTGTTAACCCTGTATAAAGTTATAATTCGGACACAACTTGATTCATTGTAGCTTGGTTGAATTCTTGATGCAGAGCAGTTAACAGTAACAGAATCTCCCTCGAATACCTCGGTTTTGTCCAGAATGGTTGGGATCAAACATTGCGCTATGGATTGAACAGATGAAATATTTTATCATGTTGAAATTTTTCCAGGCCCCAGTGTAAACTGGTTGAAACTCCCCCCCCCCCTCTCTCTCTCTCTCTTAGAACTCTCTTAGTAAAAATGCGGACTGAGACTTTGTCTCTTAGAGCCCGTGAGATCAAAACTCGCTGTGTCTCTCAACATCTGGAGACTGCCATAAACCCCGTTGGCCAGCAAAGATGCCGGACTGGTCCACCCTGTGGTCCGCCAGCCCGGGACAGTCGAAAAGCACGTGATCTACAGTTTCCTCCACTTCCCTGCAGGGTATCGACATTGGGCCTCAACCTCCCAAAGTACGCACCTATAGGACAATGCCTAGTACGGAACTGGGCAATCAGTGCCTGCTCAATCCTCATAAGCTTCCACCACGGGTGAGTTTTGGATGGCTGCTCCATCTGACTTGGGACATTTCTGCCCGTCACCCCTTTGTCCCAACTCGAGAACCACTGAGATTGCTCAGAGCCTGATCTTGGCACATGCTGCCTCTAATGAGCTCTTTCCTGCTCTCACGGGTTGCGCTTGGGCATGTATCGACTTTGCTAGGAAGTTGGCCCGCATGCCCGGGGACCCACTGGAGGGTCACTGTCACATTGTGTTGGGACGCAAGACCCTGTATAGCCGACACCATGACTTCCAGTAGCTCGGGCCATTTCTCCCGTCCCATTTACGGAGAACAGAGAGTGCATCAGTCAGGATAACAATGCTCGTAGCAGGCAAAGTACCTTCCCGAATACGGCCTCCAATGTGGTCCACTACCTCAGTAATGGCTGCCATCTCTGCCTTGTAAACACAGAGAGACCCACACGGCCCTGCAAGATCTTCGACCAATCGAGTTTGTGGGAAACTGATATAAACCCCAAACGAGGAGCTTTTTTTGGCCGTCCTTACTGGTAGCGGAAGCATCAGTATAGGCCAGTATAGTGTCCCTAGGATAGGATCCAATCGTCTCCTAGCCACATCCACCTGTCTTAAGTTGGGAAATTAAAGGAGGGTGGGCGTTGTGCTAACACTCCCTCCCCCCCCCAAATCGCAGTTCATTTGATCGCCCTTAAGGGTTAAGTGAACTTTGACTAAAAAAAAAAAGAAAATAGGAAGTAAGCAATCAATCCCTTTTGAAAAAAGGGGAGGGGGTGAAAATGTGCTTGCGCCCAGGCGGTAGAGAGGCTAGGCTTGGCTGTGAATGTAAGTGGGGGTGGGGGGTTATACGAATTTATCGAGATCACATTGAAATGTGTTATTATTCCCCTAACCATGGTGCCTAACTCCTTTGACCCACACATGATTTCATTAGCCTAAGTGCCTATTCCGATTCTAATTCATTGTGGTTCATTTTTTTTTCCTTTTGGCAAGCAAATCAACAAAAACTAAACTTTAAAAAAAAATTACCACTCTAAGAGGTCACTCAAGCGATCCAAAGTTTCACTGTATGAAATAATGCGACCGTTCTGATGCTTGCTTTTGCTATTATTATCAAGTTTAGACAAGAAGTATAACTAAAATTTGGTTGGTTGGACAAACGGATTATTGTCTGCCTAGTAATGTCTTACTAATCTTGGGTCATGGTATGAAGATGGTTTTCTATAATCACAATGTACTGAAGAAGACAATATCCGAATGCATTAGGTAACTTAAAGATCTTCAAAAAGAAAAGCAGTCGAAAAAAAAATGTAATTCAATTTCAATAAAATTTGGCATGAAAGTACAGGAACATAAAAGGAAAAAATAAAATAAAAACAATGTAATATTAAATTGCAAAAAAAAAAAATTATTTTGAATCACCCTACAGTGTGCACCCCAATAACAAACCTAACATCCGTCAAAGGTCTGGCTGGTTTGCATCATTTGTTTGTCCTTATTTTAAAAAAAAAATAATAATAATATACGTATAAAGAGAATACAACTGCCAACTTACCTTCGTGTATGCAGAAAATGAAAGACATGATACAGTGGAATAATATCATTTTTTATGGAATATGGATTAGTTAGTTGGACTATATGGCAGCATTTCAAACATGGATTATAAGGAAAATGGATCGCTCAAAATAGTGCTTACAATTTAAGCCAAATATTGGGAAATGTAGCTTTTTTTGATGACGCAAAATGCATATTTGTAAAAAAAAAAAATGCATTGAATAAATATTATAATTTTGAGTGTTGTGACCTGCGTACACCACAGAGTATAAAAATGCATTGAACCAATTGTATTAAATTTGGTTGAAGGGGTGACCAAGAGTTGATGAATGGGGTGTCTATATGGCCGGACCAAGAGTAGATGAACGGGGTGTCTATATGGCCGGACCAAGAGTAGATGAACGGGGTGTCTATATGGCCGGACCAAGAGTAGATGAACGGGGTGTCTATATGGCCGGACCAAGAGTAGATGAACGGGGTGTCTATATGGCCGGACCAAGAGTAGATGAACGGGGTGTCTATATGGCCGGACCAAGAGTAGATGAACGGGGTGTCCATATGAACTAACATGAATCACTTGTAATCGTCGTGACTCGTGGGCCTAAGTTTGCATATTTCTGATCTAGAGACTCTGATATTTTGTCAATAATTTGGCGCTTCCCCTCTCCCTCCCCCTTCCCCTATAGTTTTTTTTTATATTTGTTGTACGCAAAACACAAGTCTTTATACTAGGTCATAGAAGGTAAAATAGATGTCTTTTGCGGGTCGCCGAAGGTAATAGGAGGCGAAAGACACCCGAAGTGTGTTAGTTATGTCCAGTTTATTCCGTTCTTTTGTTTTATTAACGGTTCCATCTGGGGGTGAGGGGTAACAGGAGGCGAAGACACCTGAAGTGTGTTAGTTATGTCCAGTTTATTCCGTTCTTTTGTTTTATTATCGGTTCCGTCTGGGGGTGAGGGGTAACAGTAGGCGAAGACACCCGAAGTGTGTTAGTTATGTCCAGTTTATTCGGTTCTTTTGTTTTATTAACGGTTCCGTCTGGTGGTGGGGGAGGGTGTAACAGGAGGCGAAAGACAACCGAAGTGTGTTAGTTATGTCCAGTTTATTCCGTTCTTTTGTTTTATTAGCTGTGACAGCAGAAAAAAAAACACCGCTTCACACGGAATTTATAAAGTGATGTGGTGACAATCTCTGAGTATTCCGCCGTGACTTAAATCCAGAACACCGGCAGAGTTGTTGTCTCGAATGTAGTTTTATGGCCTCCGCCATTTGAAATCTCCAGCAGTTGACCTTCTTATGCTATATTCGCCTGTTTTTTTTTTTTGTTGTTGTTTTTTTTTTTTTGTAGAAAAATAGATAAATGGAGCAATTTGTGGGTTCTTTTATAGTAGGGAACTAACTCTCCAACTTTTTTTTTAAAGCAAAGAGAGGTGATTGTGCACCAACTGTGTAAAATGAATGTTTAGGCTCAGTCTCGCCTAAAATCTCCACTAATGTTTGAAATATGTCCCAATAGCCTCTGTTCACGTGCCGCCCCCCCCCCCAGCTACAAAAGGCATTGTGCCCCGGGCGCGAGTTAAGCGTGCGGGGGGGCAGGGGGGGGCCGGCCCCCCTCCCCTGCGTTTTGTCTGCCCCCCCCCGCTTATTTGTTCTACTTAGTAAAATGTATTACCTGCCCCCCCCTCCTGTAGAATTTTCACGCTACGGGGCTGCTACGGTACTGTGGAAAATAGAACACTGTTAAACTCAAGATAGTAAATGTGGATGAAATAAAGGGAAAATAAACACACTATATACGTGCACACCAAGGCAGTTCTAAGACAGTACCGTTGAACACAGAAAACAGCGTCACACACGATCACACGTCAACACCATTGCGCCTCTCTCTCTCTCCGTGTTTCAGCTTCCGGTTGACCTCTCGTCCAATCGCACAATCCCGAGAGAAATACACCCTATTGAATAAAAATGGAAATAATTTAATGTTTTATTTTTTTTTTTTGGAAGGGGGGGGGCGGCCCGGTACCATCGGATCCACGGAGGGTCCGGGGGGGGGGGGGTCACTGCACTTTACACATGTATAATAAAAATGTATTTTTAAATAGGTGATTTATTTATTTATTTTTGAAACATTCTTACTTTCCTGTTATTGATGTATACATCGGATAGGCTGGTGCTGTATTGTCTGGTACCCCGAAGCAAATAAAATATAACTAACGTATTAATTAATTCAACCTTATAACACATTTTAACAGAATTATTTCTTTAATGATAGAAATATCCCATTCCATTCGTACTTCTGGAAGCTAATGAACTACATCGGTGGTATGCGTCGTTTCCCTCAAGGGTGCAACAAGGCCCACCTTGAAGGGTGGGTTGGGGCACTTGTCATGCCCCCATCGCTTTCTACAACCATAGAACAGCCATCTTCTATAAAATGACCTGGCATATAAAAGAAACGGCACGCGTGTGGTCGCAAACATCCTGGATGGGGAGGGGCGTGGTAAACACACACACACACACACACACACTGAATTGAGTTGACTTATAAATGAGACGCCTCATCATTCACGCGCGCTCGCACGCACGCACACACACACACACACACACACATATATACACACACAGGCAAACTTGACGTAGACAAATATGCGCGCTGACATAAAACATGCTAATGACATATGTCCAAACAATAAGGTCAATCTAAACACCGGTACACTTAATATCGAGCTCAGTAGACGAACGACAGTTCACACATCATTGGAAGAAACAGACATGGAGACTGTTCTGGCCGTCGTAATCTTCATCTCTGTGACCAGTGAGTAGCAGTAGTAGTAGTAGTAGTAGTAGTAGTAGTAGTAGTACACTTGTTTTACTCATCATCTGTCGTGTGTTAGATTTTCCTATACACGTGTTTCTTTTTGTTTTTTTTTAAAACAATAAGTGCATGCTATTGTTCTTTTGTTTTTATTGTGTATATTTACTTTACCGTTACTTCATACGTTGTTGGGTCTGTGTATCGTGCCACACATTTAGAATTGTGTCTATATTCCAAATATATATATATATATATATATATATATATATATATTTATATATATATATATATATATTTATATATATATATATATATATATCTAGGTCGTCGCATGACAACACTAGTTTTAACTTCTTTTTCCGTTTTAGCCCATGTAGCAGTGTTTTTCAACCTTTTTTATTCAGATGAACCCTTTGGTGTCGTCAGATTTCTGGTGGAACCTGAATACCCCTTTATGTCCCTTCATGGCCCTAAATTTTTGCTATTAAAATTTTTTTAAAATTCAATCGCGGAACCCCTGGCTGGCCCTTGCGGAACCCCGGTTGAAAAACACTGCCATGTAGTGTCTTGACAGTAGCGCGCGAGCGGACACGGTTTCGGGCTGTCTTCTTGAGCTGAGCCCATGACGTCAATAGAGCATTACCTTTTTTTTTTTTTAAATCTAGTAAACACCAGGTTTAACTCATATAGTTATGTCCGCATAAAGGTGGGCACAGCATCTAGAAATCATATAGGATTACCAGAAGTCCGTTTTTTATACGGACAGTTTGTGCAGTTTTTATCATTGACCGTTGTCCGCACTCATTTTTGTTTCTATATTGGGTTCCCCCCCCCCCACTTAAGACTCCAGCTTGTCTATACATTTAGCCCTGTCAACTTGATTGCGTTCTTTGTGTTCATATTATGTTTATTAGCCGCTGTGTCCAGTGCAATTGAATAATTACGTATAAATTGCATGAAATATGTCACGTTAACACAAGCATTTAACGAGAGACGATGCGCGCAACTTTTTAAAACAAATTAGGCTGGCCTACAATGTCTACATTCAATATATATATCAGGCCCATTATTTCGCGGTGGGGGGGGGCGTCGTCTTCGGCTTAATCTGTAAATCCGGCCCTGCATATATGAGCAACTACTGTTAGACAGCCGATGGGAGGGGGGATGCACACGTGGAGCAGCCCCGTAGCGTGAAAATTCTGCAGCAGGGGCCAGGCATTCAACAGCAGGGCCCAGGCAACATTTTACTTAGAACGAATAAGCAGAGGGGGGGGGGTCAGACAAAACGCGGGGGTCAGACAAAACGCATATATATACTTAATTAAATGTACTCAAACATTTTCTTTATTCATATTCCCTCCCAGGCCCGTAGCGTGCGGGGGTGGGGGGGGGGCAGGACGCCAGGCCCCCCCTACGTTTTGTCTGGCCCCCTCTGCTTATTTGCTCTACCTACTAAAATGTATTACCTGCCCCCCCCACCCTGCTATTGCCTGGTCCCTGCTGTAGAATTTTCACGCAACGGGGCTGTTTCCTCCCCCGCCATCCCACCCCACACTGTTTATGGTATTAATCATATGCTGTTACACGGCGTAGTGTTTTTTTTTTTTTACTGTATTTGGCAGTCTTACCTGACAATCAATTAGCGTTCAACGAAATGTATTAAACGTAATTTTTTTTTTAAATATGTTCCTACTAGAGGTACCCTGCAAAACCTTTGCATAGATTTATATCTCTTTTTAGGCTTGATCGGTGGCTAGGCTATTTTTGGTTTCGGGCAGATCCGATTTTTTTTCATGATTGTACTTTAAACTGGGAATACTGTTGTATATAATTCTTTACTTTCGATTTAACGCAGAGCCCAAAATCGCTTTTATTTTATTAGATGACGAAAAGGAGTTATCATTTTAACAAGCATTAGATTTCAAGAAATAATTTTTAAAAATCTGATTTCAAAAAAATTTGATATTTGTGCGAACACGATGACTTTTTTAAAGTTTAAAAACAAAATACTCTATCAGTGATTTCCTTTTGTGTTAAATAGGCTTGTGGAGCCGTCATATTTTTTTTCCGGGTCCGGCTCCCACAAATTTGACGGCTTCGGCTCCGGCTCCCTATTAAGATAGTATCACACGAGACAAAAATTGATGTAATTGCTCCACGCTAACATGCCGCTGATAAAAAGTTATGCAAATTTTGCTGCGTTCACACACACACACACACACACACACACACACACACACACACACACACACACACCCATAGTCAGGAACTTGAAAAATATACGCATGTCGGTTTTACTTAAAAAACAAACCAATTCAGTGCATCCAGAATCATATCATTATTTTCGATCGAGGTTTCACTAGTCGCTATTTTCATAAGTACTAAAAAGTTATTTCAATGATCAAATTAGCCAATAGTAAATTGATACATTATTTAAAATATTTTAAAGACTTCAGTATTTATATTTATTATTTATAAATTTGAAGTGACTATTCGGACTCGGGCAGGCCCGTAGCCAGGATTATTGCATTGGGGGGGGGGGGGGCGAAGAAATTTTCGGGAATCGAAGAAATTTTTTTCGGCGGAGGGTGGGGTGGGGGGCCGGAGAACTGATCCTGGGGTACAGGGGCGGATCTAGACAACTTTGACCGGGGGGGGGGCAAAACTTTGACCCCGGTGGGGGGTGAAACTGTTTTCATTGTTAAAAATTGGTCTTTGAACTTGATAACCGGGGGGGGGGGAAGGAAATGCCCCCGGCCCCTCCCCCTAATTCCGCCCCTGGTGGGGTAGAAGAAATGTTCGGGGGGGGGCGAAGATGGAGGTGCGAAGCGCCGAAAGCTTGCGAACGGAGAGGAGGGGTTTGGGGAGGGGATCTCACTGAGATCCCCTCCCCAAGAAATTTTTTGCAGTTCCATATCTGAAATTGTGCATTTTAGTACCAATTGTTTAGCTATTAATTAGAAATATATAATTTTAACTAAGTTTCAATAATGCATGGCATGTTGCAGTTTTGTTAAAAAATAATTTAAATAGTAAAGAGTTTTAATGATTGAGGCTGAGCAATTTCTGATTCCTGTTATAAATATATTTACCATTTATTCTGCTACACAATTGTTACAAAATAGATAACTGATTTATATTATTATACTGTTGGTTTAATGTACAACCCGGGAAGAACGACAAAGATGCACGAATATAGCTTAGCTATTTGTGTGATATTTCTTATAAAATATTGAAAACAAAGAACAGATCTATCAACAACAAATTGACCAGTCGCAATTATTCAATTTAAAATAAAATTAATTCTGCTAAAAAGTAAATTTGCAAATTAAAAAACATCACTCAGAAATCACGGAGTTTGTACTTTATTATTTTATTATACATATGTATAAAAGTGAAGTCAAAAGTCAATATTATTTTATTAACTTATTTAAGTTGCTAGTTGTCCTCAGAAGATATCAATATATAAAACTATTACAAGGTTGCGAACAGGCTCACCGACAGAAATTTCGGGTCCCTGGGCTGGGGTGACACGGGCCCCCGTGCTGATATTAATATTTTAAAAAGTAGAATGGCCAGCTCAGTCCGGGCCCCTAAAACAAAATTGAACAAAATTATTGATGTTTTATAGCCATTTTTATTAAAATTTTGTCGAACAGCTCAAATCATGCACGGGGGGGGGGGACTCAGGTCATGAACGGGGGGGGTAGGGCTCAGTTTCCCTAGCCCCCCTTCTGGCTACGGGCCTGGACCCGGGTACCAATAAACTCCGATTTTTATTCGGACCCCGTCCCAATAAAGTGTGACTGTTATTCGGACCCGTAGCAAATATGCACTTAGCTTAGCTATACATAAACTTTATTATCGTTTTTTGTTTATTTTTTTTATAATTTTTTGAATTGTATGATTTAATCGTTACTCATTGTCTAGGGTTCCACTCAGGCCCGTAGCCAGAGGGGGGCTAGGGACTCACTGAGATCCCCTCCCTAAACCCCTCCTCTCCGTTCGCAAGTTTTCGGCGCTTCGCGCCTACATTTTCGCCCCCCCCCCGAACATTTCTTCTACCCCACCAGGGGCGGATTTAGGGGGAGGGGCCGGGGGGCCCATGCCCCCCCCCCGTTATCACAAGTTTAGGTAATACATCATTAAATTATCGAAATTTTTTTTTGTTCTAAGACCAATTTTCAACAATGAAAACAGTTTTGCCCCCCCCACCCGGGTCAGTGTTTTGCCCCCCCCACCCGGGTCAGTGTTTTGCCCCCCCCCCCCCGTCAAAGTTGTCTAGATCCGCCCCGATCATTTCTTCGGCACCCCCCCCCCGAAAAAATTTTCTTCGCCCCCCCCCCCCGAAAATGTCTTCGCCCCCCCCCCCAATCCAATATTCCTGGCTACGGGCCTGGTTCCACTAAGCGGACTCTGTATTATTATTTTTTCGGGTTCCGTCTAATAAAGTTTACATATAGCTAAACTTATTGGATAGGCCTATTTGCCACGGGTCCGAATAACAATCGGATTTTATTGGGACCCGGGTCCGAATAGCCACAGCCTTATAAATTTATCTACTCTATTTCAGGTATTCTGTTTATAATAAAATTGTTAAATACAGAAAACGCCCATTTTGTTTTAGTCTATTACAAATTCGCGGTCAAATAATACACGAAATGACGCGTTCTATTTGTCGCCGTAGTAAAAATGTATTTTTAAATGATTGATACAATTATTCTATGAAATAAAACTGTTTTAACTTTATATATAACAAAATAACATGCCATTAAAAAAAATTCGGAGGGTAAACAATATTTAAAACGAACACAAAACGATTCCCCATTAAAGATTTCTTGTGATGATGTGCGTGTTACTGTTGTGTCGTTCGTAAAAATGACATTTCAAATTGTAGGAGACAAACAATTAAACAAATTTACAATTTTAAAGCTAAAAAAAAAAAATTCTGCTTTAAAAAAAAAAAACATTTGGGAGCCGTGGAGCCGCCAGATTTTTTCGGCTCCGCAAGCCTGGAATAAATAATATATCTTTTACTGAACAGTTATTCCAGGAGTAAAAATGAAAGCGACAGCCTCAATCTATTGTAGTAGCTCTCTGTTCAGACCGACTAGCGAAGACACAGGTTTCACCACGATAGAACTATACCATGAGACTTCATTCCTGGCGGATATTGATAAATACGGGGGTATACTCGTAAGTACTTTTTCAACATTATCCTTTTCAATGCTCTCTGAATGTCAGTCCAGGTCATGTACATTTATAATAGTATTTATTCTATAACTAGATGTACCCTGCAAAACCTTTGCATAGTTATATTCCCGTAGGTTCGATTAGCTGGCTAGGTCAGTTGTCGGCAAACTTATTAGCCAGAGTCAAACATGAACATTACAATTTTTAAAAAGATTGGGAGCCAAATTGACTTCTTTATTCAAACTTTTATTACACCAAATTCTATTACACTAAATAAGAAGTACACTAAATAAAACTAAATTTCATACTTAATAAACATTTATTAATGTGAACAATGTGCTTGTATCTCCTTGAAAAGTTTAAGTCAGGTTTGTATATTGTTGTTTTAAATTTTAGGCTTGATTTCAAGTTCCCATCAATAAAACAACTTCTCAGTTTACTCCTGATAATGTTCATGCTTGAAAAAGATTGTTCGCATTTAAAAGGGAGAGAACAGCAAACGCGAGTTTTTACAGCTGATCGTGTACCTATGTATCACACCGGAGTACGCCGAAAACATACGAACAATTTCACCCGGTAGCTTGCACATGGTTTGTAATTACGTTTACGAGGACCAATGAAATAAAACATGGATGTTCGTTATGTATTTTTACAGCAATATAATATTTTAATTACCTGTCTGTCTTTTAACTTTAAACAAAAAACTCTACATGTTCTCGATTTATAGAACAATTTTAATTGATCAAAATAAGATGTAGTTAATCTCTTACCAAGTTTTTTAAATGAAGATATTATTGCGGCTTTCGTGGATATTTTGTGCCAGAGCCGCACTTAAGGGCCAAATAGCCACATGTGGCTCTGGAGCAGGCCCGTAGCGTGCGGGGATGGGGCTGGGGGGCTGCCCTCCCCGCGTTTAGTCTGCCCCCCCCCTTCTGCTTGTTTGCTCTACTTAGTAACATTTATTTCCTGCCCCCTCTGCTATTGGCCTGGCCCCAGCTGTAGAATGCCTGGCCCCTGCTGTATAATGTCTGGCCCCTGCTGTAGAATGCCTGGCCCCTACTGTAGAATGTTCACGCTATGGGGCTGCTCTGTAGCCGCACTTTACCGACCACTAGGCTAGGTTATTTTTGGTTTAGGACAATTCCGATTTTTTCATTATTTTTATTACAATTTACAGATGCAAAATTGTTTAGAAATACAAAAAAAATATATTTAAATAGAATTGTTTCACATTTTGGCCTTTTAGGTTTCATGTTTGAATACCACAGAAACTATTCAAAACTTTTCTGTTGCCTTATTAAGTTAAGCTAGAAATAAGACAGTAGCTAGTAGATACAGTAGAGTACAGTGCTGACTGGCTTAAGTAGTTAGATGTTGTTCTGCTGGACAGTCCTAATATTTAGAAGTTGTTTTGTTTTAGTAGTAGTAGTAGTAGTTAGAAGAGAAGTAAAGTGTTATTAAAGTTGTATTAAAGTATTATGTATATAGTGTACTGCACTGAGTGTGTTCTTTATATAATAATCTTGTAGAATATAAATGTAACATACTTAGCAAGTATAAACATAAACGTTACATAATTGGTCAAGTTATAAAATCATAACGTACGTAGTCTTTAAAACATATGGTCACATTGGCTATAAATATAATTAATGCTGATAAATAACTCTCTGAAATAAATCTGAGTAGATAATATTATTTGGTTAAGTAAGATAAACATATCCTAAAGTCCAATTTGTACATTACAGGTATCAAAAGATATTTTTTTCAAAATTTGTTCCAGAATGAGACTTCATGAGCATGGGGACAACATCAGCTTCAATGAGAAGACGCATGACATGAGTATTTTGCTTAAAATTGACTTTGATTGTAACCAATCATTTGATTTCACGTGCACTGGACTGCTTCGAAACTTCACAGTAAGAGATTTTGTGGTGTTAAAGAAAGCAGCATTTATAGAAAAGATTCCATGCGCTGACCTAATTGTTTCAGAAAAAAACACCATTTTTTCTGTAGTCATCCAACTTATTTTACAAGCTTTTGGATATTATAAATCTTCACAACGTCTAATTTTTTTTTTTGCAGTATAGCTCAGATATGGATATATATATATATATAAGTTATATATATATATATATATATATAGATATATATATATATACAAATGATTCCGCTTAATTGGACAATATCGGGACCGAGGCTTTTTGTCCCAATTAGCGGCTGTCCCAATTAAAATACAAATTTACTATTGGCTTCTTGGTATGGTTTCTTTGAGATTTGTCCCAAAATAAGCGGCTGTCCCAACTAAGCGGTGTCCCAATTAAGCGGAATCGACTGTATATATATATATTATTTTAGATTGCCATTGGTTTTTAACATTCAGTATACATTTTTTATTTATTTATTTTTTGTGCTTATTGTTTCAGATTTGTTTTGTACCACAAGAAGTAAGTCCTTTCACTTAAATATCATGTTCTTACTTTAACATGATTGTTTTTTCTGATGTTTAAATCATGCAGCATATAGCATTAAGCAATAATGACTCATAATCAATACAGTCTACGTTATCATTAATGGCAGGTACTTCAACTCATGTTTAATCAAAGAAATATTCATCACTCCAGGGGGACACATTTTTGCCATCCTTTCCATCCATTGAATTCTCTGATCTTTACCTAAGAACTCAACAAATGTATTTTATTTTTATATCTCTTTAGACTTGTGACCTTATAACCTCTGAACTATGCACAATATATTTATGTTTATGGTCGCCATTTATCTCCCCTACGGCCATATGAGGCCATATCGATGCAATTCTTGCATCCTTGTGTCTCACCATACTCTTGTTCAGAGAAGGAGAGTATACCTTGAACAGAAAAACTTTCTATGCGAAATTCTCAAACTTATTTTTAAAAATATGCCATTTTTTTTATTGTAGCTTAAAATCGTTTCACGAAAATGATTTATGAATATTGGTCCGGCCTTGTGAGAACTGCACTCCGGCCTTGTGAGAACTGCACTCCGGCCTTGTGAGAACTGCACTCCGGCCTTGTGAGAACTGCACTCCGGCCTTGTGAGAACTGCACTCCGGCCTTGTGAGAACTGCACTCCGGCCTTGTGAGAACTGCACTCCGGCCTTGTGAGAACTGCACTCCGGCCTTGTGAGAACTGCACTCCGGCCTTGTGAGAACTGCACCGGCCTTGTGAGAACTGCACTCCGGCCTTGTGAGAACTGCACTCCGGCCTTGTGAGAACTGCACTCCGGCCTTGTGAGAACTGCACTCCGGCCTTGTGAGAACTGCACTCCGGCCTTGTGAGAACTGCACTCCGGCCTTGTGAGAACTGCACTCCGGCCTTGTGAGAACTGCACTCCGGCCTTGTGAGAACTGCACTCCGGCCTTGTGAGAACTGCACTCCGGCCTTGTGAGAACTGCACTCCGGCCTTTTCAAAGTTACACTCCCTCCCCCCCCTCCCCATTGACTTCATGCTAACTGAATGCCAAGTAGTCGGTCGGAAGTATAGTTCCAAAAACAATCTAGAGCTGTTCACAGAGTAAGAAAATTATTTGGTGTTTTTTTTTTTTAACTTCACAGCCACTGAAGACAGCAGCAACACTGCAGGGACCACAGACAGCAGTAACACTGCAGGGACCACAGACAGCAGTAACACTGCAGGGACCACAGACAGCAGTAACACTGCAGGGACTGAAGACAGCAGTAACACTGCAGGGACTGAAGACAGCAGTAACACTGCAGGGACCACAGACAGCAGTAACACTGCAGGGACCACAGATAGCAGCAACTCCACGGTCATTGTTATTGCCAGCAGCCTGGCGTTATTGCTAGCTGCTGGCATAACAATCACAGTGGGTTATTGGCTTTACAAAAAGTTTCATATACCTACTAATGGTACAATATTTTTAAAATTATCTATTAGAGCTTTTATTTAATATCTTACAGGATAAGTTTGTTACATAAAATTATGTGCCATGCTACTATGATGAATGTGGGACGGATGGCCGAGTGGTGTATATACTCGACTATCGTCCTGAGAGTCCTGGGTTTGATCCTCGGTGAGGCCCATGGAATTTTTCCAGGTGAAATTTGGTACAAAGTCGTCCCACAAGTCCACCCAGCTTTAAATGGGTATCTGACTTATAAGTTGGGGAGGTAAAGGTGGCTGGGCGTTGTGTGCTAACCACACAATCCCTTTATATGACGAGGTTATAGAAACAGATGAATTCTACACTTCATCTGCCCCGATGGCCCGTTAGGACTAAGAAGGGAACTTTACTTTATACTATGATGAATAGTTAAGTTTCTTAAAGAGGGTGTGTCCAGCTGTGAGGTAGTCTGAGATAATGAAGCCAGAGTTTTTTAATCTCCTTCCGTGTGTCATACAGTGGGAGGTGAGATGTCACCACCTACTGTACACATCTGAATGAATCTGGGTTAATTCTATCTCAAAATTAGGCGGTGCATTTTATTTAATGCGTTTTATACAAAACTGGTCATATATATATATATATATATATATATATATATATATATATATATATATATATATACTATATACTAGGTGCAAGGTACTCCGGTTTACCTCGGTTTAAAAATAAGCAGCTTTCTGTTTACCTTTTGTTTTCTCTCCTCCCCCTCTCTCTCCCTCCCCCTCCCTCTTTACCCCTCTCTCTCTCTCCCTTTCCCTCTCTCTCCTCCCTCTCTCTCTCCCATCCCTCTCCCTCCCTCTCCCATCTCCCCTCTCTCCCCTCCTTCTCTCCCCCCGTCCATCCCCTCCCCTCCCTCTCCCCCCTTCTCCTCCTTCCCTCTCTCTCTTCCCCCTGCCCACTTCTCTTCTTTTAGAGAGTCCTCACATTTCTCCCATCCTTCCTCTCCTTCTCCTTCCCCTTCCTTCTCTCTCCCCTCCCTAGCCCCTCTCTCCCTCCCTCCTATCCCCCCTTCCTCCCTCCCCTCATTCCCTTTCTCTTCCTGCCCTCCTCACTCTTTATCTTTCCTCATCCTCCTCTCTCCCACCCTCTCCTCCCTCCCGTCTATCTCCCTCCCTACCCCCCTCTCTCTCCCTCCGTTCTCTCTCTTCCTTCCCTCACTTTCTCCCCCTCCCTCTCCCTCTCTCTCCTCCCTCCCCCCATCTCCCTTCTCCCTCCCTCCTTCTCTCCCCCTGTCCATCCCCCCTCCCTCCCTCCCTCCTACCCTCCTTTCCTCTCTCTCTCCCCACCTTGCCCCCCTGTCTCTTTATCTCTCTCTCCCTCCCTCTCTCTCTGGAAACAGACAGACAGACAGACAACAAATGTATAGAGATTATTCTGAAAAAAAAAAAAAAAAATTGAAAAAAAAAAATTTCACTGTCGGGATTTGAACCCACACAGAGTCGGCCAAATTTGAGTCACGGCCAAGCGAGTAACCGACTGTGCTAGCGAGCCACACAAACATCGTCTCAATTCTTTAATAGGTTATGCGCGCAAGTTCTATTCTATCATCGGGAAATGACGTCACAGAGGAATTTTATTTATGGCGCCGTCGAGATTACTTTAATATAGTAAAATACTAAAATAAAAAAAATTAATTACAATTAAACTACCCATCGAGATGAAACGAAACATGTCCTATAACCTTTCCCATGTAATTATGTGTATGTGTAACAAATTTCACGTTATTTGTTTGTCTGGATCTTGAGTTATAAGGGAACAGACAGACAACAAATGTGTCTTATAAGTATATCATATATATATATATATATATATATATATATATATATATATATATATATATATATATATATATACTATGTTGCAAGTACCCGGCTTTGCCCGGGTTTAAAATAAGGTTTTCTGGTTAACCTACTGTTTTCTCTCCATACCCCTCTCCCCCTTCCTCTCTCTCTCCCTTCCTCTCTCTCTCCCTCCCTCCCTCTCCCTTTCTCCCTTTCTCCCTCCTTCTCCCTCCCTCTCTCCCATCTCCTCTCTCTCCCTCCCTCTCCCTCTCTCTCCCCGTCCTTCTCTCCCCTGTCCATCCCTCCTCTCTCCCCCTCCCTCCCTCTCTCCCTTCCCTGGCCCCCTCTCTCTCTTTACCCCATTCCCTCCCATTTCTCCCCATCCTCTCTCCTCTCCTTCCCTCTCTCCCCTCTCTCTCCCTCCCCTAACCCCTCTCTCCCTACCTTCTTTCTCCCTCCCTCCCCTCTCCACCTCTCTCCTCTCTCCTAATTCCCTCTCTCCCTCCCTGCCCCCTCCCACTCTTTATCTCTCTCCCTCCCTCTCCCCCACCCTCTCTCTCCCTCTCTCCCACCCACTCTCCCTCCCTCCCCCCTCTCTCCCCCTCCCTACCTCCCTCGCTCCCCCTCCCTTTCTTCTTTCTCTCTCCTTCATTCCTCCCTCTCCCATCTCCCTCTCTCCCCTCCTTCCCTCTCCCATCTCCCTCTCTCCCCCTCCTTCTTCTCCCCCTGTCCATCCCTCCCTCTCCCCCTCCCTCCCTCCTTCCTCTCCTGCCCCCCTGCCCCCTCTTATCTCTCCCTCCCTCCCTCCCTCTCTCTCTATCTCTCTCCTCTCTTCTCTCTCTCTCTCTCTCTATATATATATATATATGTATATATATGTATATATATATATATATATATATATATATAATACTCTCTGTCCATTATGTGGTTTCCGCACACTTCTTCTAAAATCCTTCTTTCCTTTAACTTCCTCAAGCTGTACAAATAGGGAAGCACGAAAAAGCATCAACAATTCTTTGCAGCACAAAGACACAATACAGCATCTAGGCGCAAGTTCTATTCGATCATCGGGAAATGACGTCACAGTGGAATTTTATTTATGGCGCCGCTGAGATTACTTTAATATAGTAAAATACTAAAAATAAGAGAAAAATTAATTACAATTAAACTACCCATCCAGATGAAACGAAACCTGTCCTATAACCTTCCCCCAGTAATTATGTGTATGTGTAACAAATTTCACGTTATTTGATTGTCTGGATCTTGAGTTATAAGGGAACAGACAGACAGACAGCAAATGCCTCTTATAAGTATAGATATACTAGTTGCAAGTACCCGGCTTTGCCCGGTCCAAAAAAGCTATTTGCTTTCTCCCTACCCCCCATCTCTCCCATCCCTCTCTCCCTCCCCCTCCCTCTCCCTTCCTACCCCCTTATCCCTTTCCTCTTCTCCCTCCCTCCCTTTATCCCTCCCTTCCTTCCCCTCCCTAATCCTCCCGTCTCCCTCTCTCCTTCCCCTCTCCCCTTTCTCTCCCTCCCTCCTTTCTCTCTCCCCCGTCTCCCTCTCTCTCTCCCCCTCCCCCTCCCTCCCCTCATTTCCTCTCCCTCCCCTTCCCCTCTCTCTCTTTATCTCTCCCTCCCTCCTCCCATCTCCCTCCCCTCCCCCTCTCCCTCCCTCCCTACTCCCCCCCTTCCTTTCTCTTCCTTCCCTCCCTTTCTCCCTCCCTCTCTCTCCAACCCTCCCTCTCCCTCCCTCCTTCTCTCCTTCTCCCCGCCCCTCCTTCTTCCCTCTCCCTCCCTGCCCCACCTCTTTATATCTCTCCCCTCCCTCTCTCTGTACAATTAAACGTCAAATTACGCTTCTTAAATAAACAGAAAACCTTATTTTAATCCCGGCCAGAGCCGGGTAATTGCAGCAGGAAAAAAAAAATAACAACAATATTTTTTTTTTTCCATCCCTAACCCTTTCTTCTCCGTCACTTGGTGCGCGAATACAGGGGATTCCCTGTGCATTGATACAATTTGAATGCAATAACATTTAAAACACCTGCAAAATACTAAAATAATTAAATATAAACTACCCATTGAGATAATAAATAATGTTAATAATGTCACAGAAACATTTTAATTAACGTATTTCGGTTTATTAAAGTGCACCTTGAATTTTAATCTTCCGAATACATAAAACGATAGGTAAATAGATATGACTATTGATTTCATCATGTTTACAATTGGAGTTTCCGGGAGTTACCCCTCTTTTAAAAATGTATCATAGGGAAATGACGTCACAGCGGAATTTGATCTATGGCGCCGTCGAGATTACTTTAATATAGTAAAATACTAAAATAATGAATTACAATTAAACTACCCATCGAGATGAAACGAAACATGTCCTTTAACCTTTCCCATGTAATTATGTGTATGTGTAACAAATTTCATGTTATTTGGTTTTCTGGATCTTGAGTTATAAGGGAACAGACAGACAACAAATGCGTCTTATAAGTATAGAGATATATATATATTAGGGTGGGTCAAAAAAATTTTTTTAGGAGTTGGGAATTCGAAACATATTCAAAAAGTTGCTTATGGTCCTACTGATTGTAAAAATGTAAAATTTGTAAAAATCAGATAATGTCTTCCACTCCCAACTTTTAGTTCAAGGGGGTACGGGGCAAAAAAAATGCACTATGTCTAAAAAAAAAATTTTTTTTTTTTTTACATTTTTAGATACTAAAACATGTCAATAATAACTACGAATTAAATATATTGCAGAAAAATTTTTTTTAAAATGTATTTTCAGAATGTTACTCATTCAGAAACTTCAATAATTTAAAAACTTAAAAGTCATTTTTCTCTGAAAAAATATTTTTGACATTTTGCTTCACTATGGCAAAAAATCTCAAAAACCACCTGTCAGATTTTGATAAAACTTCTAATTTTTATGTAGAAGAGGTGCATTTATAGAATGTCAGAGCCTTTTCAAGAAATTTTAAGTCCTTTTTTTTTTTTAAATTTTCAAAATTAGCATTTTTTGCTTATTTTCACCATGCAAAATTTTAAAAATTCATAAAAAATTTATTTATTACATTATCAAAAAAGTACTTTGACATTCCCTAAAGTAAGCTTTTCTGATTATAAAAATGTACATTGTATATGAAACAGTCTATAAATATTTCAGAAATTTTTGCCACAAAAAGGTCATAAATTTCAAGATGGCGGCATGCCGCACTCACAAATATTAATATGTTAATATTTGCGCACTCACAAATATTAATATGTTAATATTTTTTTTAACAAAATTATTTTTAAATCTACTATATTATTACTAAGATATTAAAATTTCTTAAACTTTAATAACAAAAAAAGATTTTGCTTTGACCCAGGTACCCCCCCCCCCCAATGTATGACATTTTACAACATTTAGAATGTTTGGTATAAGTAATATGAAATTGTACAAATCTATAAATCGTTCATGCAAAATATACAATGTACATTTGAATAATACTGTTTATGGATTGTCACAGGAAACTTGCTTTGCTTTCAATTTTCGGAAGAACATCCCTTGATTTCTTTGTTTGCAAAACCATCCCATGTCGAGAGCTATGTCCGTACAGTTTCAAATGTCCGTACACTTTCAAACTAACAGCAGTCACTTCTTTAATTGCTCTCTCAACAGCTTGAGAGTGACAGGGAATTTGATCCAGTATGATTGGGTTGTTGCGTTTAAGTTCATCATCACAAATACATTCCAGCAGAGGAGGGGATGTCACTGCACAAAGATCCCAGTTAATCATCTGATCATATGATATAGCTGCAATATTCAGGATTATGTCATTTTTGTTGAAAAATTCTAACTCTGCATGGAGCTGGTTTATGTCGTGCTGTTATGATTTTATTTACTGCATACCTTCCCATTTCTTCATCATTGTCCTAACTGCAGCCAATAGAATGTTTTCCTGATGTGCAAAGTAGCAGTTATTTTCCAATACAGGCAATATAATAGATTGATCAGCAGTATCAAGGTTCTGAAGCAGTTGTATCATATAGAAAAAGTTTCTAGCCCCACTTTGACAAGATGGATCGCAAAAATCCTGTTCGCTTTTGTTAACCATCTTTGCTCTCATCAGTATGTTCCTTGGCTGCCCTATCTCTCCAAATTTTTCTATGTCGACGCATCTTTGCTGGATCCAGAGCTGTAGATGGTATTAACATGTTTAAGTCCTTCAACACAGCTTTAACGATAAGACATGTATCCCTATTGTTTAGTTTACATCGATCCATTGCTTAAAATTGATATATGTTTTGTTATTTGGAACATTCCTCATCGCTGGAGAAGTCTGCATCAAGTAGTTCATCATCTTCAGCATCCTGATCTGGAATATCATTATCTTTCTCATCATTGACGTTATCATTTGTGGTTCCTATCTGATCGCCACCCTGCATCAATGAATGTTTTCTTTTCTGTCGATTTTGTAATATTTTTGTTGTTTGCTTGTCAACATTGTCTATGAACATATTTCTTGCCATCTTTTGATCCACCCAAAATGCCCACTCAAGCACAGAAATTATTACTGATTGTGGACATTTACAGTCTCTTCTATCCCTAACACCTGCATCTTTTTACTCGAACAATTATACTGGTAATGTCATTTGTAGGGATACTAGCCTGGTCATATAATTGTTTAACTTCATGCGCTAATGCGTTTGCTCGTGAATGAAGGCTATGATTGTATTTTTCCATTTTAAGCATCCACCAATAGCCTTGAAAACATCTTCACTGGTTGGAAGTTGTCTTTTAGGCAATTCAGCTGCTGACCCAAACACAGAATGTACAGTTGCACTTCTTGTAGAAGAGCTCATATTCATAGAAGAACTTAATAAAATAATTGAAAAATTAATCAAAAATGAAATAAAACAACCATGCGTGATCCGATAATGAATACATGGTACACCAGTTATATTGAGAGAAAAATGGATGCAATGCTTATCCCAGTTGTCTGAACTAATTAGTTATTCATAAAAAAAGGTTATAAAGATTAAACACAAATTTTGTATGCATATCATTTCTTTTTTGAATAACCTAGGTCACAATTTTAACATGTTCAGTCACAAAAAACTCATAGTAAATATAGTAAAAATTTCGAACAAAAGTTGGGAGTAGTAAAACTATGTAGTTTTCAAATATTTGTACATATTCCATGTACTACCATGATGTAACAACTTTTTAATAATGTTTCAATAAAAAAAAATTTTTTGACCAACCCTAATATATACATGCATATATATTCCTGAAGAGACATTAGTAATAAAAAGTAAATGCTGTTGTTGTAACAGTATTAAGTTTGTAGTTAAATATGTATAGTTTTTAAATGCAGCTCTGTCCTGTTCCTTAGGTCCATAGGGTTGATGGTGGTTTGCCTGCTGTAGTAAAAAAAATTTTTAAATTTGAAATAACCACATATCTGCACACATACTACTGGGGTATTTGTATCTTTATTTGTGTTAATCATGCACTGTTCTTATTCCAGTGTCACATATACCACTTCATGTATAGCTTTTTACCTTTTTTTCCCCCTTCCACAGAAAACAGACAGAATCATGAGTAAGTTCACTGGAACTGTATGATCAAACACTGTAGATATTATATATGTAGTCTAACATAATAGAGTTAAATACACCACTTTTAACAGAGAGATTTAATGATAGCATAATGCTGTCTGTGTATGGCTTGCACACACACACACACAGACAAACACACACACACAGAGATGTTATTTACTTGTTTGTTTATGTTTCAGTGAGGGACACGATGTGGAAATGAGTCTGATGGTAGAGCCCATTTACGCAGAAATCAGACCTTCGGTAGGTTGATGTCATTTTATAATGCTGACATGTATATGTGATGGAATGCAATACTGGCCGCACCCTAACCCTAGCCCTGGAGATACCTTTTGCCTTGGGCCCACCAGTTATCTCTTAAAATGTTTGCCCTGGGCCTTGAAAGAAGCAGTGCACCATCACATATACCTGGTCAGTATCTGATGGGATTCCCCCCCCCCAAAAGTCGGCTCTGCCCCGCCCCCTCCCCTCACCAGATAATTAAGGCAAGCGGATATATTTGGGTGTCTTCCCCTTTTTTAATTCATTTAATTTTATTTCACTTTTTAAAATAAATTTTGGATGACATTCTAATAAGGTATTAATTGAAACTCCCCATTCACATCTTTAAATGTATTCATCATTTTTTTTTGTTTTAATTTTCAGCCTCACCGTCAAAAACGTCCTTCCACTTTTGATTTACCCCCTCCCTCACCTGTGGACCCAACTCCCCCTGCCCTACCGCCTCCTTATGTTCTCCCGGAAACACCTGTGGATCTTATCCCCCCTGCCCTCCTGCCCATACATGTGGACCCACCTGCCCCAGCGCTAGGGCATCCCCGTGTTCGCCGCCCGCCCCCTATACTGGTGTTTCCCCCTCGCCCTGCCCTCCCCCCCTCACCTGGGGACCCCACCCTCGATGCCCTTCCGCCACCCCGTGTTCGCCCGCCCCCTATATTTGTGTTTCCCCCTCCACCTCCCTATCCGCCCTCGCCTGACGAACCCACTCCCCCTCCCCTTGTTCCCCTGACTTGTTCGGACCCCTTTGTTTACCCGGATCCCTCTACTCGCCCGCCACCACCGATAAACCCCCCTCCGCCCCGGCCAAGCAAGCAGGTACCGAGAGAGAGTAGCCAGCAGCCGTGATCCACTTCTACCTTTTTTTCTGTAACACTGGCCCACACAAACCCTACCCCCCCCCCCCCATCCATCCTGGCAGAAAGAGGCAAGGACTGATTCACAGATTCATTTCTACATCATGTTCATGTTCCAGTCTATGTCATTGAGTTGAACCGATTTGGTGTCAAACTTAAGCGATTAGCTTCCTGTCCGATGCCCTGAAAATTTCATGTGTGTAAGTCATTATCTGTATTTGCATGTCTTGTTATTATATGTTAATTTGGTTAGTTGACATTTTTCAAGTTTAAGCTGTTATTTTATTCTCAAGTTTCTTATTTCAAGTTTCTTAGTAGATAGATGTATTACTACATGATGTATTATTTTGAATTATATAGGTGGGTGTCATTTTCAAAAGTATGCCTGCCATTCAAGAAACATTAATATTAATAATCTCTTTCAGCATTGTAGCCAACATTCTATGTTGCCATATGGTAGAGTCTTCACTGTGTTATGGGCCAAATGTGTACCAGAGAAAGAAGAAAGCTGCAGTGTATACAAATGAAGTCCAGATTTAACATATGCTACAACTGTACAATACCCATTTTTTTATATACAAGTATCACTTTATTCGCCATGTTTAATAATTTACAATCTTAATTTATATGAGTTCATGTTGGCCCCATAAGTTCATTTGTAGCAGGGATGTAACTAGCTGTAACCAATGTTCCCTCTAAGGTGTGGTATGAAGTGAGCAAAAAATTTTTGTCTCTGAGCGACATTTTGTTTTGAGGCCAAAATTTGTGAGCGATTTAAGCGATGTCGTCCGTCGGAGTGAGCGATCATACGTATAGTATGAGCGACGCTCTGAATTCGTGTGAGCGATCGCTCACGCGCTCAGCTTAGAGGGAACATTGGCTGTAACTAGGGTTAGTAGCGCTTGTGGCAGACTCAGAAGTATGGGGCCATTTACATAGCTAAACAGTTCTGAAGTCCCAAAAGTATGGCTTTGGACAGATCCCCTAGTTACACCACTGATTGTGTACTTTCTTTTTGATAGTCTTGACGAACAGTTTTTATTATGAAACTTATTTGCTTCTGACTTATCATGTATTATCATAAATAAAATATATATGTATTCATATCAATATTTTTTATGACATAGACTTAAGGAAGATTTTTAAAGGTCATGTAGTATACCAATATATATGTAAATAGTGATTTTTTTTATATTTATACCTTATTAAGATTTATTATTATATCTTTGAAATAAAGAATTAGTCACTTAAATGGACTAGTTAAAGAACAACACTATTTTTAAGCTGATGTTAAGTATTTAAGTTTATACATTCAAGGTATTAGAATGATCATACTTCAGGCAGGCTCCCTTGGCCCCAGTTCTTAAGGGGGCCCCACAAAATACCAACTTAACTATAAGTATTATTACAATATTCCCTATCTTTTTATTTTTGTATGAGACCAACATTTTCTCCTGTGCTCAGTGCCTTAATGTGACCTTAAACGACCCTAAAATTTGTTTAAACCAGTGTTTTTTTTTCATTGCACACGACTGGTACCACCGCCCTGAGCCCGTCTCAGTGCTGTCCTCTACTATCAGTTCTTTACAACTACTCCCAACCTGGCCCGTGCATAGGCAGTAGATGGCCGTGGGACCCCCCACCCTCTGGACCTGTGGTTGGTCTTGGGGCCTTTATGTCTTAGTTCTTTGCTGGCCTTCCTCCTATGCTTTCTTTCCTAACCTGAGTTTTTAATTTTCGTTTCTGTTTCCTGGCTGTGGCTGAGAGTCTCACTGAGTTTTAAATTTTCATTTCTGTTTCCTGGCTGTGGCTGAGAGTCTCACTGAGTTTTTAATTTTCATTTCTGTTTCCTAGCTGTGGCTGAGAGTCTCACTGAGTTCTAAATTTTCATTTCTGTTTCCTAGCTGTGGCTGAGAGTCTCACTGAGTTCTAAATTTTCATTTCTGTTTCCTAGCTGTGGCTGAGAGTCTCACTGAGTTTTAAATTTTCATTTCTGTTTCCTGGCTGTGGCTGAGAGTCTCACTGAGTTTTTAATTTTCGTTTCTGTTTCCTGGCTGTGGCTGAGAGTCTCACTGTTTGTTATTTCTTCATCCACCCGTGCGGGGCTGAGGCTGAGTCTTCGGTTTTAATACATTGTCGCTACAATCTCTAGTGAGTGCAGCAAAAGTACCTGTACCCCCCCCTTGCTGGTCTGAGGGTGGGTGCAGGACTCTCCCACCCAGGTGTTGATAACATTTAGCTGTGTCAAAGTACGACCGGTTGTTTTATAAACTGAAAGAGAATCTGATTACTTAGCCATATATTTGCGCTGAGTGTCTTAGGTCCATGTTTCTTACTTTCAATGATTATTACAAATGAAAAGATTTGTTGTATGAAAAAATAATACATCTATTGTATAACAATATGTGTAACAATTTTTCAATGTTGAGCCAAGCAGGCAGTGATATTTTTCAAAAATATAATAACATTAAAATATAACTTTTGTATATTTATGTTAAAAATATAATAACATTAAAATATAACTATTGTATATTGTTGTGGATTTTTCTTTTAATAGCCATAGCTCGTTTGTTTTGTTACGTGTTGATCATCTTGCACTCAACTAATGACAGTTGCACAATCTGGTTCCACTAAAGACTTAAAGACCTGTCACAGCAACCATGATTAGTTGTGACCACTGATAGAGCAGGGACGTCGCCTGAAAACCCAGCAACCCTCTCATCCCAATTTATATATATATATGTGTATATATATATATATATATATATATATATATATATATATATATATATATTATCAATTATAGTCATCCATTTTGAAAAGCGATGGTGCCCCCTGACGATTGTTTGAGTTACCCCCCCTCCCAGGGGAGGTAATCCTGACCATATACCGAAACCTCAGATTAAAATGAGAAAGTTGGACACGTAGACATAATTATGTCCCCTCGGGTCCACAACTCTTTGATACTTTTGTTTTTCCTCCTTCGATACGGTGACCAGATTAATCAAATGTATCTATTTATGGCAAATCGGGAATTTTGAGTTGGACACTCTGTTAAGGGCGGACATTCCTTCTCCCCTCGACCCAAATTCCAAAAATAGTTTTATGAAAATTGACGTTTACATTTAGTTTTTATATAAGTTCTTAATACACACTCCATTCATAATACTCACTCCATGCATCTGCTCTTTTTCCGGCCCACAGAATAAAAACTAGAATGTATAATCTGTGGTGTGGCCCATCTGCCAAGCCCAGGGCCCGTTGTAACACACGATTCAAAAAGTTTGCCCACCCCTGGTCTAGACTGTGGCCACGGGCTTGTTGTAAGATGAAGAGATTAACGCAGGGCCGGATTTACAGACTGGCTGTGTCCTAAGGGGCCACCTTTTTTTTATTCAATATGGGGCCTCGAATCTTTTTTTGGCCTAGGGCCCCTAAAATTGTAAATCAGGCTTATGGATTAACATCTAACACTAGCTGGGAAGGCCGTTCTTATGGATAGACAAACTTAGGTGACCACAAAAAGGCGATCTTCAAATACAAAGTCTTTTCAAATATGATCTTCTCAACCGGTGGTACGGGTTTTGCATGGGGTACGCGGTGAAATATACATTTCGTTTAAAACAACCAAGAGTTTGGAGAATGGCGCCAGTTGTCTGTGTGACTCATCACTAAACCACGTGACCCAAGTATCGCATTAGAAAGATAAGCAATTTCCATTTCTTGTGAGGGCTGCCCGAGGACATACGTTTATAACCTTTTGGGATACACTATCGAAAAAGGCTGAGAATCGCCGGTCCTACAGAAACCACCTAGACACCCAATTTATCTCCTAGTCCCTTCATAGGGGCCTCCGGAAAACCAAAAAATAACTCTGCTTACAGGGGCATTGTGGGACAGCACGGGATATATTAAGGTATGAATACACCAAGACGAAATTCCGGTATCTAAGGGCATTGCGAACTCCGTCTCTGTTTCGCTGCAATGATATTCTAATGAGAACATGTACACCGGTCAGGAATTCGGTTGCGGAACAGCGAAAGTTTTCAGTTTCGCTGCTTGCAGAGTTTTTTCCGGAGAGCTACATTTTCCGTCATGATAAACAAACAAAATGGCTGCTTAGAAACGTCGATTCGAATAGAAAAAATGATTCACATTAGTGTATATTCATTAAAAACAACATCAACAAAGTGAATTTTGACAGAAAAACATGAATTACTATAAGTTTTGGCCGGCAACAGTCTTTGTATATGAATTTCTGAAAGGAAAATATACATCGTCTATCTACATATTCTAAAAATGAAATTTCTTTCGATCGAAGCGCTGTCTGAAAACATAAATGCTATTAAATAAATGTTTGGCTGATCATTAAAACAAAAAAAACATGAACGGCTACCGATCGAATAAAAAGTTAAAACAAACAAACAGTTTTCCATTTCCAGTTAGACAATTTATTTGTAATAAGAACAAAAAGGCACACGGGATGCAGTATTTTCTGCTTTTCAAAGTATCGTTTTTTTTTTTCCACTAGCAGGAAAAAGTGCGAAGTAATCATTAAAAAATCTTGTTTCCGGTGAGTTGTTTTGGCGCTCACCGTTTCGTCCCGGTGTATCTACAAGAGTTTCGCTAAGTTGAGACTTCCGCGCGGAAGGTTCCGCACGAAAGTGTTTCGTCTTGGTGGATTCAGAACTTTATACCATGGTGTGGATAGCAGAGGCTGTTACTATATGGGATCAGTCGGTCCAAATGGAACTTATGTGCGCGAACATACATTACAAGAGAGCGCACAAATGTTTCGCTCTCGAAGGGATATGTGCCGCTATATTGCGCACAAAAAGTAGATTTCATTCAAATTTTGTGCACAGACGGGCACAGCTTTCGGAAAAATTGGAGGTAACATGGTTTAGGTCTCTTCATATCACGTGATTGGAGAATTTAAAAATACGGTCATGTGATCTGATTTGAGTCTCGGCACACAAATGCTTTCACATCGTCTGCTATTACATCTGTCAGCAACTCATTAGCATTCAGCAACACGCAACAGTTTAAAAACGAATTAAAGTATGCCACGCAACAGTTTACACCTAGACTTCCACGTCAGCATTATATCATCAGTCTGTCAAACAAAATGACCCCTCCCACCCCTCTCCACTCACCCAACTCATGGGAATGCATCAAAGTCTGTTTTGTTTTTGTTTTATTTGTTTAATTTAAGCTGACCAATCAGAAGCATCCATTACAATTTTTAAAAATGTCAAAAAAATAAATAAACAAAAAGTTAAAAAAAATAATAATAATAATTTCATTCTACAGCAAACAATTGGCCAACATTGTTTGACCTTATTAGGCGACAAGTTCTTTCATCAGGTCGATCTGACCTCATGATGAACATAACGTTTCGACCGAATGACCGATCCACGGTGAATCACGGCCTTCGACCTAATTAGCTAGTCGATTTTTGCCAGGTCGCAGAGTTCGGTCATCTGATGTGCAGGTTGTGTTGCACAGTGAGCACAAGACCAGCGTCAATACTCTTATTGCTCAGCCTGGTTAGAGTGTTTATGATATGTACAATGTTAAACCAATTCAATACTTAAAGCTTTACACCAATAAACCATGTCAAACTATTTACTATTCTTTTACTGTCTAAGTATAGATGGCTGTGAGTGATTCCCCTTGTGACAGCCGTTGACAGATTCACAGTGATTTCCCCTTGTCACAGCCGTTGACAGATTCACAGTGATTCCCCTTGTCGCAGCCGTTGACAGTTTCACAGTGATTCCCCTTGTGACAGGCGTTGACAGTTTCACAGTGATTCCCCTTGTCACAGCCGTTGGACAGATTCACAGTGATTCCCCTTGTCACTACTGGTAATCTATTTCTACTATGCCTTTAAAAAAAAAAAAAAAAACTATGGATAAATTGGTTGAGCCTATGTGTGTATTAACTGCTGAATTCAAAGTCTAATGTGACGGACAGACAAACTATACAACCGTCTATCCCTTCCACCCCCACCCCCCTCCCCAACCAAATGACCCACCTTCCAGTAAAACTGACTTAAAGGTTAATTACGGCTTTTACATGGCACTTTGCCTATGGCTTACAAATATCTCAAAAACTCTCTGCCACCAAAAGATATCAGAACAGCACTGGCTATATTTATCTGCGAAACAAAATAGATAGCAGAACTACTAGAAACTATACCGAAACCAGTTCTGAACTGCTATGTTGTTAAAGGTGAATCCGCTGATCCGCTTACGAACTTAAAATGTTCAAAAACTGCCAAATCATTTAAAAACAGGGTGTAGCAATTAGGGAGTTAGGTTTCTCCATTTCAGCCAATAGTTAACGGTTTGCCTTCAACATTTTTTTTGTTACATTTAGGAATGTGCCTAACATAGCCGAAACAGTCAGTGCAGTTGATTGTGTAAATTAATAATCTCTGAACCGAGTATTTAAATTTAATTGCTGAATATTTTGTCCATTTATTTTGTCGCTAGGTGGTCACGTGATTTGTATGAGAGTAAAAGAGTGACGCAGACAAATTTTAGTCTGTAGTTCGATAACGCTATTTTTAAATATGTTCGAAATGGTAAAAAATGCAATATTTATGATTTAATGGGCGCTTGGCTATTTTTATTTTATTTAAATCCAATGTGATGTTGACCTTGGGCTATTAGTTTACTTTAGGTTTTGAGAGTTTTGACAGATCACGAAACACTATCGTCTAGACTCTGGTTCCCAAAGTTTTACACTTTGTGACCCCTTATGACAACCAGAGCCAGGATTTACAATTTTAGGGGCCCCTTATTTCACGGGTGCCCTAGACCACGGCCTAGTCGGCCTATCTGTAAATATGGCCCTGGTGACAGTGGCGTAGCGAGCTTAACTCGCGCTCGGGGCAAAATACCTTTTTAGCGCCCCCCCCCCATTCGAAAACCATATTATATTGTATGTAAAATATACCATTTGATACTGCCAGTTATATTTTTAAAATATGTAAAAAAAAAGCTTAGACAAACGGTTCACGGCCACCTTGACCTATCTAGAAGGCCGCGAGCCAGCTTCATTTAGAGGAAAGACCCAAAACTAGCGGTTTCAATAAGGGGGAACAATTTGCCCGCACAGTAAACAAGAGTCTTGCCTAATGGTCAAAGCGAATTATTTGTGCTAAAAATGTAAACAAAACATTGGTTTATGGTCTCATTCGGGTGGATCTCATGAATTGTGTCTTTTGGTGACATGTGTGTCGTCAGAGACGGATTTTACGTCGGGCACACAGGGGGCGCTCTGGGTCCCGACTTCTGAAAGGTCCCGCTTTTCTTTTTTTTTTTGTTTCAAACGACAGCATGCTTGGTTTCATATGTAAGATTTATAACAAAAGTTTTCAATCGTCGGTAAAACCTAAAAGGAAGATTTGTTTAGTTAACGTTTACGATTGTCACTCTTACTTTGGCCAGATATGTTATAAAATTATCATCTTTTAATGTATAAGTGTTAACGTCTGTATACATGTCTGCATGTCTTTTCCCGTTAAAATTTCTTTTCGGCTTGTGGATTTTTGTTTAATGTTGACTATATAATAATAAAAAAAATTTTAATTAACCCAAAAAATAAATCTCTTTACAAAATATGGTCAAAAAGAGGTAACAGTTGAATTATTTTACTAATTCCATAATAAGGACATTATACAGTTTTTACAAATATACTCATCCCATTACCTGGACATTGTACACTTTTTACAGTTTTACTAATTCCATAATAAGGACTTTATACAGTTTTTACAAATATACTCATCCCATTACCTGGACATTGTACACTTTTTACAGTTTTACTAATTCCATAATAAGGACATTATACAGTTTTTACAAATATACTCATCCCATTACCTGGACATTGTACACTTTTTACAGATATACTCATCCTATTCAGAAACCAGTTTTTGCCTTCAACCAGTACCACAATAAATAAATAGTTCTGTTAGAATAGAAAGCTATTGATATGAGTACAGGCGCAAGTAATTCAATAGACCAAACTGAAGGAAATTTCTTCTAACGGTGCTTGTAAAAAAAAACTGTTTGTACAGCCAGCGACCTATGAAAATTAAATGAGGGGAGTGAATATATTAATAAGCAGATGAGTTAATTTATGCATGTATTGAATACCACGTTGTTACTTCATTGAAGTCATTTACTACCCCAATTGATTGTGCTGTGAATTAATGTGCAAACATCAATTCTCTCCTCCCCAATCTTTAACGTGTTGGCGCTCACACAGTCACTAAATGTTGAAGCATCCTTAAACGGAATTTCTGAGAGCGTCGAAGCCAGGGCTCAAAGATGCGTTAATACAATGTCACTACCGTTAGACAGGATTAAAGTGAATAAAGACTTTATGCATCAAATTGAATACCACATAATTATTGTATTGAAGTTAAGTATGTATCTGATAACTGTGTGTAAAAAAGGTTCATTAATATTCCGGTGCTGGACTAAATTTACTGCAAGCGTCCAATGTAAATGCAACAAAATATTAAGGTAAAATGGTAAGCTATGGAAATGATCACTATTTCATGTGATTCAATAGACCAGATCGAAAAAGAAAATACATCTAGAATACATAAAAAAAATGTGTAAAACTTTTCTAAAAAGTAAACAGACAAAGGGAGTGTATTTATTGAATAATTTGCTGAATGTATGCATAAATTGAATACCACCTTGTTACTTCACTTCATTTATCTATAATAATAAGTTTTACACTAGGGTGGATGGTGGGAATAAGGAACTACTAGTTGTCACCTCCAAAGTCTGTGGAGTCATCTAATACAAAACATGCATAAATTTCGCAGGCTTGTTACATCCATGCGAATTCGTTTTGAAGAGTATCATTAAATATTTTGGCATGATATTTTATGAACTCTCCTTCCTGGTCTGAGAAACATACCATGATCCACGGGGGATGGATCATATGGGTTCTCTAGTCAGGAAAAAAAAACCATTACTTGCGAGGGTGGTGGTACTGTGGTCAGTGAGGACTATCCGAGACCGCAGTATACACAGCCGGCGGTGGTGACGGATGTGGTCGGCACACAACACCCTTCCACTCCGTCCCACTCAAGCACACCTGCGCAGCCTGCCATTTCGGGCTGAGGGTACAGGCACACTACACCCTCCCCTCTGTCCAAGTGGCAGGAAAAACCCCTTTCCTTGCCATTCTGGCCGATCGGCAGTACACACACCCTGCTCGTCTGGCCAGTTTGGGCAAGGATTAAAACCCATCTTTCTGCTGTCCCTGCAGATGATAGCGGGCACATTCACCCCGCCGCTCTGTAGGGACGGCAGACGTGCATCAGCGCCGCCAACAATGCTGGTGTGGTAGGCACACTACACCCTACCATGCTGGCAATGGCGGTGTTATAAAAAAAAATACAAAAAAAATACAAAACATGACAAACTGTTAACCTTAAGTAAAAAAACAAAGTGGGTGAATTTATTAAATAATTTGGTGAATTATGCAATGTGCATAATTTGAATACTACCTATTTCATTTATCTATAATAAAAATTTTGAATAATGGGTGTTTGGTAGGAAAACGTAACTACTAGTTATCACCTCTTAAATCCATGGAGTCAACTAACAACATCCAGAATACATGACAAACTGTTATCCTTATCTATAAAGTAAAAAGACAAAGTGGGTGAATTTATTAAACAATTTGCTGAATTATGCAATATAAATCTTGACTTCACATTTATGGTCTCCACAAACCATGGTATATGTAAAATATACCATTTGGTGCCCATTTATGAGTAGCGCCCGGTGCATGATGCCCCTTGCCCACCCCTCTCTAGCCTCTGCCTGGCGAGGCATTTTTGCGACCCATCGGCGAAGAAAAAGCTTCAATAAAAGAAAGAGAATGTCATTAAGTTTTAAAATAGAACTCCTCCCACTTCCCTCAATATTCCCTTTTTTTTTTTACTTTGCAAATTAAACAAATTTTCAGTTTGGTAACATTGTTAATACATAGGTGCATAAATACACATTTTATATATATATATATATATATATATATATATATATATATATATATATACAGTGGGTATTCGGTTAACGAACTGTTCGGACAGCGAACAAATCGGATAACGAACACTTTCAGGAAAGATTTTTGTGTTCGGACAACGAACAAAATTCGGATAACGAACAAAAACTAATTCTAACGAAAACGTCTCGGCTCTCGAAACACCCGACATCACTCCTCAATTTTTCCTGAAAATGGATGTGCGCGTGCGTTGACACGTCATCATTCATACTACGTAGCAGTGACGCGTATGGTAGTTTGCGACGACACATCGTCAATAGTGTACCATACAAGTGTAGTTGGTTTATGTTCTTGTGGTTTTCGTATGTGCTTCTCTAAACGCCTTATAAAAAACCCCTGAAAATTTGACAATATTATGGGGCCTGAAAAGAGTGGAGTGTCAAGAACTGTGCTCACCATAAAAACCAAGCAAGAGATTATAACTAAAGTAGAGAGTGGACAAATAATGACTGGTGTTACCAGGCAGTACGGCTTTAACAGTCTACAGTATGCACAATCCTAGCTTATAAAGATATCATCAAGAAGACTCAAGCCGCTAAAGGAGTAACGAAAATTACATCTGAGAAGCAAAAAAAAGTGTCATCCATGATAAAATCGAGAGTTTGCTTTTAGTTTGGATAAATGAACGGGAGGTGAAAAGAGATGTAGGCTAACTAGAATGGCCACCATTCAAGAGAAGGCTGGAGAAATTTTTGAGAAATTGAAAGAACAAACTCCAGGCTCGTCCTCCGAAAATCTAGAATTCAAGGCTACCACTGGCTGGTTTCCAAAATTTAAAAGGAGATCTGGCATTAAACAATCTGATGCCAATAGGGTTGCTGATCTCCACAACGACATTGCTATCAATCATTTCCTGAAAGTTCTGAAGGAGAGAGAAAAACAATCGACATTGGACATGTTCTTTAACGCCTTAGAAAGGAAAAGAACTGATTAATAAGCAAGACTATATGTATGTATCATATTTGTAATAAATAAACTTACTAAGAAATTATTCTTGTACGTGACAATTTTTTTTAATTTAATTTTTAGGATATCCAGAACGAATCAATCGAATTTCCATTAACATATATGGTAAATCGATGATCGGTTAACGAACGATTCGGATAGCGAACATAATTGTGGAACGGATTAAGTTCGTTAACCGAATACCCACTGTGTGTGTGTATATATATATATATATATATATATATATATATATATATATATATATATATATATATAAGCAATATTTAGCATTCTTTTGCGTCTTAAGGTTAAATAGTAAATACTTCTGACAAGGGACGGCACTCTAGTTTAAAAAATTACTGTTGATACAATGGCATCACACGGTAAAAGCATGTCCTTTTTTTACCACTTTCATTTTACATATTATCTTTCACTTTATGAAGAATTTTTCATCTGATATTAATTCAGTTTCAAACTAACCTTTAAAATGCTTTTTTCTAGCACTTACATAATATTATTACTTATTTTGGAAGCGGGTAGCTGATTCAGTAATTGACGGCGACGCTAACAAAATTTATCATTCAGTCAATTAAGACAATTATAAAGTATTTAAAAAAATGAGATTTGCGGAACTTCATTGATTCTGTAATTTAACTGCGTTGTAAAGGCCACTGCTATGTTTTTCATAAAAAATCGTATTTCAGAAAAGTCTGCTAAATTTTCATGGACGCAATTCTTAAAAAAAGGCTGTCATGTTGAAGTTCAAGAAAAATGTAGAAGATTCAAACAATTCAATAATGCGCTTTTTAAATTTTACATGCTTTATGTCTAGATAAACATTTCTAATTTCTATACATTTCAAGATGTCTATTGAAAATCTTACTTTAAATTAAATCATGATTTTTTTCTGAGTGTATGCATTTATTTCATTGATCGTCTCTTATTTTGAATCACAAAAAAACTTTTCTAAATATTGGTTATCCGGTTTTTGTAAAACTTCCATTTTAAAATTCTTTCTGAATGGCCAGGTGTTCTTAACCCTTTAATTTGTATATTACCTAGTATATGAGGGACATATGGCTGAGTGGTATAGAAAGCTCGACTGTCAGCCTGAGGTTCCTAGTTTGATCCTCTGTGAGAACCACTGGAATATGTTCAGAGCCTTGTGAAATTCTGCTAGTTACAATGACACATTAATTGGGAGGAAAGGTGGCTTGTCATTTTGCTAACCACACAATCATTAAATATATTCGCTCGACTGTCGACCTGAGGGTCCCTGGGTATGAAAACTGTTAGATCCTATAAACCTCTAAATAGGACTGTTTCTATAGTGTCCTTCTTTCATCCCCACCATTGCCCTGGAGGCAGCATGGGATTTAAACCATGACCTGAAATATCCATTGGTCCTCACCGGAGATCAAACCTAATGCTGACAGTTGTGTGCGTTGCCGCATACCATACTTCCCCACCACAGGTGCAAGAAGTGTCAACCATTATATGATATATAACTGTGTAAGCTATGAGCTTTTATTTTTTCATTTTGTTCTTTTGTATTGTCTCCCAGAATTTCTCTAACCCATTTATGAAAAACTATACTTAATGACCAATATCCGAGAAATGTCCTTTAAAACATTTTGGACAACATAGTTCTTGAATTCATTGTCTCCAAAAGATATTGTGTACTCATTTTTTTTTATTTTAACCTGTAGAGAAGAATATATATTTCGGATGGGTCTATTTAAGCAGACAAAACTTTTTGAGTTTAAAGACCTCTTGATATACAATTTTTTTTTATATTGATGTTTATAATAGGCAGGATGGGGTGGATTCAGATGTTTTTAAAAAAATACACTTCTTTTTTTATTTTTTTTTTTTTTTAGATGATGGTTTACCTGACCTTGAATCAGATGATGAGGTACTTAGTGGTGGTGAAGACGACGATGGTGAATGGGGTGATTTGGGCGATGAGGAGAATGAAGAACAGATGAACATGCTCGTTGGTGAAGTGAAATGTTTATTTTGTCATTGTGTGGAGCCATCAGTAGAACAGATACTGAGTCACTGTGTCTCCAGCCATGAGTTTAACCTGCTCCACCACTGCAGGAGATCACATCTCGATTGTATCGGTTTTATAAAGATGATCAACTATATAAGAAAGAAGGTAAAGTTTTACTTACATTATCCATCTAATGACATAATTAATATTGTAGTGTGTCAGAAAGAAAAAATGACCATAAAAATGTATTGATTGTTAATATCAAGGTCTTTTATTCATTTCTTGCTCAGTGCCCCACCCCAGAGGATGTTTTGAAAAATCTGTCCTCTCTGAAACCAGACTGGTCTTCTGATGAATACATGATCCCTGCAGATCCAAATGATTTGATGCTTCAGCTTGGTCGGTAAAATAAAACAAATGAAATCTATCATTACATTATAATTTGAGAGTGGTTAGTTTTAGGGTTAGGTTTTTCATTGCTAGCTGAGCATGTTCCATGTTTCTTATGTACTAAATGTAAGAGTTCTCCAACCATGTTTTTTTTTTCTCATTGGTTTGAAAATTAGATATTGAATGGGCTCAGAATCATCACCCGTCGCTTGCTCTAGATGCCTTAAAGGCAGAAGGGGCAGGTGAAACACACATAGGAGATGCATTTTCTCAAACAGAGGCCATCCAGGCTCTCATTGGCAGGGTCCAGCAGGCTGAGAAAGACAGAGATATTTTAAAAGAAGAACTGGGCAGGGCTTTGGAAGACATTGAGAAACTGAGGTGTTGTTACCTATTCCTTTTTTTTTTCCAGTTAAATATTTGCGTAATAGATTTTTAAATATATATATATTTGTAGCATTGTAGTAGTCACTGTATTATGCAAGAGAATTCTTTTTTTTAATTAAATGATTTTTTATTTATATATTTCTAGAGGTGCTCAATTGTTATGTGAGCAAGAGTCGACCACTTTTAATAGAGCTTTTATTTCAGAATTGATCTTGATGATTGTTGTTTTCTGTAGTTTTAATATCATGTCGCGTTACTTCTTTACTATTTATTTTACAACACTTAGTGTCAGGGTTGTAAGGAACTGTTAATATTGAAATGATGATATATTCTGGATGTTGATGAATGGCACAGACTTGGAGGCGTATGGTCTCATGGTGAAGACTGCCATGTTAACACCAATGTTCATAACACTTCATCAAATAAGAGTCTTAACTGCATGGCTCGAATTATTGATACATTTATTTACAACGACATTAAGGTAACAAACATGTTGAATGATAAGACGCTGTCGTGTTAAGTATTTAATGAACTATTATTTCTTAGTCTAAATCAAAATCAATAACTACCTCGAATTAGATCTCTAACAAAAAAAATGTCCCTTTATCAAGTTTCGTCTCTAAGTCAACTTCTATCCCCCTGTGACGTCAAATAGCAACCAATCTAAATATTACACCTCACACTTCATAGTGCGGTGCGCAAACTCAGGATTAATAAAAATAAATTTGTAATTAATATTACATGGGGGTGAATTCTTAACGTAACACCTCCGTTCATCTCAAGTTTCGTGTTACGAAACAAACAAAACATTTTATACTATATCTAGCTAAAAGCACTATGTTCTAGGCACGTCATCAAACATCAAAAAATACTAGACACATCTAGGCATATAAATGTACACATAATACACATGACATCAATCAATAAAATTCAAATTGAGAAGGAAATGAGAAATAGCCAAAACAAAAAAAAAAAAATATACTACTGATAATATGATATCAATGACTAAAATTAGAATTGGGAAGGGAAAAGAGAAAACAAAAACATGTTATTTAGTTCATAGTTTTCCTTTTCTTTCCTTGACGGTGTGGTCATCTGGGCTGGTACTGCTTGCGATGTCTGATCGACTGAGGTGGTCAACAGGTCACTGTTTTCAAGGGTGAACGATAACTCTTGACTCTCAGCACTGTTCTGCTGTATGGTAGACCGTTGTTCGTCTCTGGCGTGGTGAGAGACGCGTAGTAACTTTTGAAGGCTGTGGTCAGTCTGTGAAAAACTACTCGATTTCTAGAATGGGAAAATTTTGCTTACGTTTACGAGGGAAAAAAAAAATGTTGGGCTTATTACTCTTAATGCACTTAGTCAAACAAACAACACAACTAGACTTACCGTGCATCCTTCTGGCCCTAACTGATCTTACTTAATTCAGTTACTACCTATAGTTCCCTATATCACTTACCTTGTTTCGTCACGCATTTAATCTATAAAACTCTTTCTAAACCTCAGTATCTTGGCAACATTTACGTCTCACTTAAAGGGATGAGGTATCATCTAAACTACGGCATTATCTTTGTATAAATTATTTACACCTACTTTTATACTCTACTGGTACGTATGGAAAAAGTATGTCAAGTGGCCCAGGAGCTATTTTACCATATGCTCCCTCCAGTTGCAATTCAAATTTCTCTCCCTGCCTTGAAATAACCCATATCTAGGTTTTTTCATTTGATAAAAGTCGTTATCCACCCGATTATTTCTTGGTACTGACTTAGAAGCGAAACACTGATCAGGGTAATGAGGCCTAAAGCAATGCTCTACCCTTCGCCTATCATATACATTTTTACCCATATTTCTATAGCGGTAACTTCGACTATCATCCCCTCGGCAAGTGTAGTTTATTCTTCTACCATCATGATGTCGTGGGTCGTATCTACCCCTATACAAAAACACGTCATTCGTACTGTGTGAGAACCTGTTCTCCACTATGTGGAGAACAGGTTCTCACACATTGGTTAGAATGTAGGATAAAATATAAAGTAAATCTTTGAGAGTTTAAATCAAGAGTTCAGGGTTAAATATTTGGGGGTAGAGTCATTACGTTTTCTAGCGACCTGGGTTAGGGACTTGACATACGATACCTTAACCTTTGTTCCGAGAGTAGGGAGAGAGTCGACTGACATTCTTGACAAAAAGATATATCACCGAACACAACCGAAGATGGCAAAGGGCACTAAGCCTGATGAAAAAAGTTTGAAGAAACGGGACGTGGGATAGATTAGGACAGTAGATTTCTAGATAGAGCCGAGAGTGGTCACAAGTAGATTACCAGTAGATATTAATGTTATTGTACTTAGTGGAATTGAGGCTGGACTATATTGTATGTGATGTACCTTGTGTTATAATAAATATTACCCTATACACGGAATCCAAGTGCCTCTGTTATCAATACGACTGTACGGAGTTTGAAAGTGTCGGTATTTAGACATATCTATAAAAGAACGAGTGGCTACAGTGTGAAAGAATCATAGGCTGGCAATATATACTCCTCTATTTGTTGAACCGTTCATTGTAATCTATTTATTGTCATATACATTGATGTGTTGATTCAGTCAGAAATAAATTAAAATTGAGTATAGTAGGTGTAAGTAATGATAGAAATAAATGCAATACACACATAGACACAAACACACAATCTACTATATTATACTAATTAATCTTTATCAATGTAAATAAATTGAAATATACGACTATCTTGTAGATAGTTGAAATGTACGACTACCTGTGTAGATAGTTGAAAAGTACGACTACCTTGTAGATAGTTGAAATGTACGACTACCTGTGTAGATAGTTGAAATGTGCGACTATCTGTGTAGATGGTTGAAATGTACGACTACCTGTGTAGATAGTTCGATAGTTTTGTTTTAATACTAATTGATCGCAACATTACATTTTACCTATACCTCTTTATAATTTCTGCTCATTGCAAAACTTTAAACATGGCTCGTTTGGATAAAGGATATATTATCTATCTATCTATCTATCTATCTATCTATCTATCTATCTATCTATCTATCTATCTATCTATCTATCTATCTATCTATCTATCTATCTATCTATCTATCTATCTATCTATCTATCTATCTATCTATCCATCTATCTATCTATCTATCTGATCTCTCTTTATATATATATATATATATATATATATATATATATATATATATATATATATATATATATATATATATATATATATATATATATAAAGAGAGAGAGAGATCGATAGATCGATATATATATATATATGATTAATTAGGTTAATTAAGTGCTGATTTATGCCACCTTCCTAATGTGCATAAATGACCTACATTTCATACGTCACAAATTACGTTTTACCCGTCAACGCTAACCAACCAAACCAAACAACCAAAAAACCGAACCAACCAAACCAAACAACTAACAACTCACCAACCAGCTAACTAATCACCCAAACAAACCAACCGAGTCAACCAAGCCAAACCCATCACAAATTATGGTTTACCCGTCTACGCTAAACACCCAAACCAAACAGTCAAACCAAACCAACCAACCAAACCCACCAAATGAACCAAAGCAAACCAACCAACCAAACCAAACCAAACACCATTAGGTAAAGATATAGGTGCTAATCTATGTCACCCGTTACGTTTTACCTTTAATTCCCGCAATGTTGAAATCAAAACGAAGCATTTAAAAAACGCTTTTATAAAAATGCACTGAAAAGTAAAAAAATAACTACTTTATTATGCCATTTTGCAGCACAAAGGCAAGTTGGTGTGGCACAATACAGCACCCGCGCGCAAGTTCAATTCGGCTTTATTACTATATTAGTCGGGAAATGACGTCATAGATTATTTATAGCGACTGCTTTCCTATACAGGACGGACGCCGACAAGATAGCTTAAACGCTAATTCGTGAGAGCAAAGTTGGTGAATATCCAGCCTTTTATTTTCCCTGTAGCCTACATTATAAAAGAAATCCAACACATTGTCGAATTTCCTGAGGGTGCATTATGTCTAATGTCTATCAAGCTCAGAATGGTCTAAGATTTTTTTTTCAAATTTGTAAAATTTACATTTCTGCGTCAAATGTCTTGAAAATTTAGATGCGTATTCAGAATCAAATTACGTATTCAGATTCAAATTACGTATTCAAAATTAGACTACTTATTCAGAATCAAATTACGTATTCAAAATTAAATTACTTATTCAGAATCAATTGCGATCTAACAAAAGTACGTTATACTCTTCTGGGTTCTCAAGAACTTATCACAAAATTCACATTTTGTCTTGCTGTCATCATTTACTTCGAAACTTCCCCTCAAATTGTGTACATATTGCACTAGCACGCTAAGAGATATCCACGTTACTCAATTCCATTTCCTGTTTGATGGAAATATCTCGGCAAAAAGCCGAAAACGGTACATACCAACATACGTTTAAACATATATATATACATACTTACATGATGTAATACATACATCAACTGGTATTTGTGACTACACATCATTATATAGGCATTGCAGACTTTAGATGTGAGCTAACTACTGTGAGCTAACTACTAGTTAGTTTTACCTGGTTAAGTACCACTAAGTCGAAGTAACACAGTGATTCTCAAACTATCGAACCTTTTCGAAAAAACAAACATGCATACATTATTTTCATTTCCTACACAATTAGCAACATATATCACTATCATACCACACATATTAAAATATATCACTCGTATACCACATATATAAACCACATATATATCACAATATATAACACATGTATTTACATCTATCACAATTGAGCAGAAAAATATCACACACATTGTCACATACATTGTCACATACATTGTCACACACATTGTCACACACATTGTCACATACATTGTCACATATATTTTCACACACATTTCACATACATTGTACATACTTTGTCACAAGCATTGTCTAATACATTGTCACATACATTGTCACATACATTGTCACACACATTGTCACACACATTGTCACATACATTTCAAATACATTGTCACACACATTGTAACATACATTGTCACACACATTTTCACACACATTGTAACATACATTGTCAAATATATTGTCATACACATTGTAACATACATTATCAAATACATTGTAACATACATTGTCAAATACATTGTCACACACATTGTCACATACATTGTCAAATACATTGTCACACACATTGTCACACACATTGTAACATACATTGTCAAATACATTGTCACACACATTGCCACACACATTGTAACATACATTGTCAAATACATTGTCATACACATTGTCACATACATTGTCACATAATTGTCACACACATTCAATGTTTATTCTGACACAATTTATAATGCTAAGCTTTCTTTTAAAGGAGCTATTCGAGTTTGAGTTTTACATGAAATATTTGTATGGGTTATAACCAACGTGTTGAGGTAAATGAATGTGTGTAAATCAGCGAGTGTGTCAGTGTGTGTGTGTGTGATAATTGCGAGGCGATAAGTTCAGATAACAATGATACATAGATCATGTTATTCTATCAGCTGATTCACAAATCAACATCTCCCAGAGGTAAAGTTTAGTTTTACATCCAACCAACGTAAAAAGATTTAAAAGATGTTTGTTTTTTTTCCAATCCTCATTTTTCTCTCAACATTAATTCATTAAAACAACTTTCCTTCAGGGATTTCAATTTGACAGATCGAGTCGTTGGTTGAACGATCGGGATGCTTTTAGTTTTAATTACTTAAAATAAAACAAATTGTAGAAGAGATTTAAAAAACTTCACAACAAATAGAGAAACATTATCTTTGAAGTCAGTAGTGTGTCGACTGATGCGTCCGTTATCAACAGTGAAATATTTGTCAATTCGCTTTATTGAAGGTTGTGATTGAGATGAGTTATTTCATTTTGTTTTTACTTTGATGAAACACTTTGTAGATGTTTCTTTAAACATGGAAATTAAAGCATTTTTACAAAAAAGTTTTCACATCTTTTAAACAAAAAAAAAAGTATTTGGGCTCATTTAATAACGAATTAACTTCTCAATTAAAGATAAAAAATTGCTCAAACGATATTCGTGTTTTTAATTACCGAAATATGAGAATCGATTTCTGTTTCAAATAATATTCGCCCTTCCGACTTAAACAATGTTTTTCAATCAGATCAAGCTTGATTTGGTTTGCAATGGCAGTGATTGGCGTCCTCGATACTAAATCAATACATTTCATTTCCAAATTTAGAACAAACCAAATAAATATAATTATTTCTTTCGGTTGCATATCTAAATCTAAAAAAAAAATCTATAAGGTTTTTTTAATTGTCTTATTGCCGAATTAATTTTTTAACAAATGTTATAAACTGATCTAACATTATTGGTTCTCTAGGGAATTATCTATTTAATTCTAAATCCAATATACAACAATATATGGAATCTAGTGGTCTATCAACATCCTCACCATCAACTATTATTATTAGCTTTCAACAAGATACAAAGGTCTCGAAATAAGTTGTTACAATAGGCCTAAAGACACACAGTTTCAAAATAGGTATCTGATTTCCATGAATTCATTTCTATTAGTTCAAACTATTAACAATAGTTTTGTAAAATAATGTGAGGTTAGAATTGATTTACTCGTAAAAACACAAAAAACCCCAAAAAAGATTGTTTTTTGTTTACATTGAATGAGCTAATTGTCTTTCTAATTTAACTTTATAGAGACATTCATATTAATTTTAGGGCTTTCTCGTGCGCTAGATTAGCGTACCTAGTTACCACGACAATACGTCAACAAAAATACACACAAAAAGATCCTTTTCTAGACAAAAATAGACTCAAAGGAATTACTTCTTCATACATAGGTATCAGTCGACATTTGGTCTTTTTTTTTAACTGGTTATGGTTGTCTTGGTGAATGAATGATTCTACCATTATACCTTTGGGAACGGATGGTCGTGTGGTAAAGTTCCGACTGTCGACCTGAAGGTCTCTGGTTCGATCTCCTGTGAGGACCAATGGATATTTCAAATCATGGCTTAAAAATCATGGCATAAAAATCGTCCCATTATAGGATTTAAGATATTTCATCTCCCCCATCCTTAGGTACTTCATATACACCATTATACCTATCAAAACATTGAGACTATCCACCTGAGGGGCCTTTGTTTAATCTCCAGACAGAGCTGTCACAATTAATAGTTACATTCACAGTAAATAGTTACATTCACAATAAATAGTTATATCCACAATAAATAGTTACATTCACAATAAATGTGTGTGTGTGCGGTGCTTCCATGATAAACATCTCATACTCACACTGACTCACAGGGACTTCACTGATAAAAACATCCATCCTTACAGGGACTTCACATACCATTACATCTACATCACTAGATACAATCATATTAAACGTAATGTGCAAGGCATTCCCTAGGAGAGGGACATGTAGTGAGGAAAACATAAATAAAACGACTGGTGACAGATAAGAAAGTAGAGACAGAGGGGGGTAGGAACTGAAGTGTTTGGGTCATAGATCCCCATTTATTGGTCATAGCTCCCATTAATTAATATAAGTTTAAAACGTTTCATTCTCTATTGATGTGAAAAGACCGTGGCAGTAAATACGTAAACTACATCATGATCCTTGTGAGATAACATCATGATGTGGGACATCGCCAATGCGGTTGCTTTGTGGGGCTCTTGAAGTTTTTTATGCTTGAAAGAAATGGGGTGGTGGCATGTGGTGGGACTATTGTTAGGAATACTGTATCTGTTACTTGTTGACCATTTCTTAATGGTCTTTGGCTGTTTGGTCTCACTTAATAAATGAATTTGCTTGGTGATCGCCTTTGTCAGTGGTGCTACTAAATGAGTCTGTCAGATTCAAACATATTTTGAATTTTAACATTTACATAGCAGAAAAATAGTTTTAAAAGGCAAAATATTTTTTCTCTCTCTCTCTCTCTCTCTCTCTCTCTCTCTCTCTTTCTTTCTCTCTTTCTCTCTCTCTCTCTCTCTCTCTCTCTCTATCTCTCTATCTCTCGCTCTCTTCTATCTTTTCCCTCTCTCCTTCTCTCTCTCTTTCTATCTATCTATCTATCTATCTATCTATCTATCTATCTATCTATCTATCTATCTATCTATCTATCTATCTATCTATCTATCTATCTATCTATCTATCTATCTATTTATCTATCTATCTATCTATCTATCTATCTATCTATCTATCTATCTATCTATCTATCTATCTATCTATCTATCTTTCTATCTCTCATTCAGAGATGAAAATCTTCAATATTCATGTGTAATAAATGTATTCTATGTACTTTGTTACATTTATTGTGGTTACGTCTAATTGACATAAATTTGTATATAAGATGATCAATCTCACAGGTCACCGATAATGACATTGAATTTTAAAAATTGAAGACTGACTGAAACGTTTGTCGACTACTAGCATATGTACGGTCGACCAAACGTTTATTTTTTTTCTTGTTTCGGGGATTTTCGCGCAAATTGATATCTATCTGTATCCCTAACCCTATCCCTAACCCTATCCCTAACCCTATCCCTAACCCTAATCCTGAAAAAAATTCTGAAAAAAAAATTGATATATGTCATGTTCCTTATACCCAAAATAATTTATATATGTCAGTTCCTTATACCCTAATATAATGGTCACGTTTGGTCTTCTAACAAGTGTTTTAAAAGACCAGTGAGTTGGAAAGGTTGTTGGCCTTTACACGTAACCATTATGTTTAGCTTTTTTTTTTAAATATTTGATTGAAATTAATTAAATGACTTTTATTACCATGCTCGCCATGAGATCGATTTGTGGCACAGATCAAAAGACTAGAATGTTTCATTTCAGTTTGAATGGGGTCAAGTAATTGTATAGACTTAAAGTATGGCTCAAACCATTTAATGGAATCACTCTGTGAGCAAGAAATACACAAGAGAAGAGGAGAGAGTGAGAAATGAAGTCTGTGTGACCTCCATTAGTTCCCAAGAACACCATGGGTGCTGCATGTTCTTTGGTAGAGAACTCAAGTCAAGTCTTCCTGAAAGGTTCGTGCAGATTGTGAATTAATTGTTCATAATTGGGTAGACAGAGCTGTCACAATTAATAGTTACATTCATAATGGGGTAGACAGAGCTGTCACAATTAATAGTTACATTCATAATGGGGTAGACAGAGCTGTCATAATTAATAGTTACATTCATAATGGGGTAGAAGTCAGGTAGATCTATCACAATTAATAGTTACATTCATAATGGGGTAGACGTCAGGTAGATCTGTCACAATTAATAGTAACATTCATAATGGGGTAGACAGAGCTGTCACAATTAATAGTTACATTCATAATGGGGTAGACAGAGCTGTCACAATTAATAGTTACATTCATAATGGGGGAGAGAGCTGTCACAATTAATAGTTACATTCATAATGGGGTAGACAGAGCTGTCACAATTAATAGTTACATTAATAATGGGGTAGACAGAGCTGTCACAATTAATAGTTACATTCATAATAGGGTAGACAGAGCTGTCACAGTTAATAGTTAAATTCATAATTAGGTAGACAGAGCTGTCACAGTTAATAGTTACATTCATAATGGGGTAGAAGTCAGGTAGATCTGTCACAATTAATAGTTACATTCATAATGGGGTAGACAGAGCTGTCACAATTAATAGTTACATTCATAATGGGGTAGAAGTCAGGTAGATCTGTCACAATTAATAGTTACATTCATAATGGGGTAGACAGAGCTGTCACAGTTAATAGTTAAATTCATAATTAGGTAGACAGAGCTGTCACAGTTAATAGTTACATTCATAATGGGGTAGAAGTCAGGTAGATCTGTCACAATTAATAGTTACATTCATAATGGGGTAGACAGAGCTGTCACAATTAATAGTTACATTCATAATGGGGTAGAAGTCAGGTAGATCTGTCACAATTAATAGTTACATTCTATAATGGGGTAGACGTCAGGTAGATCTGTCACAATTAATAGTAACATTCATAATGGGGTAGACAGAGCTGTCACAGTTAATAGTTACATTCATAATGGGGTAGACAGAGCTGTCACAATTAATAGTTACATTCATAATGGGGTAGAAGTCAGGTAGATCTGTCACAATTAATAGTTACATTCATAATGGGGTAGACGTCAGGTAGACTCTGTCACAATTAATAGTAACATTCATAATGGGGGTAGAGAGAGCTGTCACAATTAATAGTTACATTCATAATGGGGTAGACAGAGCTGTCACAATTAATAGCTACATTCATAATGGGGTAGACAGAGTTGTCACAGTTAATAGTTACATTCATAATGGGGTAGACAGAGCTGTCACAATTAATAGTAACATTCATAATGGGGTAGAGAGAGCTGTCACAATTAATAGTTACATTCATAATGGGGTAGACAGAGCTGTCACAATTAATAGTTACATTCATAATGGGGTAGACAGAGCTGTCACAGTTAATAGTTACATTCAAAATGGGGCAGAAGTTAGGCAGAGCTGTCACAAATCTATATTAAGTCGCTAACGATATAGAGACACAGGCTTCAGTGCTAACGGTCTGTACCGTCTCAAAGACAGTCTCCAGTTTTTAGCCCCCCCTATCCCGGACTTTGTATTGACTTAACCCATTTCTAAAGGGTCAGAGGAACTTGAATTTCAAAGCTTACTACATGCCCAACATTTCCCGGGTGGGGCAGCTTCAAAGCAGTTTACCCTGAAATGTACCTTTGTATTGTTAGGACGTCACTGGAGGCACTCTGGGGTTGATGTAGTTTGGGCTCTACACAAATGTCGACTTATTGTTTACAAGTTGGATTAGGGCCAGAGATAACATCTCAACATTACGGAGACTACATTATTTCCTTAACACAGAGAATCATCTGTGTCATCCACTCCCCGAATCTCATTATTTGTAGACCAATGTAAATCTCGTGCACAGATTCTGCCACACCTTCAACCCATTTTATTTGTAGACCGATGTAAATCTCGTGCAATAGATTCTGCCACACCTTCAACCCATTTTTTTTCATTTTCAAACTGAACTGATTTTTATAGGTGTATAAAATCGCTTCATATGATAACAGGAAATCAAAAGACGGGATTAAAGCCGAAAGCAGGCGTCGTAAACAGAGTGCTACTTCATCAAGTGACGTCAACTTGAAAGTCCAACAAAACAAAGAATGGCTTCAGTCAAATACAGCAACTGCTACACTTAAAGGTTTTCACACAACCACCCCTTCAATAAGTTAATGTCATTTAATAAGTAACGTTTAAAATTTAGCTAAATGTTGGAGATATAAACAGAATAATGACACGGAGATATAGACAGAATAATGACACGGAGATATAGACAGAATAATGACACGGAGATATGGACAGAATAATGACACGGATATATGGACAGAATAATGACACGGAGATATGGACAGAATAATGACACGGATATATGGACAGAATAATGACACGGAGATATGGACAGAATAATGACACGGAGATATAGACAGAATAATGACACGGAGATATAGAAAGAATAATGACACGGAGATATAGACAGAATAATGACACGGATATATAGACAGAATAATGACACGGAGATATAGACAGAATAATGACACGAAGATATAGACGACTGGTTATTGACGTCAAGATGTACACTAAAATGTATTTTTAAAAAGTCGCTAATGAGTTGGACTAACTGCTAATCAACTTAACAAGTGGTCGAGGTCAATGATACTTTGTTTTACTTATACTCGTACTTACACCTAGAGTACTTGTACTCGCACTAGCACCTTGGGTATTTTGTACTCATAGTCTTACTGGCATGTACTTGTACACGTACTTGTGCCAATTTATCAACATTTAGTGAAAAGAAATTAAATAATAATTTAACATAAAAAAGAATGACCGTATAACCAGTGTTTTTTTTCTGGCGGAACGTTCCGGCGACTTTTTTTTTTAGAAAAAAAAGCACTGCGTATAATTAATTAACTACCATTTGACTGGACTAGACCAATAAAAAACATTAAAAAACTGTTTGACAATGTTTTAATTAATCAAGAAGGCAAGAAGATAGGATGTCCGGGCCATATAAAATTAATGACAAAAAAAGTAATGAATAGAAATAACCAGTAGCGCAATAGTTTCTCATAAAATAAAACTGAAAGTAGAAATAATATGATTGGATAACTTTATTGAAGACATGTTTTAATGCGTTATTAATTCATTTTTTCATTGGTAGAAGACGCTCAACAATCAGACGATGAAAACATTTCATCGGCTGACAATGAGACCATACAAGAAGTTCCCGCTGAAAATTTTTCTGTGAAAGAAGTGGCCAACGATGTAAATAACGACAACACTGTAGCAGACGTGAAAACTAAAGATTCTGTACTGGTCAGTAGAACATATTTTTTTTATTCACCGATTAGGGTGAAATGTATATATGACGGATCGTGTCACACAGGCGATGGCCAACCACCTCTATCCCCGCCCCACACAGTTCTCACTACCAGGATGTTTTCTCTTCTATTCCCCGTTCTCGGGGGTCCCGAGTCGGTACTTTCACTTTGACAGCCTCAAGAAATGGCTATCTACACATCTAGTCAATATTGTCTAGATGTGACTTTATTAACCTCAAGAATTGGCTATCTACACATCTAGTCAATATTGTCTAGATGTGACTTTGACAGCCTCAAGTCTCTGCCTGCCCCCCCGCCCTAAAATAAAACAACCAAAGAACGGCTCTTCAATTGCACTCCCTAAACTAGTACTTAATTATAGATTTTAGTCAAGATCGCCGGGAGGGGAGAAAGCCACCTCAACAATTGTTAGTGGTCCCGAGTCTCCGGGTCTTTGTCGACTTTCATAAAATGACTTAACAGAGATAATGAAAGAAGACCACTGCAAAAAAAGAATCTTTAGTGGCTATAGCATCCAGAATAACATCTCTAGTGGCTTATAGCATCCAGAATAACATCATTAGTGGCTTATAGCATCCAGCATAACATCTTTAGTGGCTTATAGCATCCAGAATAACATCTCTAGTGACTTATAGCATCCAGAATAACATCTTTAGTGGCTTATAGCATCCAGAATAACATCTCCTAGTGGCTTATAGCATCCAGAATAACATCATTAGTGGCTTATAGCATCCAGCATAACATCTTTAGTGGCTTATAGCATCCAGAATAACATCTCTAGTGACTTATAGCATCCAGAATAACATCTTTAGTGGCTTATAGCATCCAGAATAACATCTTTAGTGGCTTATAGCATCCAGAATAACATCTCCTAGTGGCGTATAGCATCCAGAATAACATCTCTAGTGGCTTATAGCATCCAGAATAACATCTCTAGTGGCTTATAGCATCCAGAATAACATCATTAGTGGCTTATAGCATCCAGCATAACATCTTTAGTGGCTTATAGCATCCAGAATAACATCTCTAGTGACTTATAGCATCCAGAATAACATCTTTAGTGGCTTATAGCATCCAGAATAACATCTCCTAGTGGCTTATATCATCCAGAATAACATCATTAGTGGCTTATAGCATCCAGCATAACATCTTTAGTGGCTTATAGCATCCAGAATAACATCTCTAGTGACTTATAGCATCCAGAATAACATCTTTAGTGGCTTATAGCATCCAGAATAACATCTTTAGTGGCTTATAGCATCCAGAATAACATCTCCTAGTGGCGTATAGCATCCAGAATAACATCTCTAGTGGCTTATAGCATCCAGAATAACATCTTTAGTGGCTTATAGCATCCATAATAACTTCTCTAGTGGCTTATAGCATCCAGAATAACATCTCTAGTGGCTTATAGCATCCAGAATAACATCTTTAGTGGCTTATAGCATCCAGAATAACATCATTTGGGCTTATAGCATCCAGAATAACATCTTTAGTGGCTTATAGCATCCAGAATAACATCTCTAGTGATTTATAGCATCCAGAATAACATCTTTAGTGGCTTATAGCATCCAGAATAACATTTTAGTGGCTTATAGCATCCATAATAACATCTCTAGTGGCTTATAGCATCCAGAATAACATCATTAGTGGCTTATAGCATCCAGCATAACATCTTTAGTGGCTTATAGCATCCAGAATAACATCTCTAGTGACTTATAGCATCCAGAATAACATCTTTAGTGGCTTATAGCATCCAGAATAACATCTTTAGTGGCTTATAGCATCCAGAATAACATCTTTAGTGGCTTATAGCATCCAGCATAACATCTTAAGTGGCTTATAGCATCCAGAATAACATCTCTAGTGACTTATAGCATCAAAATATCATCTTTAGTGGCTTATAGCATCCAGAAAAACATCTGTAGTGGCTTATAGCATCCAGAATAACATCTCCTAGTGGCGTATAGCATCCAGAATAACATCTCTAGTGCCTATAGCATCCATAATAACTTCTCTAGTGGCTTATAGCATCCAGAATAACATCTCTAGTGGCTTATAGCATCCAGAATAACATCTTTAGTGGCTTATAGCATCCAGAATAACATCTTTAGTGGCTTATAGCATCCAGAATAACATCATTAGTGGCTTATAGCATCCAGAATAACATCTTTAGTGGCTTATAGCATCCAGAATAACATCTTTAGTGGCTTATAGCATCCAGAATAACATCATTAGTGGCTTATAGCATCCAGAATAACATCTTTAGTGGCTTATAGCATCCAGAATAACATCTCAAGTGATTTATAGCATCCAGAATAACATCTTTAGTGGCTTATAGCATCCAGAATAACATTTTAGTGGCTTATAGCATCCATAATAACATCTCTAGTGGCTTATAGCATCCAGAATAACATCTCTAGTGGCTTATAGCATCCATAATAACATCTCTAGTGGCTTATAGCATCCAGAATAACATCTCTAGTGGCTTATAGCATCCAGAATAACATCTCTAGTGGCTTATAGCATCCAGAATAACATCTCTAGTGGCTTATAGCATCCAGAATAACATCTCTAGTGGCTTATAGCATCCAGAATAACATCTCTAGTGGCTTATAGCATCCAGAATAACATCTCTAGTGGCTTATAGCATCCAGAATAACATCTCCTAGTGGCTTATAGCATCCAGAATAACATCTCTAGTGGCTTATAGCATCCAGAATAACATCATTAGTGGCTTATAGCATCCAGAATAACATCTTTAGTGGCTTATAGAATCCAGAATAACATCTCTAGTGACTTATAGCATCCAGAATAATATCTTTAGTGGCTTATAGCATCCAGAATAATATCTTTAGTGGCTTATAGCATCCAGAATAACATCTTTAGTGGCTTATAGCATCCAGAATAACATCTCCTAGTGGCTTATAGCATTCAGAATAACATCTTTAGTAGCTTATAGCATCCAGAATAACATCTTTAGTGGCTTAAATCATCCAGAATAACATCTTTAGTGGCTTATAGCATCCAGAATAACATCTCTAGTGGCTTATAGCATCCAGAATAACATCATTAGTGGCTTATAGCATCCAGCATAACATCTTTAGTGGCTAATAGCATCCAGAATAACATCTCTAGTGACTTATAGCATCCAGAATAATATCTTTAGTGGCTTATAGCATCCAGAATAACATCTTTAGTGGCTTATAGCATCCAGAATAACATCTCCTAGTGGCTTATAGCATCCAGAATAACATCATTAGTGGCTTATAGCATCCAGCATAACATCTTTAGTGGCTTATAGCATCCAGAATAACATCTCTAGTGACTTATAGCATCCAGAATAACATCTTTAGTGGCTTATAGCATTTAGAATAACATCTCCTAGTGGCGTATAGCATCCAGAATAACATCTCTAGTGGCTTATAGCATCCAGAATAACATCTTTAGTGGCTTATAGCATCCATAATAACTTCTCTAGTGGCTTATAGCATCCAGAATAACATCTCTAGTGGCTTATAGCATCCAGAATAACATCTTTAGTGGCTTATAGCATCCAGAATAACATCTTTAGTGGCTTATAGCATCCAGAATAACATCATTAGTGGCTTATAGCATCCAGAATAACATCTTTAGTGGCTTATAGCATCCAGAATAACATCTTTAGTGGCTTATAGCATCCAGAATAACATCATTAGTGGCTTATAGCATCCAGAATAACATCTTTAGTGGCTTATAGCATCCAGAATAACATCTCTAGTGATTTATAGCATCCAGAATAACATCTTTAGTGGCTTATAGCATCCAGAATAACATTTTAGTGGCTTATAGCATCCATAATAACATCTCTAGTGGCTTATAGCATCCAGAATAACATCTTTAGTGGCTTATAGCATTTAGAATAACATCTCCTAGTGGCGTATAGCATCCAGAATAACATCTCTAGTGGCTTATAGCATCCAGAATAACATCTTTAGTGGCTTATAGCATCCATAATAACTTCTCTAGTGGCTTATAGCATCCAGAATAACATCTCTAGTGGCTTATAGCATCCAGAATAACATCTTTAGTGGCTTATAGCATCCAGAATAACATCTTTAGTGGCTTATAGCATCCAGAATAACATCATTAGTGGCTTATAGCATCCAGAATAACATCTTTAGTGGCTTATAGCATCCAGAATAACATCTTTAGTGGCTTATAGCATCCAGAAAAACATCATTAGTGGCTTATAGCATCCAGAATAACATCTTTAGTGGCTTATAGCATCCAGAATAACATCTCTAGTGATTTATAGCATCCAGAATAACATCTTTAGTGGCTTATAGCATCCAGAATAACATTTTAGTGGCTTATAGCATCCAGAATAACATCTCTAGTGGCTTATAGCATCCAGAATAACATTTTAGTGGCTTATAGCATCCATAATAACATCTCTAGTGGCTTATAGCATCCAGAATAACATCTTTAGTGGCTTATAGCATCCAGAATAACATCATTAGTGGCTTATAGCATCCAGAATAACATCTTTAGTGGCTTATAGCATCCAGAATAACATCTTTAGTGGCTTATAGCATCCAGAATAACATCATTAGTGGCTTATAGCATCCAGAATAACATCTTTAGTGGCTTATAGCATCCAGAATAACATCTCTAGTGATTTATAGCATCCAGAATAACATCTTTAGTGGCTTATAGCATCCAGAATAACATTTTAGTGGCTTATAGCATCCATAATAACATCTCTAGTGGCTTATAGCATCCAGAATAACATCTCTAGTGGCTTATAGCATCCATAATAACATCTCTAGTGGCTTATAGCATCCAGAATAACATCTCTAGTGGCTTATAGCATCCAGAATAACATCATTAGTGGCTTATAGCATCCAGAATAACATCATTAGTGGCTTATAGCATCCAGAATAACATCTTTAGTGGCTTATAGCATCCAGAATAACATCTCTAGTGACATAGCATCCAGAATAATATCTTTAGTGGCTTATAGCATCCAGAATAATATCTTTAGTGGCTTATAGCATCCAGAATAACATCTTTAGTGGCTTATAGCATCCAGAATAACATCTCCTAGTGGCTTATAGCATTTAGAATAACATCTTTAGTAGCTTATAGCATCAAGAATAACATCTTTAGTGGCTTAAATCATCCAGAATAACATCTTTAGTTGCTTATAGCATCCAGAATAACATCTCTAGTGGCTTATAGCATCCAGAACAACATCATTAGTGGCTTATAGCATCCAGCATAACATCTTTAGTGACTTATAGCATCCAGAATAACATCTCTAGTGACTTATAGCATCCAGAATAACATCTTTAGTGGCTTATAGCATCCAGAATAACATTTTTAGTGGCTTATAGCATCCAGAATAACATCTCCTAGTGGCTTATAGCATCCAGAATAACATCATTAGTGGCTTATAGCATCCAGCATAACATCTTTAGTGGCTTATAGCATCCAGAATAACATCTCTAGTGACTTATAGCATCCAGAATAACATCTTTAGTGGCTTATAGCATCCAGAATAACATCTTTAGTGGCTTATAGCATCCAGAATAACATCTCCTAGTGGCGTATAGCATCCAGAATAACATCTCTAGTGGCTTATAGCATCCAGAATAACATCTTTAGTGGCTTATAGCATCCATAATAACTTCTCTAGTGGCTTATAGCATCCAGAATAACATCTCTAGTGGCTTATAGCATCGAGAATAACATCTTAAGTGGCTTATAGCATCCAGAATAACATCTTTAGTGGCTTATAGCATCCAGAATAACATCATTAGTGGCTTATAGCATCCAGAATAACATCATTAGTGGCTTATAGCATCCAGAATAACATCTTTAGTGGCTTATAGCATCCAGAATAACATCTTTAGTGGCTTATAGCATCCAGAATAACATCTTTAGTGGCTTATAGCATCCAGAATAACATCTTTAGTGGCTTATAGCATCCAGAATAACATCTCTAGTGATTTATAGCATCCAGAGTAACATCTTTAGTGGCTTATAGCATCCAGAATAACATTTTAGTGGCTTATAGCATCCATAATAACATCTCTAGTGGCTTATAGCATCCAGAATAACATCTCTAGTGGCTTATAGCATCCATAATAACATCTCTAGTGGCTTATAGCATCCAGAATAACATCTCTAGTGGCTTATAGCATCCAGAATAACATCTCTAGTGGCTTATAGCATCCAGAATAACATCTTTATTGGCTTATAGCATCCAGAATAACATCTCCTAGTGGCTTATAGCATCCAGAATAACATCATTAGTGGCTTATAGCATCCAGCATAACATCTTTAGTGGCTTATAGCATCCAGAATAACATCTCTAGTGACTTATAGCATCCAGAATAACATCTTTAGTGGCTTATAGCATCCAGAATAACATCTTTAGTGGCTTATAGCATCCAGAATAACATCTCCTAGTGGCTTATAGCATCCAGAATAACATCTCTAGTGGCTTATAGCATCCAGAATAACATCTTTAGTGGCTTATAACATCCATAATAACTTCTCTAGTGGCTTATAGCATCCAGAATAACATCTCTAGTGGCTTATAGCATCCAGAATAACATCTTTAGTGGCTTATAGCATCCAGAATAACATCATTAGTGGCTTATAGCATCCAGAATAACATCTTTAGTGGCTTATAGCATCCAGAATAACATCTTTAGTGGCTTATAGCATCCAGAATAACATCATTAGTGGCTTATAGCATCCAGAATAACATCTTTAGTGGCTTATAGCATCCAGAATAACATCTCTAGTGATTTATAGCATCCAGAATAACATCTTTAGTGGCTTATAGCATCCAGAATAACATTTTAGTGGCTTATAGCATCCAGAATAACATCTCTAGTGGCTTATAGCATCCATAATAACATCTCTAGTGGCTTATAGCATCCAGAATAACATCTCTAGTGGCTTATAGCATCCAGAATAACATCTCTAGTGGCTTATAGCATCCAGAATAACATCTCTAGTGGCTTATAGCATCCAGAATAACATCTCTAGTGGCTTATAGCATCCAGAATAACATCTCTAGTGGCTTATAGCATCCAGAATAACATCTCTAGTGGCTTATAGCATCCAGAATAACATCTCTAGTGGCTTATAGCATCCAGAATAACATCTCTAGTGGCTTATAGCACCAGAATAACATCATTAGTGGCTTATAGCATCCAGAATAACATCTTTAGTGGCTTATAGAATCCAGAATAACATCTCTAGTGACTTATAGCATCCAGAATAATATCTCTAGTGATTTATAGCATCCAGAATAACATCTTTAGTGGCTTATAGCATCCAGAATAACATTTTAGTGGCTTATAGCATCCATAATAACATCTCTAGTGGCTTATAGCATCCCGAATAACATCTCTAGTGGCTTATAGCATCCAGAATAACATCATTAGTGGCTTATAGCATCCAGAATAACATCTTTAGTGGCTTTTAGCATCCAGAATAACATCTTTAGTGGCTTATAGCATCCAGAATAACATCATTAGTGGCTTCTAGCATCCAGAATAACATCTTTAGTGGCTTATAGCATCCAGAATAACATCTCTAGTGATTTATAGCATCCAGAATAACATCTTTAGTGGCTTATAGCATCCAGAATAACATTTTAGTGGCTTATAGCATCCATAATAACATCTCTAGTGGCTTATAGCATCCAGAATAACATCTCTAGTGGCTTATAGCATCCATAATAACATCTCTAGTGGCTTATATCATCCAGAATAACATCTCTAGTGGCTTATAGCATCCAGAATAACATCTCTAGTGGCTTATAGCATCCAGAATAACATCTCTAGTGGCTTATAGCATCCAGAATAACATCATTAGTGGCTTATAGCATCCAGAATAACATCTTTAGTGGCTTATAGAATCCAGAATAACATCTCTAGTGACTTATAGCATCCAGAATAATATCTTTAGTGGCTTATAGCATCCAGAATAATATCTTTAGTGGCTTATAGCATCCAGAATAACATCTTTAGTGGCTTATAGCATCCAGAATAACATCTCCTAGTGGCTTATAGCATTCAGAATAACATCTTTAGTAGCTTATAGCATCCAGAATAACATCTTTAGTGGCTTAAATCATCCAGAATAACATCTTTAGTGGCTTATAGCATCCAGAATAACATCTCTAGTGGCTTATAGCATCCAGAATAACATCATTAGTGGCTTATAGCATCCAGCATAACATCTTTAGTGGCTTATAGCATCCAGAATAACATCTCTAGTGACTTATAGCATCCAGAATAACATCTTTAATGGCTTATAGCATCCAGAATAACATCTCCTAGTGGCTTATAGCATCCAGAATAACATCATTAGTGGCTTATAGCATCCAGCATAACATCTTTTGTGGCTTATAGCATCCAGAATAACATCTCTAGTGACTTATAGCATCCAGAATAACATCTTTAGTGGCTTATAGCATCCAGAATAACATCTTTAGTGGCTTATAGCATCCAGAATAACATCTCCTAGTGGCGTATAGCATCCAGAATAACATCTCTAGTGGCTTATAGCATCCAGAATAACATCTTTAGTGGCTTATAGCATCCATAATAACTTCTCTAGTGGCTTATAGCATCCAGAATAACATCTCTAGTGGCTTATAGCATCCAGAATAACATCTTAAGTGGCTTATAGCATCCAGAATAACATCTTTAGTGGCTTATAGCATCCAGAATAACATCATTAGTGGCTTATAGCATCCAGAATAACATCTTTAGTGGCTTATAGCATCCAGAATAACATCTCTAGTGGCTTATAGCATCCAGAATAACATCATTAGTGGCTTATAGCATCCAGAATAACATCTTTAGTGGCTTATAGCATCCAGAATAACATCTCTAGTGATTTATAGCATCCAGAGTAACATCTTTAGTGGCTTATAGCATCCAGAATAACATTTTAGTGGCTTATAGCATCCATAATAACATCTCTAGTGGCTTATAGCATCCAGAATAACATCTCTAGTGGCTTATAGCATCCATAATAACATCTCTAGTGGCTTATAGCATCCAGAATAACATCTCTAGTGGCTTATAGCATCCAGAATAACATCTCTAGTGGCTTATAGCATCCAGAATAACATCTTTAGTGGCTTATAGCATCCAGAATAACATCTCCTAGTGGCTTATAGCATCCAGAATAACATCATTAGTGGCTTATAGCATCCAGCATAACATCTTTAGTGGCTTATAGCATCCAGAATAACATCTCTAGTGACTTATAGCATCCAGAATAACATCTTTAGTGGCTTATAGCATCCAGAATAACATCTTTAGTGGCTTATAGCATCCAGAATAACATCTCCTAGTGGCTTATAGCATCCAGAATAACATCTCTAGTGGCTTATAGCATCCAGAATAACATCTTTAGTGGCTTATAACATCCATAATAACTTTTCTAGTGGCTTATAGCATCCAGAATAACATCTCTAGTGGCTTATAGCATCCAGAATAACATCTTTAGTGGCTTATAGCATCCAGAATAACATCATTAGTGGCTTATAGCATCCAGAATAACATCTTTAGTGGCTTATAGCATCCAGAATAACATCTTTAGTGGCTTATAGCATCCAGAATAACATCATTAGTGGCTTATAGCATCCAGAATAACATCTTTAGTGGCTTATAGCATCCAGAATAACATCTCTAGTGATTTATAGCATCCAGAATAACATCTTTAGTGGCTTATAGCATCCAGAATAACATTTTAGTGGCTTATAGCATCCAGAATAACATCTCTAGTGGCTTATAGCATCCATAATAACATCTCTAGTGGCTTATAGCATCCAGAATAACATCTCTAGTGGCTTATAGCATCCAGAATAACATCTCTAGTGGCTTATAGCATCCAGAATAACATCTCTAGTGGCTTATAGCATCCAGAATAACATCTCTAGTGGCTTATAGCATCCAGAATAACATCTCTAGTGGCTTATAGCATCCAGAATAACATCTCTAGTGGCTTATAGCATCCAGAATAACATCTCTAGTGGCTTATAGCATCCAGAATAACATCTCTAGTGGCTTATAGCATCCAGAATAACATCATTAGTGGCTTATAGCATCCAGAATAACATCTTTAGTGGCTTATAGAATCCAGAATAACATCTCTAGTGACTTATAGCATCCAGAATAATATCTCTAGTGATTTATAGCATCCAGAATAACATCTTTAGTGGCTTATAGCATCCAGAATAACATTTTAGTGGCTTATAGCATCCATAATAACATCTCTAGTGGCTTATAGCATCCCGAATAACATCTCTAGTGGCTTATAGCATCCAGAATAACATCATTAGTGGCTTAAAGCATCCAGAATAACATCTTTAGTGGCTTTTAGCATCCAGAATAACATCTTTAGTGGCTTATAGCATCCAGAATAACATCATTAGTGGCTTCTAGCATCCAGAATAACATCTTTAGTGGCTTATAGCATCCAGAATAACATCTCTAGTGATTTATAGCATCCAGAATAACATCTTTAGTGGCTTATAGCATCCAGAATAACATTTTAGTGGCTTATAGCATCCATAATAACATCTCTAGTGGCTTATAGCATCCAGAATAACATCTCTAGTGGCTTATAGCATCCATAATAACATCTCTAGTGGCTTATATCATCCAGAATAACATCTCTAGTGGCTTATAGCATCCAGAATAACATCTCTAGTGGCTTATAGCATACAGAATAACATCTCTAGTGGCTTATAGCATCCAGAATAACATCATTAGTGGCTTATAGCATCCAGAATAACATCTTTAGTGGCTTATAGAATCCAGAATAACATCTCTAGTGACTTATAGCATCCAGAATAATATCTTTAGTGGCTTATAGCATCCAGAATAATATCTTTAGTGGCTTATAGCATCCAGAATAACATCTTTAGTGGCTTATAGCATCCAGAATAACATCTCCTAGTGGCTTATAGCATTCAGAATAACATCTTTAGTAGCTTATAGCATCCAGAATAACATCTTTAGTGGCTTAAATCATCCAGAATAACATCTTTAGTGGCTTATAGCATCCAGAATAACATCTCTAGTGGCTTATAGCATCCAGAATAACATCATTAGTGGCTTATAGCATCCAGCATAACATCTTTAGTGGCTTATAGCATCCAGAATAACATCTCTAGTGACTTATAGCATCCAGAATAACATCTTTAGTGGCTTATAGCATCCAGAATAACATCTCCTAGTGGCTTATAGCATCCAGAATAACATCATTAGTGGCTTATAGCATCCAGCATAACATCTTTTGTGGCTTATAGCATCCAGAATAACATCTCTAGTGACTTATAGCATCCAGAATAACATCTTTAGTGGCTTATAGCATCCAGAATAACATCTTTAGTGGCTTATAGCATCCAGAATAACATCTCCTAGTGGCGTATAGCATCCAGAATAACATCTCTAGTGGCTTATAGCATCCAGAATAACATCTTTAGTGGCTTATAGCATCCATAATAACTTCTCTAGTGGCTTATAGCATCCAGAATAACATCTCTAGTGGCTTATAGCATCCAGAATAACATCTTAAGTGGCTTATAGCATCCAGAATAACATCTTTAGTGGCTTATAGCATCCAGAATAACATCATTAGTGGCTTATAGCATCCAGAATAACATCTTTAGTGGCTTATAGCATCCAGAATAACATCTTTAGTGGCTTATAGCATCCAGAATAACATCATTAGTGGCTTATAGCATCCAGAATAACATCTTTAGTGGCTTATAGCATCCAGAATAACATCTCTAGTGATTTATAGCATCCAGAATAACATCTTTAGTGGCTTATAGCATCCAGAATAACATTTTAGTGGCTTATACCATCCATAATAACATCTCTAGTGGCTTATAGCATCCAGAATAACATCTCTAGTGGCTTATAGCATCCAGAATAACATCTCTAGTGGCTTATAGCATCCAGAATAACATCTCTAGTGGCTTATAGCATCCAGAATAACATCTCTAGTGGCTTATAGCATCCAGAATAACATCTCTAGTGGCTTATAGCATCCAGAATAACATCTTTAGTGGCTTATAGCATCCAGAATAACATCTCCTAGTGGCTTATAGCATCCAGAATAACATCATTAGTGGCTTATAGCATCCAGCATAACATCTTTAGTGGCTTATAGCATCCAGAATAACATCTCTAGTGACTTATAGCATCCAGAATAACATCTTTAGTGGCTTATAGCATCCAGAATAACATCTTTAGTGGCTTATAGCATCCAGAATAACATCTCCTAGTGGCTTATAGCATCCAGAATAACATCTCTAGTGGCTTATAGCATCCAGAATAACATCTTTAGTGGCTTATAACATCCATAATAACTTTTCTAGTTGCTTATAGCATCCAGAATAACATCTCTAGTGGCTTATAGCATCCAGAATAACATCTTTAGTGGCTTATAGCATCCAGAATAACATCATTAGTGGCTTATAGCATCCAGAATAACATCTTTAGTGGCTTATAGCATCCAGAATAACATCTTTAGTGGCTTATAGCATCCAGAATAACATCATTAGTGGCTTATAGCATCCAGAATAACATCTTTAGTGGCTTATAGCATCCAGAATAACATCTCTAGTGATTTATAGCATCCAGAGTAACATCTTTAGTGGCTTATAGCATCCAGAATAACATTTTAGTGGCTTATAGCATCCATAATAACATCTCTAGTGGCTTATAGCATCCAGAATAACATCTCTAGTGGCTTATAGCATCCATAATAACATCTCTAGTGGCTTATAGCATCCAGAATAACATCTCTAGTGGCTTATAGCATCCAGAATAACATCTCTAGTGGCTTATAGCATCCAGAATAACATCTCTAGTGGCTTATAGCATCCAGAATAACATCTCTAGTGGCTTATAGCATCCAGAATAACATCTCTAGTGGCTTATAGCATCCAGAATAACATCTCTAGTGGCTTATAGCATCCAGAATAACATCTCTAGTGGCTTATAGCATCCAGAATAACATCTCTAGTGGCTTATAGCATCCAGAATAACATCATTAGTGGCTTATAGCATCCAGAATAACATCTTTAGTGGCTTATAGAATCCAGAATAACATCTCTAGTGACTTATAGCATCCAGAATAATATCTTTAGTGGCTTATAGCATCCAGAATAACATCTTTAGTGGCTTATAGCATCCAGAATAACATCTCCTAGTGGCTTATAGCATTCAGAATAACATCTTTAGTAGCTTATAGCATCCAGAATAACATCTTTAGTGGCTTAAATCATCCAGAATAACATCTTTAGTGGCTTATAGCATCCAGAATTTCTTATTTAGTGGCTTATAGCCACAAGAATAATATTTAATCTTTGCTGGGGCTTTTCAAAAATAAAAATGACAACTAAATGTCAAAACAAAAAAAGCTGCAGCTGTGCCCCACACTCATGAACTAGAACAGTCCTTTTTGTTGTGGGTTGTTTTTTCATTTCTCAATAGAAGTTTGTTGATGACAGACAGATCCGTTGATTTTGTATTTTGAATTAAATTTGTTTCCTTTTTAAGAACAAAGTTTGTTTGCCGAAGGAAGCGGAGCATTGGAAGATTCCATCTCGGTTGTCTTTCCTGCCTCTAGATTTGCAGGAACTTCTTCTCGGTCATCCAGCAGATCTGAACGAAACTATGGCGCCATCGAAGGTCATTCGTGTCAAGGTCATCGCACCGGGAGAAGGTAATCTTTTATACATGGGTAAAGTGGGCAGTTTTTAACCTATTATTCCATTTTTTTTCTTTTATCGATGCTGATTAATTACTGGCTTTTTAAATACACTTAATTGGCCTGTTTTGAAATCAGTTTAAGACATCATTGTAAAGCTGATAGGTTTGATATCTACATTACAGAATGTATGAAAGAGCGACTAGTTTTATGGGAGAACGTCTTCACCCCGTTACGACTGGTCAGCGCCAACATGGGATACGTTCTACACATCGTAGATGACCTGTGGTCAAGCACCAACCTAGAGAAAGCATACTCCCATTTGTTCTGCTTACAGAGCTCGGAGGGCGATGATGAGGCTGCGGAAACTCCCGATGAATTTGACACTAACATCGCACATATACTCGTGGTAAGTTTACATTAAATATATGTAATTTTTAGTGGCCTGAATTTTCTATAAAAATAATAGCGGCCTCACGTCTGCATTAGATAGAAAGTAGGAATGAAGAATTCAAAATGGCTTCTTGCCGGTCTTGATTCGATAAATGTTTTTTTTTTAATCTACAGTTTTGAATAGTTTCTGCGGTTTTAAAATATGAAACCCAAAGGCTAAAATGTGAAATAATTCCATTTAAACATATTTGTTTGTTTGTTTGTTTTTGTATTTCTACAACATAATGCATCTTTAAATTGTAAAAATAAAAATATTGAAAAATCGGATCTGTCCGAAACCAAAAATAAAACCTACCCTACTGATCAAACCTAAGGGATATAACTCTATGCAGACATTTTGCAGGGTACAGCTAGTAATAATATGATTTGCATTGGTCAATAACAACAAAATGTTGTATTACATTATCGTTATTTATATTACTGTAATTACAGAAATTTAAAACTATACAACAGGCAAACTAAGGCACACGGTCTAAATACGGTCCGTTTGGCTGTTTGATTCGACCTGCGCATTTCACTTTTAATCTGTGAGTTCATTAAAACAAAGTCCATCCATGTGCCCTATATGCGGTTCTTTGATGTAATTTCTGCATACTGTGGCCCCCGGTATCATACACAACATGTTTTCAATCAATCACGCAAGATATTTTCAATCAATCACGCAAGATGTTTTCAATCAATCACACAACATGTTTTCAATCAATCACACAACATGTTTTCAATTAATCACACAACATTTTTTCAATCGATCACACAACATGTTTTCAATCAATCACACAGATAATTTTGACCGAAACTTTCAAGCCACGCCTTCCCTATCACTGACACACGAGGACTACACGCTGACGCTGGTGTCGCTGCCAGACTCCTCCACGACGGCCCTGTTCCACGATCTCTACGCCAACAACGAGAACCGAGTCCCCCTGCCTACGAGCTCAAGCATCACGTGATGGTCAGGCAGGATGAGGTCAAATAGGCTGACGGAGCTTATGATGGAAATCTTCAGACGGGAGCAAAAGATCTCTGCATATTCCTGACAGGTGTGTTGTGTATGGCAGGTGTTGCTGTACCTGACAGTTGTGTTGTGTATGGCAGGTGTGCAGTTGTACCTGACAGGAGTGTTGTGTATGGCATGTGTGTAGTTGTACCTGACAGGTGTGTTGTGTATGGCACGTGTGCAGTTGTGCCTAACAGGTGTGTTGTGTTTGACAGATGTGCAGTTATACGTGACAGGTGTGCAATTGTACATGACAGGTGTGTTGTGTATGACAAATGTTCAGTTGTACGTGACAGATGTTGAGCGTGACAGGTGTGCAGTTGTACGTGACAGGTGTGCTGTTGTAGTTCACAGACGTTTGTTGTACTTGATGTGTTGTAGGGCTTGACTTGTAAAAAAAATGGGCGTAATAATGTGAACAGAAAGACAACACATCAAAAAATGTGAGATAACATATAAATGAGGCCTATTTGTGTTCAGGGCCTAAAGCTTTAGCCCTGCTAGCCTGTTTAATACAGCCCTGTATGAGTGTTATGTGAGATGTGTAATGTAGCTGACAGGTATGGTGTACTTTGACTAATAATACCGGCAATACCAGATGTTTGTTGAAGTACGATTTCCTTTAAATAATACAATGACATACGTGTGTAAATAACGTCCTTATTGGAAGTTTTGTGTTCACTACAACATCAGTACAGTTGTCTGTTGAGGAACCGATTCTTGTGATGGAGTATCAGCCAATCCTGTTGGTGTACTTGAGACATATCACCGTAGTCTGTGACAGAGTTGTTCACACTGTGCTCCCTGGGGAAATTAATATTTTTCGGCCCCTGTGACTGCTCCCACCCCTCCCCCTTTACTTGTAAGGCCCCTGAAGTAAAGACGACCTTAGTCTGTGATTACATTTAATGTACATATTTCTATATTATATAATTACATATTTCTATATTGTATATAATTACATATTTCTATATTGTATATAATTACATATGTCTATATTGTATATAATACATATTTCTATATTGTATATAATTACATATTTCTATATTGTATATAATTACATATTTCTATATTGTATATAATTACATATTTCTATATTGTATATAATTACATATTTCTATATTGTATATAATTACATATCTATATTGTATATAATTACATATTTCTATATTGTATATAATTACATATTTCTATATTGTATATAATTACATATTTCTATATTGTATATAATTACATATGTCTATATTGTATATAATTACATATTTCTATATTGTATATAATTACATATTTCTATATTGTATATAATTACATATTTCTATATTGTATATAATTACATATGTCTATATTGTATATAATTACATATTTCTATATTGTATATAATTACATATTTCTATATTGTATATAATTACATATTTCTATATTGTATATAATTACATATTTCTATATTGTATATAATTACATATTTCTATATTGTATATAATTACATATTTCTATATTGTATATAATTACATATTTCTATATTGTATATAATTACATATTTCTATATTGTATATAATTACATATTTCTATATTGTATATAATTACATATTTCTATATTGTATATAATTACATATTCTATATTGTATATAATTACATATTTCTATATTGTATATAATTACATATTTCTATATTGTATATAATTACATATTTCTATATTGTATATAATTACATATTTCTATATTGTATATAATTACATATTTCTATATTGTATATAATTACATATTTCTATATTGTATATAATTACATATTTCTATATTGTATATAATTACATATTTCTATATTGTATATAATTACATATTTCTATATTGTATATAATTACATATTTCTATATTGTATATAATTACATATTTCTATATTGTATATAATTACATATTTCTATATTGTATTTAATTACATATTTCTATATTGTATATAATTACATATTTCTATATTGTATTTAATTACATATTTCTATATTATATTTAATTACATATTTCCATATTATATTTAATTACATATTTCCATATTATATTGTTACATTTTTTGTAAAAGACGACCCTTGATATTAAAACAACAATCATCTCAAGATCAATTCCGAAATAAAAGCTCTACTAAAAGTGGTCAACTCTTGCTCACATAACAATTGAGCAACTATAGAAATATATAAATAAAAAATCATTTAATTAAAAAAAGAATTCTCTTTCATAATACAGTGAAGGCTACAATGCGACATATATATAAATATATTTAAATACAGTGACTGCTACAATGCTACAAATATATATATATTTAAATACAGTGACTGCTACAATGCTACATATATATATATATTTAAAAATCCATTACGCAAATATTTAACTGGAAAAAAAAAAGGAATAGGTAACAACACCTCAGTTTCTCAATGTCCTTCAAAGCCTGCTCAGTTCTTTAAAAATATCTCTGTCTTTCTCAGTCTGCTGGACCACTGCCATTGTGGAGGACCTGGATTAGGCCTCTGTTTGAAAAAATGTATCTCCTATATGAACTTTCTGCCTACCCTCTGCCTTTAAGGCATCTAGAGCAAGCGAGCAGGTATTGATTCTGAGCCCATTCAATATCTAATTTTTCAAACCAATGAGAAAAAAAAGCATGGTTGGAGAACTCTTACATTTAGTACGTAGAGAAACTATGGCAAATGCTCAGATTAGCAATGAAAAACCTAACCCTAAAACTAACCACTCTCAAATTATAATGTAACGATACATTTCATTTTGTTTTATTTGACCAAGCTAAAGCATCCAATGATCATTTGGATCTGCAAGGGATCATGTATTCATCAGAAGACCAGTCTACGTTTCCGAGAGCACATTTTTTTAAACATCATCTAGTTGGGTTGTTTTCCTGATCATGAAATTAATAAAAGACCTTGATATTAACAATCAATACATTTTTTTATGGTCATTTTTCTTTCTGTTACCACTACCAATATTGGCTATGTAATCATAGTCCGATTAATGTAAGTAAAACTTTTACCTTCTTTCTTACTATAGTTGATCATCTTTATACTACCGATACAATCGAGATGCTGATCTCCTGCAGTGGTGAAACAGGGTTAAACTCATGTGGCTGGACACACACAGTGACTCAGATATCTGTTCTGCTGATGGCTCCACACAATGACAAAATAAACATTTCACTTCACCAACCAGGCATGTTCATCTGTTCTTCATTCTCCTCATCTTAAAATACACCATTCTCCATCGTAAACCTTTCCACCACCACTAAGTACCATCATCCAAATTCAAGGTCCAGGTAAACCATCATCTGATAAATAAAAAAAAATAAAGAAGTGTATTTTTTTAAAAACATCTAGTCCACCCCCATTCTGCACCCCCTGTGCATAAACATCTATTTTAGAAACCTAAAAAAAAATTGTATATCTAGAAGGTGCTACAAACTCAAAATTGTTTGTCTGTAAATAAGACCATCAAAATATATATTCTTTTAGGTTAAATAAAGAAAAATGAGTACAATATCTTTTGGAGACAATGAACAAGAACTATGTTGTCCAAAATGTTTTAAAGGACATTTCTCGGATATTGGTCATTAAGTATAGTTTTTTCTGTAAATGGGTTAGAGAAATTCTGGGAGACAATACAAAAGAACAAAATGAAAAAATAAAAGCTCATAGCTTACACAGTTATATATCATATAATGGTTGACACTTCTTGCACCTGTGGTGGGGAAGTGTGTCACGACAGCAGCACTCAACTGTCAACATGAGGTTTTGATCTCTGAGTGAGGACCAATGGATATTTCAGGTCATGGTTTAAATCACATGCTGCCTCCAGGGCAATAGGTGGGAGATGAAGAAGGACACTATAGAAACAGTCCTATTTAGAGGTTTATAGGATCTAACAGTTTTCATGCACCAGGGACCTCAGGTCCGACAGTTCGGCAATTATATATTTAATGATTGTGTTGTGCTCAAATGACAAAGTACCCTTTTTCCTCCCAATTAATATGAAATAAAACAACAGCACGGAATTTCACAAGGCTCTGAACATATTCCAGTGGTTCTGCACCAGAGGATTAAGAGCTAGAACCTCAGGCTGACAGTCGAGCTTTCATACCACTCAGCCATATGTCCTCATATACTAGGAAGTAAACATACAAATTAAAAGGTTAGAACACCTGGCCATTTATAGACTGTTAATATGGAAGTTTTACAAAAACCGGATAACCCATATTTAGAAAAGTTTTTTTGTGATTTAAAATAAGAGACGATCAATGAAATAAATGCATACAATCAGAAAAAAAATCACGATTTAATTTAAATAAGATTTTCAATAGACATAAAGCATGTAAAATTTAAAAAGCGCATTATTGAATAGTTTGAATCTTCTAAATTTTTCTAGAACTTCAACATGACAGCCTTTTTTAAGAATTGCGTCCATGAAAATTTAGTAGACCTTTCTGAAATACGAATTTTTATGGAAAACATAGCAGTGGCCTTTACAACGCAGTTAAATTACAGAATCAATGAAGTTCCGCAAATCTCATTTTTTAGTAACAAGTGCGTTGACCGAATGATAAATTTTGTTAGCGTCGCCGTCAATTACTGAATCAGCTACCCGCTTCCAAAATAAGTAATAATATTAAGTAAGTGCTAGAAAAAAGCATTTTAAAGGTTAGTTTGAAACTGAATTAATATCAGATGAAAAATTCTTCATAAAGTGAAAGATAGTATGTAAAATGAAAGTGGTAAAAAAAAGGACATGCTTTTACCGTGTGATGCCATTGTATCAACAGTAATTTTTTTTTTAAACTAGAGTGCCGTCCCTTGTCAGAAGTATTTACTATTTAACCTTAAGACGCAAAAGAATGCTAAATATTGCTGACATATATATATATATATATATATATATATATATATATATATAATGTGTATTTATGCACCTATGTATTAACAATGTTACCAAACTGAAAATTTGATTAATTTGCGAAGTAAAAAAAAAGGAATATTGAGTGAAAGGGGGGGGGTCTATTTTAAAACTTAATGACAATCTCTTTCTTTTATTGAAGCTTTTTCTTCACAGATGGGTCGCAAAAATGCCTCGCCAGGCAGAGGCTAGAGAGGGGTGGGCAAGGGGGGGGCATCATGCACCGGGCGCTACTCATAAATGGGCACCAAATGGTATATTTTACATGTGAAGTCAAGATTTAGATTGCATAATTCAGCAAATTGTTTAATAAATTCACCCACTTTGTCTTTTTACTTTATAGATAAGGATAACAGTTTGTCATGTATTCTGGATGTTGATGGTTGACTCCATGGATTTAAGAGGTGATTTTTTTTTACATTTATTTTTATCATTTTTTTTCTTTTTTTAACGCCGCCATTGCCAGCATGGTAGGGTGTAGTGTGCCTACCACACCAACATTGTTGGCGGCGCTGATGCACGTCTGCCATGCCTACAGAGCGGCGGGGTGAGTGTGCCCGCTATCATCTGCAGGGATGGCAGAAAGATGGGTTTTAATCCTTGCCCAAACTGGCCAGACCAGCAGGGTATGTGTACTGCCGATCGGCCAGAATGGCAAGGAACGGGGTTTTTCCTGCCACTCGGACAGAGAGGAGGGTGTAGTGTGCCTGTACCCTCAGCCCGAAATGGCAGGCTGCGCAGGTGTGCTTGAGTGGGACGGAGTGGAAGGGTGTTGTGTGCCGATCACATCCGTCACCACCGCCAGCTGTGAATACTGCGGTCTCGGATAGTCCTCATTGACCACAGTACCACCACCCTCGCAAGTAATGGGTTTTTTTCCTGACTAGAGAACCCCTATGATCCATTCCCCGTGGATCATGGTATGTCTCTTAGACCAAAATATTTTATGATACTCTCCAAAAAATACTCTTCAGTATAAGAGGTGATAACTAGTAGTTGCGTATTCCCACCATACACCCATTATTCAAAATTTTTATTATAGATAAATGAAGTGAAATAACTAGGTAGTATTCAAATTAAGCACATTGCATAATTCACCAAATTATTTAATAAATTCACCCACTTTGTTTTTTTACTTAAGTTTAACAGTTTGTCATGTTTTGTATTTTGTTAGATGACTCCACAGACTTTGGAAGTGACAACTAGTGATTGCGTATTCCAATCTTCACCCTAGCGTAAAACTTATTATTATAGATAAATGAAGTGAAATAACAAGGTGGTATTCAATTTATGCATACATTCGGCAAATTATTCAATAAATACACTCCCTTCGTCTGTTTACTTTTTAGAAAAGTTTTACACACTTTTTTTATGTATTCTAGATGTATTTTCTTTTTCGATCTGGTCTATTGAATCACATGAAATAGTGATCATTTCCATAGCTTACCATTTAACCTTAATATTTTGTTGCATTTACATTGGACGCTTGCAGTAAATTTAGCCCAGCACCGGAATATTAATGAACTTTTTTTTACACACAGTTATCAGATACATACTTAACTTCAATACAATAATTATGTGGTATTCAATTTGATGCATAAAGTCTCTATTCACTTTAATCCTGTCTAACAGTAGTGACATTGTATTAACGCATCTTTGAGCCCTGGCTTCGACGCTCTCAGAAATTTCGTTTAAGGATGCTTCAACATATAGTGACTGTGTGAGCGCCAACATGTTAAACATTGGGGAGAAGAGAATTGATGTTAGCGCATTAATTCACAGCACAATCAATTGGGGTAGTAAATGACTTCAATGCAATAACAAGGTGGTATTCAATACATGCATAAATAAACTCATCTGCTTATTAATATATTCACTCCCCTCATTTAATTTTCATAGGTCGCTGGCTGTACAAACAGTTTTTTTTACAAGCACTGTTAGAAGAAGTTTTCTTCAGTTTGGTCTATTGAATTACTTGCGTCTGTACTCATATCAATTGCTTTCTATTCTAACAGAACTATTTATTTATTGTGGTACTGGTTGAAAGCAATAACTGGTTTTTGAATAGGATGAGTATATCTGTAAAAAGTGTACAATGTCAAGGTAATGGGATGAATAAAACTGTAAAAAAGTGTACAATGTCCTATCTGTAAAAACTGTATAATGTCCAGTAGGGTTATGACTAGAAATTTTTTTTCAAAAATTTGATTTTCCTGATGTTGCATTAGATGAACTTTTACCCATAGATAATATATCTGATGTTAATTTTATTGGTTCATGAAAAAACTCCCCGCGCCTAGCCTCATTTCGAATTTCATAATGATGAGTACATGGGTTGTCAAATAAACTAACAGTTTAAGGAGAATGTGACATTTTTGAGAGTACAAAATTGTTTACATATATTGCTTTTCTATTGGACAATCTGATTGAAACGAAGCTATTTATATTTTAAACAATTTGTGGATTGTGCTGTCCATTACAGTCATCTTGTTTTAGACCTTGCCAGAAGCAAAAACTTGACCAAACAGATGTGAGGTTTTAAACTGTAAATTTATACTATATCGTATCATTTAAACAATTTTTTTCTTCGCAGTATTGTTTTTGGAGATTTGCTGTTGAGAGCTTCTTCTTGGAAATATGTCTTTACAAAGTAAAATGTCCAAATCATCAATGGAAGCGGCTGGGGGAATATGGGCACAAAACTTGAAATCAAGCACTAAACGCCGCCTTAGTATACCCGAACTTAAACAGGACATGAGCGAAATGCTATGTAAAATGCCTACCAACAAAAATATTGTCGGAAGATTTTCGGAACATTTTGATGAATTTGAAAGGAAGACAAAACCAACTCAGAAAAATAACTGAGGAATTGTTGAAGCTTTGGGATAAACTGAATTTTCCTGTTCTTTCCAAACAGCAAGTGTCGGCAAAGGTTGAAAAACGTATCACCTCTTTTGAAAAACGCAGAATTTATAGGAAATCTTGATAATTTGTTTGATATAACAAAAACAAATGGAAATTGGCTTTGTAATGAAGATAAAGAACTGTATAAAAGAAAAATTGAATCAGGAGGCAGAGTTGGATATACAACTGTGAAAGTGGCTCCTTTATCAAAAAGGAACAAACACACTTCAGAACCTTTGACAAGCCATATGTTAATCTCCAAATACAGTGATAGTGAGGAAGGGAAGAACAGTTGTGAGTGTGACCCTGAAGAAGTTCCTGAAGATTTTTCTGTAAAAGGTGTAACACGCTACTTAGCTACGTCTGCTGCCAAACTTGTGACTAAACACTTTTTGTCAACCAGAAAAGCGTCACGGGTACTTCAAAGTCTGGCAGAAGATGGGGTTAAGTGTTTCAACACCATCACAGTCTGGAGTTTGGCAACGAAAAATTAAAGATGCAGAATTAGTTAAAAACCGCATGATGGAATTGATCTCTGAAGAGAAATTTTGTTTGCATTTCGATGGTAAAAAAATTTTCAATAAGGAGTACCAAGGATGTTTGCTTGAAAAATGACAAAAGAACATTGCAACTTGGCATTTTAATTTGTGACAGTGGAACCTCAGCAGACATCTATAAACCTCCAAAGGAACTGCTTGATGAGTACAGTGCAAGGAGCAGTATTCAGATTATCATCTCTGACATGGTAGCGAGTATGGTTTTCTAACCAACACTACTCAGAGATGGATTATCAAGATCTTCTGACAGCAATAACCAAGATTCAGTGTCCCAGTGCTGTAAAATGTTTCTGAAATCACTGGAATAATGAACCATCAGTGCTTGACGTGCCTCGTTCCAACATAGTAGCTGAGAGAGCTATAAAGTTGATGGAGGAGGTTCATTCTACTTGCAAAACTGACAAATATCTTAACAGCAAATTTGTAAACACAAACACACAAATCTGAAACACTATTAAAACACTGAATATGCTCATTTATATGTATTACTTATGTGTATTTTATGCAAAACATACATGTTATAGAGGTTCAAACAATATTTATTATACATTTCAAAGGGATGAGGCGTGTTGCCGGTCTAACTCTTAGAGAAAAATGCATTGACGGTTTTATGTTATATACAATGCACACACGAATGTAGATCTATATATTTGTACAAAGTATTGAACAAACAAACATATACAATTTATATAAATAAATATTACATATATTTAAACTTGTAGTCATTTTATTATGAATGATTATGCTAACTATATTCAATACACACAGGACCATTTTATAGCTATAAAATGGTTCTGAGTTTATTGAATATAGTTAGCATAATTGTTTATTATAAAATGACTACACGTTTAGATATATATAAAATCAGTTATATATAAATTGTATATTTTGTTAGTTAATAATTAATTAACCAAACTATATCTTCTGCCATTGTATAGTAATGGCATTGTTTATTGCAGAGTTAAAAAAAATTAAGGTCTAGTTCTGAATTCTGACTTTCTCCAGATTAAAAAAAACCTGTAAAAGATCTGTTAACTTTGTTACAAAAATACAGTTAAGAATAAAGTGAAACACTTTAGGATAATGAAAATCGTCTCCCCTTTCTTAAAGCTACAGCATCTAAAAAAATTCTTAATTAAATTTAATCTAGTCCTATTACAATATAGGTCATGCCATCATTTACTTTTAAAATATTTATTAAACACATAAAGAGTGATTGAATGCATTAGTGCATACAAATTCATAACCAATGGTACTATTAATATTATAAAAAAAATTATCTCCCAAATCTTTGTCGTTTTCAGGTACCCCAAACAAATAAACATAATAACACATTTTTTTTCCTCAGTGAATTTTAGTGTTAAATTGACAGTTCTCAGATATTATCTATATTATGTTAAACTGTCTAAGAATAAACAAACTTATCCAACTAATTAAGTTTTTAAAAGACCCAAATATAATCCATACTATACTATGATAAAAAAATGTATCTGAAAAGAACACAATGACACATCTATTATAAGTTATCATAGTCTATTCACCATTTTATGAATGTTAGTTTTAAAGGTAAATTTACAAACATAAGAATATTGAAGACTTTTACAATCATTATATGTAAACATAACTGAAAACAGTACAGCTGTCTACTTATGTAAGATGTATATGTATTTAGCTTGTCCTCAAAAATGATAATCTTTCCTGGTGCTCCAAATCTTTCTAATGTTCATTGAAGTCAAGTTGGAAACACAGGAATCAACCTCAAGCTACTCTCAGGTGTGAGGCCACCATCTTATGGAATTTGTTCACTTTGACCTAATCAAACAACACAAGTTCATGGGTTAGTCTATAAACAGAAGTTCATGGGTTAGTCTATTTTAGTTATAAAAATCTAAATGATAAAATATTAATATGCAGAAAACAGGATATATCTTACCTGAAAAGTTGATGTTAACACTTGCAGTTTAGTTCAAGTTGTTTCATTTCTCGGTTCGCTCCATCTCTTCTGTAGTTCTTTATTCAACCTAGTTAAAAAAATAATTTTATTTTGGTTAACAAGATGCTGCAAGAATATTCTTACTAAAAAAATAATTTTTTTATTATTTCAATTATTTTAAGTAAAACATCACATTAAAAAATAATAGTAAACTGAGACAAATTAAAAATTAATTTGACAAGTAGCAACTAGTGTCTTATCAATGCTTAAAAAACATTTAGCCTGTATTGTCAATTGTTTCTTTTCAAATTTTCAATCATAACGTCAGCCAGTTAATTCAACATTCTAAACTTACTTTTTAAAAATATTCTAAGAAATCTTTTCTCGTTTATTTATTTCATGTTATCTTTAAAAAATATGAATTATGATTTCACCATTTAAATGACTCTTGCTGTGTATAATGAAAAAGATACAAACAAGAAAGCTTCTCAAAAGCATTTATATCTGAAATAAAGATGACCAATGATAAGAAATTCATTAATCTCACCTTTTACATTCTTTCCTTTTGAGACATTTCAAAAGCTTTCCAACTGTAAACTTCAGATGTGGCAGCTTCAAAATAATTTCAAGCAGTCTCAAACAGCGGCCTCAACAGCTTTAGAATTTCCAACACAAAAGATCACATGAGGCAATAACTTTCTGTTCAAGAATTATAGTGGGGAAAAAATTATTTGTAATTTGAAATGAAGAAATAGAAAAAAAAAAAATAATCGGCTATTACAGAATGATTAATTTGAAAGAAGATTATGGTCACGGTTCAAATTTATTGTTTAAAACTTTGAAAAATCATTCACTACCATCAATTTTTAATTTAATCAATAAGCATTTTTGGCTCTTTTTAAATGAGTATAATTTAAACATGTACATACTTAGTTGTTAAATGTTAAGATTTTCTTTTTTATAAAGTCCAAAAACTAAAACAGAAAATTAAAGCTTCAGATTTTAAAATAAAATAAAACATTGCTATCTAGCTAAATCTAGTGCTGAACAAGATTTATGGCCAAACAATCAAAGAAAAAAAAAAAGTTTTCAACTTTACTTCAGCTCTTATAGTAGCAGGAAAAAAGATGGGTCCGTATCAGGCCCGTAGCCAGGTCAAAGTAAGCAGGGAGGCACCAATACCCAGCAAGGGGGCACCTTCTCATTTTAGTTACTTTTTCTTTATTTTTTCCTCTTTTTTTAAGCGGGGGGGGGGGGGCACTCCACACTTAGCAGGGGCTACGGGGCTGGTCCGTATCATGGATGGCAATTACACAGCACACGTTCCTAACTTGTTGAGCCAGATAAACTTCCTGAAATAAACACCTTAAAGTGAAGGGTACATGTTAGATTTAATGAAATTAATAAAAAAAAAAAAAAAACTATTTTTATAATTCTTCATTTTACTTAAAAAATATAGTTTCACATTAAAAAAAAATATTCCATCCTCAAGAAGTGATTAGCTAAAAGTAAAATATCTTATGCATGATGTTAATTACATTATTTTACTACTCCCATGTTCCCTAATCATCTTTCTAATAATTTTACAAGCTCTTAATTTATATAAAGTACAGAGATATGTAAATATAATAAAAAAAAATAATAATAAAGATAATTAAATATTTAAGATACAAGATGAATATAAAAGTTGTTCTTTATAATAATAGTGTAAAAAAGAGTACAAGTTTGATCCAGACCCAGGATCAATATTTCATTCAAAGAGGAGTTGTCAACCATTCTTCTCCAAAAATGTACATAAATTACAATTTTTCAGCATTAAATAGTGAGTAAAAAAATATCAACAATTGATGACTCAAATAAATAATATGACGACTCAAAACAAAATGTAATAATAATAACGCACTGGCTCCAGATACGTCAAAGACGTACTTCCTATTTTTTTTTATGGGATACGTCAACAGAATGAACTCTTATGATTTAAAGTTATTTTCTTTTCGCTGGAAATGCAGTTTATATTATGATATTATTACACAATGATGGTGCTCAATATCGGCGATCGTTTTAACACGTTCAAAGAGTAAACAGAATGAATGAGAACTCTTATTTACTGCAGACGTTGATGACGTCATTTACTTTTAATAATCGGAGATATTTTTTTTTTCTGGGACCATAAATAGATATTGCTCCACACCCTATCCCTAACCCTATCATCCCGCGAAAAGAAAATAACTTTAAATCATTAGAGTTCATTCTGTTGACGTATCCCGTAAAAAAAAAATACTAAGTACGTCTTTGACGTATCTGGAGCCAGTGCGTAATAATAATAAAAAAAAGAAAATGGGTATTAGAACTGAACAGTTATAGAATTAAAAAAACATTTACTTACTCTAGCAGATCCATGGATAGCAAATGAAGTCAATCTATCCATGGCCCATCCAGTAACAAAATTCCTCTTACAGCCTGGAAAATATCAGTTTGTTTTTACAACTGGAGATAAGCTTTTTTTTTTTCAAGCAAAAAAATACTAAGCAATAATTTCATTTCTGAATATCATCTTACTCCCAATTCATGCACATAAATTAAAAAAAAATAACTGTCAGTATAATTAAAATAGATGCAAAGGAAAAAAATAAATAAAAAAATCTTACAAAATTTTATAACTGGATTGAAGAATGTCTAGCAAGAGCTGGGAAGTCGATTTATATACATCTGCTGGAAGTTTTAATTATAGTCTAGAGAGAACATACTTACTAATAGATATAACAAAAATAATTTGGTAACCAATAATTTACTGGATATGTTTAATGTATTCTTACTATACTGACTATACAATAGTATATCAGGAAAGAAAGTAATTGAGGCAGAAGACATAGACTTCATCAGTGTTTATTAGGCCATGGCATAGAACTTGATATTACAAATAGAAAAACAGAAAAATATAACAAAAAAATTAAGATAAATATGATTTCAATAGCCGCAGTAAATTTTCTATTTGAGATTGTATCGCTACCCCCACCGTTACTTGTCACTGGAATTAATTTTGGTCTGGCTAATAACGGAAACAGCATTTCCTGCATCTAACTTTCAACTTAAATTATTGTTTGCTAACATTTGGGTTGGAGACTAGGGTAACTGCGAAGGGAAAAAAATCTTTAAAAATAATTCAACGGTTACTTCTCTTTGACCACAATTTTTTTTTGTACAGAGTGCACTTTCCATGTGTCGTTTGCAAACATTTGGGTTGGAGACTATGATAGCTGCAAAGGGAAAAAATCTTTTAAAATAATTCAACTGTTACCTCTTTTTGACCATATTTTGTAAAGAGATTTATTTTTTGGGTTAATTAAAATTTTTTTTATTATTATATAGTCAACATTAAAAAAAAATCCACAAGCCGAAAAGAAATTTTAACGGGAAAAGACAGGCAGACATGTATACTAGGGTGATAACTATTTTCATTTTTTTTGTAACGAAACTGAAACCCCTTACATTCGAGGAACATTTGTATGTATATGACAGTAGCAACATTATTTTTTTTTTAAATTGAAAAAAGTTCCCCCACCTTTTAATTTTTGTTTTCTCATATCGCGCAGTTTGACGCTCGGTTTCAATTTCACACTGAATTTTTATATGACTTTCTAAACTGATTTCTGCACATTTCAGTCATCTGTTTCCAATTGTTTATAAACAAGGCATTTACTATACTCATCTTCCCTCATCTTCTAAACAGAAGAGGTATACAAGAATTCTATCTGTTGAAAAGCCAATCAATCTCACATGGATGCCAACAAACCGTCAAATTCTTGGAAACTTCACTTTTCTGTTCAATAGCCAGAAACGGCGACTGGATCGAATCAAAATTATGATTACTGATATAGAATTGCTCTGGAGGGAAATTCAAGACTTTCCACTATTATTCAGCACACTAATCAGAATGAAACTCAATGGTCTAATTGATTTATATGACAAAAACAAAAAGAAAATATCTGATAACACTTTCTCAGTTATTTGATGTCACCAACGTTAATGGAGAATGGAAAAGCACAGAGGATATAGAGCTCTACCAGAGGCAAGTTAACAGTGGAAGAAAGATTGGTTATTCAATTGTCAAACAAGCCCCTTTGGAATCATTCCACTCGAGAAAACGAATCCGACTATCGAAAACTCAATCTCAAGCCAGCTTTTCTCAATCACAACCTACAAAAACACATACAACTGTCTCAAAACCTTCAAAAACAAACACAACTGTCTCAAAAACTGCACAAACACATACAACTGTCTCAAAACCTACACAAAAACATACAACTGTCTCAAAATCTTCGGATTCTGAAATCTCTGTTTCTTCACCCGAGTCGCCAACTATTTCTTAAACGTCATCTTCTGAATGCAAACCGAAATGCCAAAGAGCAAGCACTAGAACGGCGGGTTTACTAGTACTGAAAAACATTTCCACACATAAAGCGCATGACGTTCTTGCAACCATTGCTAAACAGGTAATTATGTGCCGGTTCCAAGTCAGGCGGGTGTCTGGAAACGAGTAATCTCTGAAGGACGGAAAATGAAAACTAAAATTGTTCAAAAATTTCAAAGCAAAGATCCCTAATGTCTCCAGTTTGATGGTAAAAGAGTGCAAGAGGAAGAGTATCAAGTAGTTCTGCTGAAAAAGATGACAACCGAAATCAAACTCGGTATTCTTAAATGTGAGAGTGGTTCTGCCGCGGCCATTCACAATGAACTACATCAGCTAATTGATGAATATGATGCTTGGGAAAGTATTTGTATGTTAATTTGCAACACGACCGCAGAAATACTGACAATTTGCACGGGATTGTAAAGCTCATACAGGATGATGTCTTGAGCAATGTCTTTCAGAAGCTACAATATATTGACTGTCAGCACAATGTACTCGACCTTCTTCTGAAACATGTCATGAATTTTCTTATTCAAGAGCCAACGAGCAAACCAGAACTCAACTATTCCTTCATTGGCAAATTAACACAAAACTATGCCACTCTTCAAGCTGATTACCGTTTCTTGCGACAAAAGATGTTAGCACAGGCGAGAACCCACGTTGGCCTCGCATCAGCTGGAAGAAATTACCAAATTTACACCAGGCAAGATGGAACTCACGTGCAATATTTACTATTATAGCATTATTTCTGATACCAGAGTGGCGCAGCATTCTCGCTTCTGCCTGCAACTTCATCTGCTACGAATGGGCAAATGCTTGGTTCGATTCGCAATACTACAATGAAGCCTCCTTCAATGAACTGTTTATCTCACTCATCAAGATAAAATGCAAGAAGGCAATTAAGTGTTTAAAGACCCATTGGTCAGTCGAGAAGTCATTAATTGACATTCCCAGATCTAACCAAATTGCTGAACGTGCTGTGAAACTGATGGCGAAACTTCATGCGAAATCGAGAAAAATTGAATTTTTGAATCTGAAGTTCATAGGACAAAATATCTTTTAAACATTTCTTGTACACTCTTTACATATTACTAACTGATCTGTAAATTATTTGTTAATAAAAATTGATTAGTTATTATTAATACCCTTTTGAATTAAGCTAAAAAAAACATGTCCTTTTTTTAAAAAAAAAAATATTTTTTCACTTTTTTCTTCCAAAAAATGGGGAGGTGGGGGAACTTTTTTCAAAAAAATTAAAAATGTTATTTATATTCTTTAATTACACATAAATGTTCCTCGATTGCAAGTGGTTTCATAAAAAAAAAATTTTTGTTATCACCCTAATTTATACAGACGTTAACACTTATACATTAAAAGATGATAATTTTATAACTCAGTAAGAGTGACAATCGTAAACGTTAACTAAACTAATCTTGCTTTTAGGTTTTACCGACAATTGAAAACTTTTGTTATAAATCTTACATATGAAACCAAGCATGCTGTCGTTTGAAACAAAAAAAAAAGAAAAGCGGGACCTTTCAGAAGTCGGGACCCAGAGCGCACCCTGTGTGCCCGACGTAAAATCCGTCTCTGACGACACACATGTCCACAAAAGACACAATTCATGAGATCCACCCGAATGAGACCATAAACCAATGTTTTGTTTACATTTTTAGCACAAATAATTCGCTTTGACCATTAGGCACTCTTGTTTACTGTGCGGGAAAATTGTTTCCCCTTATTGAAACCGCTAGTTTTGGGTCTTTCCTCTAAATGAAGCTGGTTCGCGGCCTTCTAGATAGGTCAAGGTGGCCGTGAACCGTTTGTCTAAGCTTTTTTTTTTTTTACATATTTTAAAAATATAACTGGCAGTATCAAATGGTATATTTTACATACAATATAATATGGTTTTCGAATGGGGGGGGGGGCGCTAAAAAGGTATTTTTCCCCGAGCGCGAGTTAAGCTCGCTACGCCACTGTCACCAGGGCCAGATTTACAGATAGGCCGACTAGGCCGTGGTCTAGGGCCCCCGTGAAATAAGGGGCCCCTAAAATTGTAAATCCTGGCTCTGGTTGTCATAAGGGGTCACAAAGTGTAAAACTTTGGGAACCAGAGTCTAGACGATAGTGTTTCGTGATCTGTCAAAACTCTCAAAACCAAAAGTAAACTAATAGCCCAAGGTCAACATCACATTGGATTTAAATAAAATAAAAATAGCCAAGCGCCCATTAAATCATAAATATTGTATTTTTTACCATTTCGAACATATTTAAAAAGAGCGTTATCGAACTACAGACTAAAATTTGTCTGCGTCACTCTTTTACTCTCATACAAATCACGTGACCACATAGCGACAAAATAAATGGACAAAATATTCAGCAATTAAATTTAAATACTCGGTTCAGAGATTATTAATTTACACAATCAACTGCACTGACTGTTTCGGCTATGTTAGGCACATTCCTAAATTTAACAAAAAAAAATGTTGAAGGCAAACCGTTAACTATTGGCTGAAATGGAGAAACCTAACTCCCTAATTGCTACACCCTGTTTTTAAATGATTTGGCAGTTTTTGAACATTTTAAGTTCGTAAGCGGATCAGCGGATTCACCTTTAACAACATAGCTGTTCAGAACTGGTTTCGTTATAGTTTCTAGTAGTTCTGCTATCTATTCCCTTTCCCTATCACATTTGTCCAACCAAATCTGTTCTGTCTGTCTTACGATCGTAAATGTCTATAAACACTAGACAAAAAGTTTTGTTTCGTAGATAAATATAGCCAGTGCCGTTCTGAGATCTTTTGGTGGCAGAGTGTTATTGAGATATTTGTAAGCCATAGGCAAAGTGCCATGTAAAAGCCTTAATTAACCTTTCAGAGTTTTACTGGAAGGTGGGTCATTTGGTTGGGGTGGGGGTGGAAAGGATAGACGGTTGTATAGTTTGTCTGTCCGTGACATTAGACTTTGAATTCAGCAGTTAATACACACATAGGCTCAACCAATTTATCCATAGTTCTTTTTTTTTTTAAAGGCATAGTAGAAATAGATTACCAGTAGTGACAAGGGGAATCACTGTGAAACTGTCAACGGCTGTGACATGGGGAATCACTGTGAAACTGTCAACGCCTGTCACAAGGGGAATCACTGTGAAACTGTCAACGGCTGTGACAAGGGGAATCACTGTGAAACTGTCAACGGCTGTGACAAGGGGAATCACTGTGAATCTGTCAACGGCTGTGACAAGGGGAATCACTCACAGCCATCTATACTTAGACAGTAAAAGAATAGTAAATAGTTTGACATGGTTTATTGGTGTAAAGTTTTAAGTATTGAATTGGTTTAACATTTGTATATGTTACCGGCAAAGTGTGAAATGCCGGCATTCTATAGAGTGCCTAGGCAATGTATAGAATGCCTGGTCGTTTTAGGCAAAGTATAAATTTTTTAAATTGTGCATACTTTTCCTAGGCATTCTATACAATAAGGGGCCCCTAAAATTGTAAATCTGTACTTTATATGCCTAGGCATTGTATAGAATGACTAGTGTCGTTTTGGCAAAGTATAAAATTTTTAAATTGTGCATACTTTTCCAAGGCATTCTATACAATACCTAGGCATTGTATAGAATGACTAGCGTCGTTTAGGAAAAGTATCAGAAAAGAACAACAAAAGCGTTTATTGATAAAAACATATTTAAATATGGAATGAATGCAAAATAAAGCATATGATGTTTATACCGGAAAAAACAACGATAGCAGAGCTGAGATTGAAGTATTTGCTTCAGCAGGTAAGACTGGATTCACACTTAGAATTGTACTGTACTTAATTATCTTCTTTCACACAAAACACTTCGTATTTTGGTATTTTGATCTGTCATGTTCATATTTCACGAATAAGTGAAGAATTGATAAATAATAAAAAGATGTTGTTTCTGGTGAGAACAAGCAGAACACAACTGGAATGGGGTACTTGTTGCAGCAAGGAAGACTAGAATGGCATTTTGAATTGCATTTAATTTTCTTTTTCACACAAAGACACCTCATAGTTTGGCTTTTCGTCTTGCATATACATCTGACGAATCCTTGGCCGCTTCTTGTAGACTGAGAAGTAGCAGCAGATCGGAGAGCTTTATCAAGGTCAGGAACGTCTTCCGCTTTTATGAAATCTTTTGGACATACGGTGAGTTCTGATCTGGCATAAAGTAGCTTCAAGATTCCATGTGCAGTTCCAAGGCGGTAAAAGCCATCTTCTGTCATGCTCATAACAACTGCCAACAGATTTCCAACATGGTTACACAGTAATCGTCACTAGAACTATTCTCGTAACTCCCGTCGCTAACTAATGTCAGAATCCAGTCGTATTTATACTCCTAACGTCCCCACCTTAATTACGTCACAGTATCTTTCAGAATAGTTCTCACCTAAGGAGCGCCCCTTGTCGTCATTGTTGTCTCTCCTAAACTGTCCGTCGTCGCCTCCCAGTCTACTTCTAGATTCGTCACACATTTGCTGTTTACTACTCTATTGTTTTCTGACCACCTTGTTCTAAATCGTCTGTCACCTTGTCAACCATTTTTTGCATTACTCCTACTTCTGATATATCTTCTTATCTTACAACGTCGAAGGGGATTGTCGGTCTCTAAATCTACTCTAGTTCCTAACAAGGCCAGTTACATACTTTGCCGAACGGGTACTCGGCATTCTATAGAATGCCTAGGCAATGTATGAAATAGCAATTCATTTCATACTTTGCCTGAAAAATTTAGGCATTCTATACATTGCCTAGGCATTCTATAGAATGCCGGATTTCACACTTTGCCTGTAACATATATATCATAAGCACACTAACCAGGCTGAGCAATAAGAGTATTGACGCTGGTCTTGTGCTCACTGTGCAACACAACCTGCACATCAGATGACCGAAATCTGCGACCTGGCAAAAATCGACTAGCTAATTAGGTCGAAGGCCGTGATTCACCGTGGATCGGTCATTCGGTCGAAACGTTAGGTTCATCATGAGGTCAGATCGACCTGCTGAAAGAACTTGTCGCCTAATAAGGTCAAACAATGTTGGCCAATTGTTTGCTGTAGAATGAAATTATTATTAATTTTTTTGACATTTTTTTAATTGTAATGGATGCTTCTGATTGGTCAGCTTAAATTAAACAAACAAAACAAAAACAAAACAGACTTTGATGCATTCCCATGAGTTGGGTGAGTGGAGAGGGGTGGGAGGGGTCATTTTGTTTGACAGACTGATGATATAATGCTGCCGTGGACTTCTAGGTGTAAACTGTTGCGTGGCATACTTCAATTCGTTTTTAAACTGTTGCGTGTTGCTGAATGCTAATGAGTTGCTGACAGATGTAATAGCAGACGATGTGAAATCATTTGTGTGCCGAGACTCAAATCAGATCACAAGACCGTATTTTTAAATTCTCCAATCAAGTGATATGAAGAGACCTATAAACCATGTTACCTCCATTTTTTCCGAAAGCTGTGCCCCTCTGTGCCCACAATTTGAATGAAATCTACTTTTTGTGCGCAATATAGCGGCACATATCCCTTCAAGAGCGAAACATTTGTGCGCTCTCTTGTAATGTATGTTCGCGCACATAAGTTCCATTTGGACCGACTGATCCCATATAGTAACAGCCTCTGATATCCACACCATGTTATAATATATCCCGTGCTGTCCCACAATGCCCCTGTAAGCAGAGTTATTTTTAGGTTTTCCGGAGGCCCCTATGAAGGGACTAGGAGATAAATTGGGTGTCTAGGTAGAAGTAGACATCGTGGTTTCTGTAGGACCGGCGATTCTCAGCCTTTTTCGATAGTGTATCCCAAAAGGTTGTAAACGTATGTCCTCGGGCAGCCCTCACAAGAAATGGAATGTGCTTATCTTTCTAATGTGATACTTGGGTCACGTGGTTTAGTGATGAGTCACGCAGACAACTGGCGCCATTCTCCAAACTCTTGGTTGTTTTAAACGAAATGTACATGTCACCGCGTACCCCATGCATAACCCTTACCACCGGTTGAGAAGATCATATTTGAAAAGACTTTGTATTTGAAGAGCGCCTGTTGTGGTCCATAAGAACGGCCCTCCCAGCTAGTGTTAGATGTTAATCCATAAGCCTGATTTACAATTTTAGGAGCCCTAGGCCAAAAAAGATTCGAGGCCCCCATATTGAATAAAAAAGGTGGCCCCTTAGGACGCAGCCAGTCTGTAAATCCGGCCCTGCGTTAATCTCTTCATCTTACCAGTGGCGTCACTAGGGTTGGTGTCACCCGGTGCGGTAACTCATAGTGTCACCCCTCTCATGACACCCCGGTCTCACTATTTTTTTTTTCAGACACCGTATATATGTGCGCATGCGCGACTTTATTATTTTTTTTTCGTTTCCGGGGTCAGGATTTTAGCGATAATTGATATCTATCTATAGGTCAGTGTAAGTATACCAATAATTTCATTAAAATAACGCAATGGCTCCGGATACGTCTAAGACGTACTACGTTTTTTTTTCGGGATACGTCAAGCAAACTTTGATGACGTCAGTAAACAGAATGAATGAGAACTCTTATTTACTGCAGACATTGATGACGTCATTTACTGTTAATAATGGGAGATATATTTTTTTTCCGGGACCATCAATAGATATTGCTCCACACCCTAATTCTGAAAAAAAAAAATATGTCTCTGAGAGAGAATCGAATCCGCATATAGTTAGCCATAAATGGGTCACGGCCAAACGATTAACCCACTCTGCCAGCGCGCCACAGAAACATTGCTACAATTTTAATATATAATCAGAAAAAATGGCTCGGTTATGCAATTTCCCGCGAAAAGAAAATAAGTTTAAATCATAAGAGTTCATCTTAGAGGTATCCGGAGCCGGTGCGTTAAAATAATTAATAATAAAAAGTACGCTGTGTCTGTTAATAATCGGAGATATTTTTATTTATTTATAAAAATTAAATACGGCTTTGAATTATTTTAAGAATATAGACCTAAAACTAGATATTTTGCATTCGGGTGTCACCCCTCGTGAGGGTGTCACCCGGTGCGGTCCGCACCCCGCTAGTGACGCCACTGCATCTTACAACAAGCCCGTGGCCACAGTCTAGACCAGGGGTGGGCAAACTTTTTGAATCGTGTGTTACAACGGGCCCTGGGCTTGGCAGATGGGCCACACCACAGATTATACATTCTAGTTTTTATTCTGTGGGCCGGAAAAAGAGCAGATGCATGGAGTGAGTATTATGAATGGAGTGTGTATTATGAATGGAGTGTGTATTATGAACTTATATAAAAACTAAATGTAAACGTCAATTTTCATAAAACTATTTTTGGAATTTGGGTCGAGGGGAGAAGGAGTGTCCGCCCTTAACAGAGTGTCCAACTCAAAATTCCCGATTTGCTATAAATAGATACATTTGATTAATCTGGTCACCGTACCGAAGGAGGAAAAACAAAAGTATCAAAGAGTTGTGGACCCGAGGGGACATAATTATGTCTACGTGTCCACCTTTCTCATTTTAATCTGAGGTTTCGGTATATGGTCAGGATTACCTCCCCTGGGAGGGGGGTAACTCAAACAATCGTCAGGGGGCACCATCGCTTTTCAAAATGGATGACTATAATTGATAATATATATATATATATATATATATATATATATATATTGGGATGAGAGGGTCGCTGGGTTTTCAGGCGACGTCCCTGCTCTATCAGTGGTCACAACTAATCATGTTTGCTGTGACAGGTCTTTAAGTCTTTAGTGGAACCAGATTGTGCAACTGTCATTAGTTGAGTGCAAGATGATCAACACGTAACAAAACAAACGAGCTATGGTTATTAAAAGAAAAATCCACAACAATATAAGATAGTTATATTTTAAATGTTATTATATTTTTAACATAAATATACAAAAGTTATATTTTAAATGTTATTATATTTTTAACATAAATATACAAAAGTTATATTTTAATGTTATTATATTTTTGAAAAATATCACTGCCTGCTTGGCTCAACATTGAAAAATTGTTACACATATTGTTATACAACAGATGTATTATTTTTTCATACAACAAATCTTTTCATTTGTAATAATTATTGAAAGTAAGAAACATGGACATAAGACACTCAATGCAAATATATGGCTAAGTAATCAGATTTTCTTTCAGTTTATAAAACAACCGGTCGTACTTTGACACAGCTAAATGTAATCAACAATACGGGGGGGGGGGGAAACAGTGACACCTGGGTGGGAGAGTCCTGCAACCACCCTGAGACCAGCAAAGGGGGGGGGGGTACAGGTACTTTTTGCTGCACTCACTAGAGATTGTAGCGACAAAGGATTAAAACCGAAGACTCAGCCCCGCACGGGTGGATGAAGAAATAACAAACAGTAAGACTTTCAGCCACAGCCAGGAAACAGAAACGAAAATTAAAAACTCAGGTTAGGGAAGAAAGCATAGGAGGAAGGCCAGCAAAGAACTAAGACATAACGGCCCCAAGACCAACCACAGCTCCAGAGGATGAAGGGGCCCACGGCCATCTACTGCCTATGCACGGGCCAGGTTGGGAGTAGTTGTAAAGAACTGATAGTAGAGGACAGCACTGAGACTGGCTCAGGGCGGTGGTACCAGTCGTGTGCAATGAAAAAAAAACACTGGTTTAAACAAATTTTAGGGTCGTTTAGGGTCACATTAAGGCACTGGGCACAGGAGAAAATGTTGGTCTCGTACAAAAATAAAAAGATAGGGAATATTGTAATAATACTTATAGTTAAGAACTGGGGCCAAGGGAGCCCGCCTGAAGTATGATCATTCTAATACCTTGAATGTATAAACTTAAATACTTAACATCAGCTTAAAAATAGTGTTGTTCTTTAACTAGTCCATTTAAGTGACTAATTCTTTATTTCAAAGATATAATAATAAATCTTAATAAGGTATAAATATAAAAAAATCACTATTTACATATATATTGGTATACTACATGACCTTTAAAAATCTTCCTTAAGTCTATGTCATAAAAAATATTGATATGAATACATATATTTTATTTATGATAATACATGATAAGTCAGAAGCAAATAAGTTTCATAATAAAAACTGTTCGTCAAGACTATCAAAAAGAAAGTACACAATCAGTGGTGTAACTAGGGGATCTGTCCAAAGCCATACTTTTGGGACTTCAGAACTGTTTAGCTATGTAAATGGCCCCATACTTCTGAGTCTGCCCCAAGCGCTACTAACCCTAGTTACAGCCAATGTTCCCTCTAAGCTGAGCGCGTGAGCGATCGCTCACACGAATTCAGAGCGTCGCTCATACTATACGTACGATCGCTCACTCCGACGGACGACATCGCTTAAATCGCTCACAAATTTTGGCCTCAAAACAAAATGTCGCTCAGAGACAAAAATAGTGCTCACTTCATACCACACCTTAAAGGGAACATTGGTAACAGCTAGTTACATCCCTGCTACAAATGAACTTATGGGGCCAACATGAACTCATATAAATTAAGATTGTAAATTATTAAACATGTCGAATAAAGTGATACTTGTATATAAAAAAATGGGTATTGTACAGTTGTAGCATATGTTAAATCTGGACTTCATTTGTATACACTGCAGCTTTCTTCTTTCTCTGGTACACATTTGGCCCATAACACAGTGAAGACTCCACCATATGGCAACATAGAATGTTGGCTACAATGCTGAAAGAGATTATTAATATTAATGTTTCTTGAATGGCAGGCATACTTTTGAAAATGACACCCACCTATATAATCCAAAATAATACATCATGTAGTAATACATCTATCTACTAAGAAACTTGAAATAAGAAACTTGAGAATAAAATAACAGCTTAAGCTTGAAAAATGTCAACTAACCAAATTAACATATAATAACAAGACAATGCAAATACAGATAATGACTTACACACATGAAATATTCAGGGCATCGGACAGAAAGCTAATCGCTTAAGTTTGACACCAAATCGGTTCAACTCAATGACATAGACTGGAACATAAACATGATGTAGAAATGAATCTGTGAATCAGTCGTTACCTCTTTCTGACAGGATGGAAGGGGGGGTAGGGTTTGTGTGGGCCAGTGTTACAGAAAAAAAGGCAGAAGTGGATCACGGCTGCTGGCTACTCTCTCTCGGTACCTGCTTGCTTGGCCGGGGCGGAGGGGGGTTTATCAGTGGTGGCGGGCGAGTAGAGGGATCCGGGTAAACAAAGGGGTCCGAACAAGTCGGGGGAACAAGGGGAGGGGGAGTGGGTTCGTCAGGCGAGGGCGGATAGGGAGGTGGAGGGGGAAACACAAATATAGGGGGCGGGCGAACACAGGGTGGCGGAAGGGCATCGAGGATGGGGTCCCCAGGTGAGGGGGGGAGGGCAGGGCGAGGGAGAAACACCAGTATAGGGGGCGGGCGGTGAACACGGGGATGCCCTAGCGCTGGGGCAGGTGGGTCCACATGTACGGGCAGGAGGGCAGGGGGGATAAGATCCACAGGTGTTTCCGGGAGAACATAAGGAGGCGGTAGGGCAGGGGGAGTTGGGTCCACAGGTGAGGGAGGGGGTAAATCAAAAGTGGAAGGACGTTTTTGACGGTGAGGCTGAAAATTAAAACAAAAAAAATGAAGTTAAGATGAATACATTTAAAGATGTGAATGGGGAGTTTCAATTAATACCTTATTAGAATGTCATCCAAAATTTATTTTAAAAAGTGAAATACAATTAAATGAATTAAAAAAGGGGAAGACACCCAAATATATCCGCTTGCCTTAATTATCTAGTGAGGGGAGGGGGCGGGGCAGAGCCGACTTTGGGGGTGGGGGGATCCCATCAGATACTGACCAGGTATATGTGATGGTGCACTGCTTCTTTCAAGGCCCAGGGCAAACATTTTAAGAGATAACTGGTGGGCCCAAGGCAAAAGGTATCTCCAGGGCTAGGGTTAGGGTGCGGCCCGTATTGCAGTCCATCACATATACATGTCAGCATTATAAAATGACATCAACCTACCGAAGGTCTGATTTCTGCGTAAATGGGCTCTACCATCAGACTCATTTCCACATCGTGTCCCTCACTGAAACATAAACAAACAAGTAAATAACATCTCTGTGTGTGTGTTTGTCTGTGTGTGTGTGTGTGTGTGCAAGCCATACACAGACAGCATTATGCTATCATTAAATCTCTCTGTTAAAAGTGGTGTATTTAACTCTATTATGTTAGACTACATATATAATATCTACAGTGTTTGATCATACAGTTCCAGTAAACTTACTCATGATTCTGTCTGTTTTCTGTGGAAGGGGGAAAAAAAGGTAAAAAGCTATACATGAAGTGGTATATGTGACACTGGAATAAGAACAGTGCATGATTCACAAAAATAAAGATATGAATATCCCAGTAGTATGTGTGCATGATATGTGGTTATTTCAAATTTTTAAAAAATTTTACTACTGCAGGCAAACGACCATCAACCCTGAGGACCTAAGGAACAGGACAGAGCTGCATGAAAAAACTATACATATTTAACTACAAACTTAATACTGTTACAACAACAACATTTACTTTTTATTACTAATGTCTCTTCAGGAATATATATGTATATATATGTCAGTTATGTATAAAACGCATTAAATAAAATGCACCGCCTAATTTTGAGATAGAATTAACCCAGATTCATTCAGATGTGTACAGTAGGTGGTGACATCTCACCTCCCACTGTATGACACACGGAAGGAGATTAAAAAACTCTGGCTTCATTCTCTCAGACTACCTCACAGCTGGACACACCCTCTTTAAGAAACTTAACTATTCATCATAGTATAAAGTAAAGTTCCCTTCTTAGTCCTAACGGGCCATCGGGGCAGATGAAGTGTAGAATTCATCTGTTTCTATAACCTCGGCATGTGAAGTGGATTGTGTGGTTAGCACAACGCCCAGCCACCTTTACCTCCCCAACTTATAAGTCAGTGTTACTGCTGTCTGTGGTCCCTGCAGTGTTACTGCTGTCTGTGGTCCCTGCAGTGTTACTGCTGTCTGTGGTCCCTGCAGTGTTGCTGCTGTCTTCAGTGGCTGTGAAGTTAAAAAAAAAAAAACCAAATAATTTTCTTACTCTGTGAACAGCTCTAGATTGTTTTTGGAACTATACTTCCGACCGGCTACTTGGCATTCAGTTAGCATGAAGTCAATAGGGGGAGGGGGAACTTTGAAAAGGACAGAGTGCAGTTCTCACAAGGCCGGACCAATATTCATAAATCATTTTCATGAAACGATTTTAAGCTACAATAAAAAAAATAGCATATTTTTAAAAATAAGTTTGAGAATTTCGCATAGAAAGTTTCTGTTCAAGGTATACTCTCCTTCTCTGAACAAGAGTATGGTGAGACTCAGGGATGCAAGAATTGCATCGATATGGCCTCATATGGAGATAAACGGCGACCATAAAACATAAATATATTGTGCAAAGTTCAGAGGTTATAAGGTCACAAGTCTAAAGAGATATAAAAATAAAATACATTTGTTGAGTTCTTAGGTAAAGATCAGAGAATTCAATGGATGGAAAGGATGGCAAAAATGTGTTCCCCTGGAGTGATGAATATTTCTTTGATTAAACATGAGTTGAAGTACCTGCCATTAATGATAACGTAGACTGTATTGATTATGGGTCATTACTGCTTAATGCTACATGCTGCATGATTTAAACATCAGAAAAAAAAATCATGTTAAAGTAAGAACATGATATTTAAGTGAAAGGACTTACTTCTTGTGGTACAAAACAAATCTGAAACAAAAAAGCACAAAAAATAAATAAATAAAAAATGTATACTGTATGGTTAAAAACTAATGGCAGTCTAAAATAACAGCCAACAAATGATAAGTCTAAGAGTTTATACATAGATATAACATATATAGGCTATATATATATATATATATATATATATATATGTATATACAGTCGATTCCGCTTAATTGGGACACCGCTTAGTTGGGACAGCCGCTTATTTTGGGACAAATCTCAAAGAAACCAAACCAAGAAGCCAATAATAAATTTGTATTTTTAATCAGAACAGCCGCTTAATTGGGACAAAAAGCCTCGGTCCCGATGTGTCCCAATTAAGCGGAATCGACTGTATATATATATATATATATATATCATCTGGCTCCCATATTGAGCTATACTGCAAAAAAAAATAATTAGACTTTGTGAAGATTTATAATATCCAAAAGCTTGTAAAATAAGTTGGATGACTACAGAAAAAATGGTGTTTTTTTTCTGAAGCTAATTAGGTCATACCATCCTTTTCTATAAATGCTGCTTTCTTTAACACCACAAAATCTCTTGCTGTGAAGTTTACAAGCAGTCCAGCGCACGTGAAATCAAATGATTGGTTACAATCAAAGTCAATTTTAAGCAAAATACTCATGTCATGCGTCTTCTCACTGAAGCTGATGTTGTCCCTGTACTCTGAAGTCTCGTTCTGGAACAAAATTTGAAAAAAAAAATATTTTTAATACCTGTAATGTACAAATTTACTTTAATGTGTTTATCTTATAACCAAATAATATTATCTATATGATTTATTTCAAGAGTTATTCATCAGCATTAATTATATTTATAGCCAATGTGACCTTATGTTTTAAAGACTACGTTATGATTTTATAACTTGACCAATTATGTAACGTTTATGTTTATACTTGCTAAGTATGTTACGTTTATATTCTACAAGATTATAATATAATAATAGCGATTTGGGCGCTGCGTTAAATCGAAAGTAAAGAATTAATATAACAGTATTCCAGTTTAAAATACAATCATGAAAAAAAAATCGGATCTGCCCGAAACCAAAAAATAACCTCGCCTGCCGATCAAGCCAAAGGGGATATAACTCTATGCAAATGTTTTGCAGGGAACAGCTAGTATTATATAAAGAACACACTCAGTGCAGTACACTAAATACATAATACTTTAAGAAAACTTTAATAACACTTTACTTCTCTTCTAACTACTACTACTACTACTAAAACAAACTACTTCTAAATATTAGGACTGTCCAGCAGAACAACATCTAACTACTTAAGCCAGTCAGCACTGTACTCTACTGTATCTTTCTCTGATCTACTAGCTACTGTCTTATTTCTAGCTTAATTTAATAAGGCAACAGAAAAGTTTTGAATAGTTTCAGTGGTATTCAAACGTGAAACCTAAAAGGCCAAAATGTGAAATAATTCTATTTAAAAATATTTTTTTGTATTTCTATACAATTTTGCATCTGTAAATTGTAATAAAAATAATGAAAAAAATTGGAATTGTCCTAAACCAAAAATAAACCTAGCCTAGTGGTCGGTAAAGTGCGGCTACAGAGCAGCCTAATAGCGTGAACATTCTACAGTAGGGGCCAGGCATTCTACAGCAGGGGCCATACATTCTACAGCAGGGGCCAGGCATTCAACAGCAGGGGCCAGGCATTCTACAGCAGGGGTCAGGCATTCTACAGCAGAGGCCAGGCATTCTACAGCAGGGGCCAGGCATTCTAAGCTAGAGCCAGGCATTCTACAGCAGGGGCCAGGCATTCTACAGCAGGGGCCAGACATTCTACAGCAGGGGCCAGGGATTCTACAGCTGGGGCCAGGCATTCTACAGCAGGGGCCAGGCATTCTACAGCAGGGGCCATACATTCTACAGCAGGGGCCAGGGATTCTACAGCTGGGGCCAGACATTCTACAGCAGGGGCCAGGCATTCTACAGCAGGGGCCAGGCATTCTACAGCAGGTGTCAGGCATTCTACAGCTGGGGCCAGGCATTCTACAGCAGGGGCCAGGCATTCTACAGCAGGGGCCAGGAAATAAATGTTACTAAGTAGAGCAAACAAGCAGAAGGGGGGGGGGCAGACAAAACGCGGGGGGGGGGCAGCCCCCCAGCCCCACCCCCGCACGCTACGGGCCTGCTCCAGAGCCACACGTGGCTATTTGGCCCTTAAGTGCGGCTCTGGCACAAAATATCCACGAAAGCCGCAATAATATATTCATAAAAAAAAACTTGGTAAGAGATTAACTACATCTTATTTTGATCAATTAAAATTGTTCTATAAATCGAGAACATGTAGAGTTTTTTGTGTAAAGTTAAAAGACAGACAAGTAATTAAAATATTATATTGCTGTAAAAATACATAACGAACATCCGAGTTTAATTTCATTGGTCCTCGTAAACGTAATTACAAACCATGTGCAAGCTACCGGGTGAAATTGTTCGTATGTTTTCGGCGTACTCCGGTTTGATACATAGGTACACGATCAGCTGTAAAAACTCGCGTTTGCTGTTCTTTCCCTTTTAAATGCGAACAATCTTTTTCAAGCATGAACATTATCAGGAGTAAACTGAGAAGTTGTTTTATTGATGGGAACTTGAAATCAAGCCTAAAATTTAAAACAACAATATACAAACCTGACTTAAACTTTTCAAGGAGATACAAGCACATTGTTCACATTAATAAATGTTTATTAAGTATGAAATTTAGTTTTATTTAGTGTACTACTTATTTAGTGTAATAGAATTTGGTGTAATAAAAGTTTGAATAAAGAAGCAGATTTGGCTCCCAATTTTTTTTTAAAAATTGTAATGTTCATGTTTGACTCTGGCTAAGTTTGCCGACAACTGACCTAGCCAGCTAATCGAACCTACGGGAATATAACTATGCAAAGGTTTTGCAGGGTGCATCTAGTTATATAATAAATACTATTATAAATGTACATGACCTGGACTGACATTGTTGATAATGTTGAAAAAGTACTTACGAGTATACCCCCGTATTTATCAATATCCGACAGGAATTAAGTCTCATGGTATAGTTCTATCGTGGTGAAACCTGTGTCTTCGCTAGTCGGTCCGAACAGAGAGCTACTACAATAGATTGAGGCTGTCGCTTTCATTTTTACTCCTGGAATAACTGTTCAGTAAAAGATATTATATTATTTATTACAGGCTTGCGGAGCCGGAGCCGAGAGCCGCTACTTTTTGCTGGAGCCGGAGCCGAAAAAATCTGGCGGCTTCACGGCTCCCAAATGTTTTTTTTTTTTAAAGCAGAATTTTTTTTTTTAGCTTTAAAATTGTAAATTTGTTTGATTGTTTGCCTCCTACAATTTGAAATGTCATTTTTACGAACGCCACAACAGTAACACGCACATCATCACAAGAAATCTTTAATGGGGAATAGTTTTGTGTTCGTTTTAAATATTGTTTACCCTCCGAATTTTTTTTAATGGCATGTTATTTTGTTATATATAAAGTTAAAACAGTTTTATTTCATAGAATAATTGTATCAATCATTTAAAAATACATTTTTACTACGACGACAAATAGAACGCGTCATTTCGTGTATTATTTGACCGCGAATTTGTAATAGACTAAAAACAAAATGGTCGTTTTCTGTATTTAACAATTTTATTATAAACAGAATACCTGAAATAGAGTAGATAAATTTATAAGGCTGTGGCTATTCGGACCCGGGTCCCAATAAAATCCGATTGTTATTCGGACCCGTGGCAAATAGGCCTATCCAATAAGTTTAGCTATATTTAAACTTTATTAGACAGAACCCGAAAAAATAATAATACAGAGTCCGCTTAGTGGAACCAGGCCCGTAGCCAGGAATATTGGATTGGGGGGGGGGCGAAGAAAATTTTTTCGGGGGGGGGGGGGTGCCGAAGAAATGATCGGGGCGGATCTAGACAACTTTGGCGGGGGGGGGGGCAAAACACTGACCCGGGTGGGGGTGGGGCAAAACTGTTTTCATTGTTGAAAATTGGTCTTAGAACAAAAAATATTTCGATAATTTAATGATGTATTACCTAAACTTGTGATAACGGGGGGGGGCATGGGCCCCCCGGCCCCTCCCCCTAAATCCGCCCCTGGTGGGGTAGAAGAAATGTTCGAGGGGGGGCGAAAATGTAGGCGCGAAGCGCCGAAAACTTGCGAACGGAGAGGAGGGGTTTGGGGAGGGGATCTCAGTGAGTCCCTAGCCCCCCTCTGGCTACGGGCCTGAGTGGAACCCTAGACAATGAGTAACGATTAAATCATACAATTCAAAAAATTATAAAAAAAAATAAACAAAAAACGATAATAAATTTTATGTATAGCTAAGCTAAGTGCATATTTGCTACGGGTCCGAATAACAGTCATACTTTATTAGGACGGGGTCCGAATAAAAATCGGAGTTTATTGGTACCCGGGTCCAGGCCCGTAGCCAGAAGGGGGGCTAGGGAAGCTGAGCCCCCCCCCGTTCATGACCTGAGTCCCCCCCCCCGTGCATGATTTGAGCTGTTTGACAAAATTTTAATAAAAACGGTTATAAAACATCAATAATTTTGTTCAATTTTGTTTTAGGGGCCCGGACTGAGCTGGCCATTCTACTTTTTAAACTATTAATATCAGCACGGGGGCCCGTGTCACCCCAGCCCAGGGACCCGAAATTTCTGTCGGTGGGCCTGTTCGCAACCTTGTAATATTTTTATATATTGATATCTTCTGAGGACAACTAGCAACTTAAATAAGTTAATAAAAATAATATTGACTTTTGACATCACTTTTATACATATGTATAATAAAATAATAAAGTACAAACTCCGTGATTTCTGAGTGATGTTTTTTAATTTGCAAATTTACTTTTTAGCAGAATTAATTTTATTTTTAAATAGAATAATTGCGACTGGTCAATTTGTTGTTGATAGATCTGTTCTTTGTTTTCAATATTTTATAAGAAATATCACACAAATAGCTAAGCTATATTCGTGCATCTTTGTCGTTCTTTCCGGGTTGTACATTAAACCAACAGTATAATAATATAAATCAGTTATCTATTTTGTAACAATTGTGTAGCAGAACAAAGGGTAAATATATTTATAACAGGAATCAGAAATTGCTCAATCATTAAAACTCTTTACTATTTAAATTATTTTTAACAAAACTGCAACATGCCATGCATTATTGAAACGTAGTTAAAATTATATATTTCTAATTAATAGCTAAACAATCGGTACTAAAATGCACCATTCCAGATATGGAACTGCGAAAAATTTCTTGGGGAGGGAACTCACTGAAGTCCCCTCCCCTAACCCCTCCTCTCCGTTCGCAAGCTTTCGGCGCTTCGCACCTCCATCTTCCCCCCCCCCCCGAACATTTCTTCTACCCCACCAGGGGCGGAATTAGGGGGAGGGGCCGGGGGGCATTTCCTTCCCCCCCCCCGGTTATCAAGTTCAAAGACCAATTTTCAACAATGAAAACAGTTTCACCCCCCCCCACCGGGGTCAAAGTTTTGCCCCCCCCCCGTCAAAGTTGTCTAGATCCGCCCCTGTACCCCAGGATCAGTTCTCCGGCCCCCCACCCCACCCTCCGCCGAAAAAAATTTCTTCGATTCCCGAAAATTTCTTCGGCTCCCTTCCCCCCCCCCCCCAAATACAATAATCCTGGCTACGGGCCTGCCCGGGTCCGAATAGTCACTTCGAATTTATAAATAATAAATATAAATACTGAAGTCTTTAAAATATTTTAAATAATGTATCATTTTACTATTGGCTAATTTGATCATTGAAATAACTTTTTATTACTTATGAAAATAGCGACTAGTGAAACCTCGATCGAAAATAATGATATGATTCTGGATGCACTGAATAGGTTTGTTTTTAGAAAAACCGACAATGGACAATGCGTATATTTTTCAAGTTCCTGACTATGGGGGGGGGGGGGGGGGGTGAACGCGGCAAAATTTGTATAACTTTTTATCAGCGGCATGTTAGCGTGGAGCAATTACAACAATTTTTGTCTCGTGTGATACTATCTTAATAGGGAGCCGGAGCCGAAGCCGTCAAATTTGTGGGAGCCGGAGCCGGAAAAAAAATACGACGGCTCCACAAGCCTGTTATTTAACACAAAAGGAAATCACTGATAGAGTATTTTGTTATTAACCTTTAAAAAAGTCATCGTGTTCTCACAAATATCAAATCAGATTTTTAAACAATATTTCTTGAAATCTAATGCTTGTTAAAATGATAACTCCTTTTCGTCATCTAATAAAATAAAAGCGATTTTGGGCTCTGCGTTAAATCGAAAGTAAAGAATTATATACAACAGTATTCCCAGTTTATAGTACAATCAGGAAAAAAAATCGGATCTGCCCGAAACCAAAAATAGCCTAGCCACCGATCAAGCCTAAAAAGAGATATAAATCTATGCAAAGGTTTTGCAGGGTACAGCTAGTAGGAACATATTTAAAAAAAAAAAAATTACGTTTAATACATTTCGTTGAACGCTAATTGATTGTCAGCTAAGACTGCCACATACAGTAAAAAAAAAAAAACACTACGCCGTGTCACAGCATATGATTAATACCATAAACAGTGTGGGGTGGGTTGGGGGGGGGAGGAAATAGCACCGTAGCGAGAAAATTCTACAGCAGGGACCAGGCAATAGCAGGGTGGGGGGGGGGGCAGGTAATACATTTTAGTAGGTAGAGCAAATAAGCAGAGGGGGGCCAGACAAAACGTAGGGGGGGGCCTGGCGTCCTGCCCCCCCACCCCCGCACGCTACGGGCCTGGGAGGGAATATGAATAAAGAAAATGTTTGAGTACATTTATTTAAATAAATATATATATATATATATATATATATATATATATATATATATATGCGTAGTTCGTCTTAAAAAGTTACCACTAACCCTAGTCTTCGACAACCAAATCACATGAAATAACTTTACATAAGGAAAAAAGAAACTTAAAAGTCATTCTGTAACAGTATGAATGAAATAGACATATACTCCGTCAAGCTATAAGCTGAAATCAACTAGAAATAGGTATACACAATGTCTTGTTACTTAGATACAAAAACAAGCAATTAAGCCTGTTCCATTCTGGACACAGGACGTGTTAGAGCATTTTCGTATTATGTATCAGTACGTTTGTTAGCTTTCAGTAAATATTTGTAAATTTTGGAAATGTTTATAAATTCAATTGTGCACTGCATATATTTGTAAAAAAAAAATTATAAAGACGTTTCTTTATATTTGAAAAAAAATTATTGTCTCTTAAATCTAACTACAAGTGGTTTGTGGTTACTGAAATAGGACTCATAATTGAAAACATTCTAAATTATTGTCATTTAATCGTCCGAAAACTCCGTCAATTGTTGCATAGCTCTGATACTTTCAATTAAACTCAGAACACAAGCTTACTATTTCATTTGATGAGTTTCTTAATAAATCTTGGTGAAACTACGTGCTACAGTATTTCGCACCAAATGAACGGGTTATTGAACGTACAAGGTGTATATATAATATATAAGCCCCTTAGGAGCCCTGAAGCCCGGCCCTCAGAGGTCCTGTCGCAAAATGAACTTTTGATGTACACATGGCAGGCCAAGACCTATAAAATGATATATACATCATGGGTCTAGGACTTATGGTTGCTGAGATATAGCGCTCCTTTATTAATATAGCTTATATAGTAAAAAACGGTACTAAGGCCCCTTTTACGGCCCTGAGAGGTCAGATCGCGAAATGGAAAAAAGTCATTTCTTGGCAGGCCAAGACCTACAAAATGATATATACATCATGGGTCTAGGACTTATGGTTGTTGAGATCTAGGGTGATGACGGACGGACGGACAGACAAAACGGGGACAATAGAGCATTTTTTTTCGAAAATGCTCTAAAAATATCTCACTCCACGCCAAGCCCGTAGCGTGCGGCGGGGGGGGGGTGCGCCCCTCACGCGTTTTGTCTGATCCCCCCCCCTCTGCATATTCGTTCTACTTAGTAAAATGTTGCCTGGGCCCTGCTGTTGAATGCCTGGCCCCTGCTGCAGAATTTTCACGCTACGGGGCTGCTCCACGTGTGCATCCCCCCCCTCCCACCGGCTGTCTAGCAGTAGTTGCTCATATATGCAGGGCCGGATTTACAGATTAAGCCGAAGACGACGCTCCCCCACCGCGAAATAATGGGCCTGAAAATGTTCAGTAGTATACAAAGATAAATACAGGGGGAAAAAAACCTTAGCAATATTTTAATTTTAACATTTTTTTGTTGGCTTACGGCCCCGTGAAATTGTAAATCCGGCTCTGCATATATATATATATATTGAATGTAGACATTGTAGGCCAGCCTAATTTGTTTTAAAAAGTTGCGCGCATCGTCTCTCGTTAAATGCTTGTGTTAACGTGTCATATTTCATGCAATTTATATGTAATTATTCAATTGCACTGGACACAGCGGCTAATAAACATAATATGAACACAAAGAAAACAAAGAACGCAATCAAGTTGACAGGGCTAAATGTATAGACAAGCTGGAGTCTTAAGTGGGGGGGGGGGGGAACCCAATAAAGTAGCAAAAATGAGTGCGGACAACGGGGGTCAATGATAAAAACTGCACAAACTGTCCGTATAAAAAACGGACTTCTGGTAGTCCTATATGATTTCTAGATGCTGTGCCCACCTTTATGCGGACATAACTTAAACCTGGTGTTTACTAGATTTAAAAAAAAAGAGGTAATGCTCTATTGACGTCATGGGGTCAGCTCAAGAAGACAGCCCGAAACCGTGTCCGCTCGCGCGCTACTGTCAAGACCGCCGGCGGCGGAACGAAATATTTTAAAGGGGGCGCTGCCCCCCCCCCTTGAAAATTTAAGGAGGGGCAAGACAAAATATGACCGAAAGACAAATTTTACCCCCCTTAATTCTATAATAGAATTTAGTAGTTCTGTAGCAAGTATTTAATCGATATTATTAAAAAATAATATATTAAAAAAAAATAAAAATGAATATTGAGTACTTCTGTCGTCAACTGATTCGTAATGTCAGTTTGTTCACAAATTTAATAGTGAAATTAGATCAGAAAATTACTGATAATTATCATGAATGATGATGAATATGAAACCGGAAAGGGGAAACTCAATAAACAAAAAGTAATTTATGAAAAGATAATAAATAATTGTATTTTCTTTAAAAATTACATTTGCCGTCATTCGGTAGATGGCAATACTTCTCTATAAGACGCATTTACTATCTGTCTGTCTGTTCCCTTAAAACTCAATATCCAGACAACCAAATAACGTGAAATTTGATACACGCAGTGGCGCAACCGGGGGGGGGGCAGGGGGGGGGCTCAAGCTCCCCCCCTCCACCCAGGCCAAATCATCAATACACAATTTACGTTATAAAGTTTCAAAAAAGACTGTCAAACTGTCAAACTGTCTTTTTTCAATATGTGAGCTCCCCCCCCCAGCATTTTTTGCTGGTTGCGCCACTGGGTACACGTACACAAAATTACATGGGGAATGTTCTTAAACAGGTTTCGCTCCATCTCAATGGGTACTTTAATTGTAATTAATTATTTTGGATATCAAAGACATGAAAATTGGCAAACTTTTACCCCGATTTCAGGTTTTACGAGATTCTCTCCCACATAGCTAACTTACTATAAATATGATCGGTACGGGGAATCAAATATCACATTACTTACTACATTATTACATTCCATTCCTTCATCCATAGGAATTGTCATCTTTTGATACAGTCATGCCTAAAAGAGAGAGAGAGGGAGAGAGGGAGGGAAAGAGGGAGGGAGGGAAATAGGGAGGGAGAGGGCGAGGGGGGAGAGGGAGGGAGGGAAAGAGGGAGGGGAGGGAGAGAGAGAGGAACTGCCAAAAATGTTGTGTATCACATTGCTTTAAGATAAATGTACCCTTTTATTGCAATGTGCATGCAAATAAACCTTTTTTACGCGTCTTATTTTAAATCTTAATTAAACGTCAAATTACGCTTCTTAAATAAACAGAAAACATTATTTTATACCCGGGCAAAGCCGGGTACTTGCAACTAATTTTAAAATATGCCACAACAACTCTCAATAATGTGATTACTGTAAAATGTCAATTAATTATAATTTCTTTCAAATATTAAATTTAAGAAATAAATCAAAGGAATTATGAAAATGATACATATAAACTAAAATGAATTACAAAGTTAAAAAAGTTACAATTTTAGGGGGGGGCAGACAGGAAATTCAAGGGGGTGCGCCGCCCCCCTTGAAAGTTTTAGGGGGGGGGCTGCTGCCCCCCCTGCTCCGCCGCCAGTGGTCAAGACACTACATGGCAGTGTTTTTCAACCGGGGTTCCGCGGAACCCAAGGGTTCCGCAAGGGCCAGCCAGGGGTTCCGCGATTGAATTTAAAAAAAAAAATTCATAGCAAAAATTTAGGGCCATGAAGGGACATAAAGGGGTATACAGGTTCCGCCAGAAATCTGACGACACCAAAGGGTTCATCTTAATAAAAAAGGTTGAAAAACACTGCTACATGGGCTAAAACGGAAAAAGAAGTTAAAACTAGTGTTGTCATGCGACGACCTAGGATATATATATATATATATCATATATAATAATACTCATTTCCAGTGTGCGTTAAATCGAAAGTAAAGAATTAATACAACAGTATTCCAGTTTAAAATACAACCATGAAAAAAATCGGATCTGCCCGAAACCAAAAAATAACCTAGCCTACAGATCAAGCCTAAGGGGATATAACTCTATGCAAAGGTTTTGCAGGGTACAGCTAGTATTTATATATATATATATATATATATATATATATATATATATATATATAAATACTAGCTGTACCCTGGTTTTCGGGCAGGGTACAGCTAGTATTTATATATATATATATATATATATATATATATATATATATAAATACTAGCTGTACCCTGCAAAACTCTTTAGTAAATGTGTCTATATTCCAAATATATATATATATATATATTTGGAATATAGACACATTTCTAAATGTGAGGCACAATACACAGACGCAACAACATATGAAGTAACGGCAAAGTAAATGTACACAATAAAAACTACTACTACTACAACTACTACTACTACTACAACTACAACTACTACTACAACCACTACTACTACTACTACAACTACTACTACTACAACTACTACTACTACAACTACTACTACAACTACTACTACTACTACAACTACTACTACTACTACAACTACTACTACTACTACTACAACTACTACAACAACTACTACTACTACTACTACAACTACTACAACTACTACAACTACAACTACAACTACTACTACAACTACAACTACAACTGCAACTACTACTACAACTACAACTACTACTACAACTGCAACTACAACTACAACTACAACTACTACTACAACTACAACTACTACAACTACTACTACAACTACTACTACTACAACTACTACTACTACAACTACAACTACTACTACAACTACTACTACAACTACTACTACTACTACAACTACTACTACAACTACTACTACTACTACTACTACAACTACTACTACTACAACTACTACTACTACTACAACTACAACTACTACTACAACTACAACTACTACTACAACTACTACTACAACTACTACTACTACTACTACAACTACTACTACAACTACTACTACTACAACTACTACTACAACTACTACTACAACTACTACTACTACAACTACTACTACAACTACTACTACAACTACAACTACTACTACTACAACTACTACTACTACAACTACTACTACTACTACTACTACTACTACTACTACTACTACTACTACTACTACTACTACTACTACTACTACTACTACTCACTGGTCACAGAGATGAAGATTACGACGGCCAGAACAGTCTCCATGTCTGTTTCTTCCAATGCTGTGTGAAATGTCGTTCGTCTACTGAGCTCAATATAAAGTGTACCGGTGTTTAGATTGACCTTATTGTTTGGACATATGTCATTAGCATGTTTTATGTCAGCGCGCATATTTGTCTACGTCAAGTTTGCCTGTGTGTGTATATGTGTGTGTGTGTGTGTGTGCGCGTGCGAGCGCGCGTGAATGATGAGGCGTCTCATTTATAAGTCAACTCAATTCAGTGTGTGTGTGTGTGTTTACCCCCCCCCCCATCCAGGATGTTTGCGACCACACGCGTGCCGTTTCTTTTAAATGCCAAGTCATTTTATAGAAGATGGCTGTTCTATGGTTGTAGAAAGCAATAGGGGCATGACAAGTGCTCCAACCCACCCTTCAAGGTGGGCCTTGTTGCACCCTTGAGGGAAACGACGCATACCACCGATGTAGTTCATTAGCTTCCAGAAGTACGAATGGAATGGGATATTTCTATCATTATAGAAATAATTCTGTTAAAATTTGTTATAAGGTTGAATTAATTAATACGTTAGTTATATTTTATTTGCTTCGGGGTACCAGACAATACAGCACCAGCCTATCCGATGTATACATCAATAACAGGAAAGTAAGAATGTTTCAAAAATAAATAAATCACCTATTTAAAAATACATTTTTATTATACATGTGTATAGTGCAGTGACCCCCCCCCCCGGACCCTCCGTGGATCCGATGGTACCGGGCCGCCCCGCCCCCTCCCCCTTCCAAAAAAAAATAAAACATTAAATTATTTCCATTTTTATTTAATAGGGTGTATTTCTCTCGGGATTGTGCGATTGGACGAGAGGTCAACCGGAAGCTGAAACACGGAGAGAGAGAGAGAGGCGCAATGGTGTTGACGTGTGATCGTGTGTGATGCTGTTTTCTGTGTTCTACGGTACTGTCTTAGAACTGCCTTGGTGTGCACGTATATAGTGTGTTTATTGTCCCTTTATTTCATCCACATTTACTATCTTGAGTTTAACAGTCTTCTATTTTCCACAGTACCGTAGCAGCCCCGTAGCGTGAAAATTCTACAGGAGGGGGGGGGGCAGGTAATACATTTTACTAAGTAGAACAAATAAGCGGGGGGGGGGCAGACAAAACGCAGGGGAGGGGGCCGCCCCCCCCCCCGCACGCTACGGGCCTCTACCGTAGAGCGAGCTTAGCTCGCGCCCAGGGCACAATGCCTTTTGTAGCTGGGGGAGGGGGGCGGCACGTGAACAGAGGCTATTGGGACATGTTTCAAACATTAGTGGAGATTTTAGGCGAGACTGAGCCTAAACATTCATTTTACACAGTTGGTGCACAATCACCTCTCTTTGCTTTAAAAAAAAAGTTGGAGAGTTAGTTCCCTACTATAAAAGAACCCACAAATTGCTCCATTTATCTATTACTCTACAAAAAAAACAACAACAACAACAAAAAAACAGGCGAATATAGCATAAGAAGGTCAACTGCTGGAGATTTCAAATGGCGGAGGCCATAAAACTACATTCGAGACAACAACTCTGCCGGTGTTCTGGATTTAAGTCACGGCGGAATACTCGGATTGTCACCACATCACTTTATAAATTCCGACACCCTATCCGTGTGAAGCGGTGTTTTTTTTTCTGCTGTGACAGCTAATAAAACAAAAGAACGGAATAAACTGGACATAACTAACACACTTCGGGTGTTTTCGCCTCCTGTTACCTTCGGCGACCCGCAAAGACATCTATTTTACCTCCTATGACCTAGTATAAAGACTTGTGTTTTGCGTACAACAAATATAAAAGGGGAGAGGGGAGCGCCAAATTATTAATATTGACAACAAAATCTCTAGATCAGAAATATGCAAACTTAGGCCCACGAGTCACGACGATTACAAGTGATTCATGTTAGTTCATATGGACACCCCATTAATCTGCTCTTGGTCTGGCCATATAGACACCACGTTCATCTACTCTTGGTCCGGCCATATAGACACCACGTTCATCTACTCTTGGTCCGGCCATATAGACACCCCGTTCATCTACTCTTGGTCCGGCCATATAGACACCCCATTCATCTGCTCTTGGTCCTGCCATATAGACACCCCGTTCATCTACTCTTGGTCCGGCCATATGGACACCACGTTCATCTACTCTTGGTCCGGCCATATGGACACCCCATTCATCTACTCTTGGTCCGGCCATATAGACACCACGTTCATCTACTCTTGGTCCGGCCATATAGACACCCCATTCATCTACTCTAGGTCCGGCCATATAGACACCCCATTCATCTACTCTAGGTCCGGCTATATAGACACCCCATTCATCAACTCTTGGTCACCCCTTCAACCAAATTTAACACAATTGGTTCAATGCATTTTTATACTCTGTGGTGTACGCATGTCACAACACTCAAAATTATAATATTTATTCAATGCATTTTTTTTTTACAAATATGCATTTTGCGTCATCAAAAAAAAGCTACATTTCCCAATATTTGGCTTAAATTGTAAGCACTATTTTGAGCGATCCATTTTCCTTATAATCCATGTTCGAAATGCTGCCATATAGTCCAACTAACTAAACCATATTCCATAAATAATGATATTATTCCACTGTGTCATGTCTTTCATTTTCTGCATACACGAAGGTAAGTTGGCAGTTGTATTCTCTTTATACGTATATTATTATTATTATTTTTTTAAATAAGGACAAACAAATGATGCAAACCATCCAGACCTTTGACGGATGTTAGGTTTGTTATTGGGTACACACTGTAGGGTGATTCAAAATAATTTTTTTTTTTGCAATTTAATATTACATTGTTTTTATTTTTTTTTTCCTTTTATGTTTCTGTACTTTCATGCCAAATTTTATTGAAATTGAATTACATTTTTTTTCGACTGCTTTTCTTTTTGAAGATCTTTAGGTTACCTTAATGCATTCGGATATTGTCTTCTTCAGTACATTGTGATTATAGAAAACCATCTTCATACCATGACCCAAGATTAGTAAGACATTACTAGGCAGACAATAATCCGTTTGTCCAACCAACCAAATTTCTAGTTATACTTCTTGTCTAAACTTGATAATAATAGCAAAAGCAAGCGACACATCAGAACGGTCGCATTATTTCATACAGTGAAACTTTGGATCGCTTCAGTGACCTCTTAGAGTGGTAATTTATTTTTAAAGTTTAGTTTTTGTTGATTTGCTTGCCAAAAGGAAAAAAAAAATGAACCACAATGAATTAGAATCGGAATAGGCACTTAGGCTAATGAAATCATGTGTGGATCAAAGGAGTTAGGCACAATGGTTAGGGGAGTAATAACACATTTCAATGTGATCTCGATAAATTCGTATGACCCCCCCCACCCCCACTTACATTCACAGCCAAGCCTAGCCTCTCTACCGCCTGGGCGCAAACACATTTTCACCCCATCCCCTTTTTTCAAAAGGGATTGATTGCCTACTTCCTATTTTCTTTTTTTTTTTTAGTCAAAGTTCACTTAACCCTTAAGGGCGATCAAATGAACTGCGTACAAAGGGATTGGGGGGGGGGGGAGGGAGAGTTAGCACAACGCCCACCCTCCTTTAATTTCCCAACTTAAGACAGGTACCCCCTTTAAAGGTGGATGTGGCTAGGAGACGATTGGATCCTATCCTAGGGACACTATACTGGCCTATACTGATGCTTCCGCTACCAGTAAGGACGGCCTTTAGCTCCTCGTTTGGGGTTTATATCAGTTTCCCACAAACTCGATTGGTCGAAGATCTTGCAGGGCCGTGTGGGTCTCTCTGTGTTTACAAGGCAGAGATGGCAGCCATTACTGAGGTAGTGGACCACATTGGAGGCCGTATTCGGGAAGGTACTTTGCCTGCTACGAGCATTGTTATCCTGACTGATGCACTCTCTGTTCTCCGTAAATGGGACGGGAGAAATGGCCCGAGCTACTGGAAGTCATGGTGTCGGCTATACAGGGTCTTGCGTCCCAACACAATGTGACAGTGACCCTCCAGTGGGTCCCCGGGCATGCGGGCCAACTTCCTAGCAAAGTCGATACATGCCCAAGCGCAACCCGTGAGAGCAGGGAAGAGCTCATTAGAGGCAGCATGTGCCAAGATCAGGCTCTTTGAGCAATCTCAGTGGTTCTCGAGTTGGGACAAAGGGGTGACGGGCAGAAATGTCCCAAGTCAGATGGAGCAGCCATCCAAAACTCACCCGTGGTGGAAGCTTAGGAGGATTGAGCAGGCACTGATTGCCCAGTTCCGTACTAGGCATTGTCCTATAGGTGCGTACTTTGGGAGGTTGAGGCCCAATGTCGATACCCTGCAGGGAAGTGGAGGAAACTGTAGATCACGTGCTTTTCGACTGTCCCGGGCTGGCGGACCACAGGGTTGACCAGTCCGGCATCTTTGCTGGCCAACGATGTTTATGGCAGTCTCCAGATGTTGAGAGACACAGCGAGTTTTGATCTCACGGGCTCTAAGAGACAAAGTCTCAGTCCGCAGTTTTACTAAGAGAGTTCTAAGAGAGAGAGAGAGGGGGGGGGGCAGTTTCAACCAGCTTACACTGGGGCCTGGAAAAATTTCAACAAGATAAAATATTTCATCTGTTCAATCCATAGCGCAATGTTTGATCCCAACCATTCTGGACAAAACCGAGGTATTCGAGGGAGATTCTGTTACTGTTAACTGCTCTGCATCAAGCATTCAACCAAGCTACATTTACCCACGTTGTGCCCTACTTATAACTTTATACAGGGTTAACAAATTGACCAAAGCTAACGAAAAATTGGCAGAGTACGTGAAAATACCCGAAATATTTACATTGTAAGTATGTATATATTAGTGATGAGACATAGACAACGTTATTATCAAACAAGATGATGAGCACACACAGCGCCGAGCTGCAACCCAGGTGCAACCAGTATTTTGCCAATCCATCTCCCTTGATTAAATTTTTTTTATATATAATTAAAATTCTGTCTTCTAAGGTAAGTTGCCACCTTGGGGGGGGGGGGGGGGAGGTTGCACCCCTTTGAGCCACAGTACGGCGAAGCCCAGGCCACACACAGAACACAAAGGAAAAACAGCTCTTCATTTATACAATGTCATTTCAAAAGACTACAGGCGGTCCTCGACTTTCGCACACTCTACTTTCGCACATTCTATTTTTGCACAATTCGCTATTTCGAACATTTGTAACAAATATTTTTTTTTAAATCTGTGTTTAGAATCGTCCATAGAAGCGCTAGTGAAGCACTTTCAGTAATTTCCGACTGTTTCCATATACACCCGGTCTATGGAATTCCCGGTCTATTCCCGGTGTGATGTGTAGAATTGCCCTTCTCCCCCCACCAACCCCAGTTCACCACAGGGTCAAGGTTCCAACCGCTTTGTTTGTGTAGATTCGTTTCGTCGACGTCGCCTTCCCCCCAATCGTTTCACAGACGTTCTTCCCCCCCCCCCCAAACGTTTCGGTGACAGACATCGTCGTTCCCCGAAACGTTGCACCAACGTATTCGCCCCGACCTTATAAATACGTGAATGGCAGTAGTTGAGTTAGTAAGGTGCTCTGAGTTAGTAAGGTGCTGACAGTCATAGTGTAGATAGTTCTAAGATTCTAAGAGTTAGTTGTAAACTTGTAGTGACATTTGTTTAAGTAGACATCATTAGACAAAGGACTTATATTGTATATACATATATATTCACCTATGTTTAGAAGCGATTAAAGTTAGATCTGTTGTGTTCATATACCAAGCCTTGGCGTTGATATATTTATTAGTTAGAAAAGTTAACGTAACATATTTGGCGTTCCTACGTCTTGTAAATTATAAAGAACTATAATAACGTTACATATTTGAAAATAACAACGTAACATTTGGCGAGCCTGCGTAAAGAGCCACTGAATCTTCCGAGACGTTGCCGACGCAGTCACCACCTAAGTCTACAGAAGCCACACCGGCTCATAAAGTCTACAGGAGCCACACCGGCTCATACAGTCTACAGGAGCTACACCGGCTCAAACAGTCTACAGGAGCCACACCGGCTCATAAGTCTACAGTAGCCACACCGGCTCAAACAGTCTACAGGAGCCACACCGGCTCATACAGTCTATAGGAGCCACACCGGCTCATAAAGTCTACAGGAGCCACACCGGCTCATACAGTCTACAGGAGCCACACCGGCTCATACAGTCTACAGGAGCTACACCGGCTCAAACAGTCTACAGGAGCCACACCGGCTCATAAGTCTACAGGAGCCACACCGGCTCAAACAGTCTACAGGAGCCACACCGGCTCATACAGTCTATAGCAGCCACACCGGCTCATAAAGTCTACAGGAGCCACACCGGCTCATAAAGTCAACAGGAGCCACACCGGCGCATAAGTCTACAGGAGCCACACCGGCTCATTAAGTCTACAGGAGTCACACTGACTCATACATAATCTAGGAGAGCAGAGAAGGCGACAAGAGGAGTCAGTCAGTCTGCGTTAATATATTCTTAAAACCAGATAAGTTTTCTTTTTAAATTCTATCTTAGTGCACAATCAAATGTCTAGTTTATTTTGAATCCTTATAGATATTTTGTTGGTACTCTCTCACTGAGTACATCTTTGTTACTTTTGTAACGGAGTGTTTAAAAGCGGTGCTCGGAGAGATTACATAACATTTATTTGTTAGATCGTTACTGTCTAGTTTGTGTATATGTGACAGTATTGTTTTATTTGTTGTTACTATCAGTTTTTCTCTGCCTTTTGTCTTGTTTATTTCATATTGTATTTGTACCGCAGAAATTCACTTGGTTTGTGTGTGTTAGATTGTAGATAATAAGTATTTCATTACCCTTATTTAGTTGAAGTTAATATTAAGGTAAGTGAAGGTAACTCACTTTGTTTGTAAATCATTATTCATAACTGAGAATGTCATCATTCGAACATTTCGTTACCTTAGGACAAACATTAGGGATAGAGACACAAAAATTAGAGAAATGGGCGCAGGATAGGTTAGAGAAGGAACAGGCTAGGTTAGATAAGGAACATGAGAAGGAACAAGCTAGGTTAGAGAAGGAACAGGCTAGGTTAGATAAGGAACATGAGAAGGAACAAGCTAGGTTAGAGAAGGAACAGGCTAGGTTAGATAAGGAACATGAGAGAGAACAGGCTAGGCTAGATAAGGAACATTCTTACAACATAACACAAAGCCAGTTAAGAATCAAGCAGTTAGAATTAGAGAAAGAGTTAAGGGATAGCCAGCTCAATAATCCCACCCCTCTACCTACCCCACTGTCAACCATAGATCATAGTCTTGCAAATAGAATAGCTCACTATAAATACCATCTATTTGACGAACAGAAGACAACAATCGACAATTTCCTTACTAAATTCGAGCGTGACATGAGAGAACTTGACTTCCCCAAATCCAAATGGACGTACTTGTTAGGTAAATCTTTTACTAGTGACGTTTCCCTTAAGATATGTTTAAACCAAGACAGTTACCAGGTAGTTAGAGAACAGCTTCTAAGGACATATGGACAGACAGAAGCAAGTTTTAGGAAGGCGTTTCATCAGACAGTTTTACAAAAGGACGATGACCCCCAGACATATTTTGACAAATCAGGTACTGCCTTGGATATGCTAAGGTAGAAAGAACATTCGAAGCCTTTAGGACATTTTTCTTGTTAGACAAGGCCATTCATTCCTGCCACCCTGAATTGAAGTCATTCATTTTAGAAAGAGGACCAAAGACAGTAGAGACAGCCGTAGACCTAATAAGGAAATATAAAACCGCTCACCCTGACAGACCCACAACTATAGTAGAAAATGATATACAGGACATTATATGTTTTAGTAGCGACACAAGCAGGTCCCATCACAGACATAGTCAGAACAGAGTAAATGAGAATAGGACAGAATTAATATGTCGAAGCTGCAACAGAGAAGGACATTTTGCTAGGGACTGTCCTTTGAACCATAATAATAGACAATCTAGGTCACCTGAGGACAACCGTAGAGACAATTATCAGGGAAGAGGTAGAAGTAGTTCAAGAGACAGGGTTCATGACGCCATGTGTACATTAGAGCCATCCAAGCCCTTGACAGTAACAAAAGGTAGAGTAGGACATAATAGCGTAGACGTGCTAAGAGATTCAGGGTGTAATACAGTTTTAGTTAAGAAATATTTAGTTCGACCTTCCCAATACACTGGCAGATTTGGTAAATGTAGAGGCTTTGACGGACAAATTACAACTTACTAAATAGCAGAAATAGACATACAGACAATCTATTTTAATGGTAGAGTGGAAGCACAGGTAGTTGACAGTCTCATTACAGACCTTAGTGTTGTGGAGATCAAGGACGATAGAAATAGCAGGCAAACTAGGACAAATTACAAACAAAAGCCCAGAGTTAGATTCAGTGACGTACAGCACAGTAGTACCCTTAGTGTAAAACCAATCATTTGTTTTCGTTGTGGGTTACACAACCACAAGTCTAGGGCCTGTCCAAAGCGTGTAGATGAAGTTATTTGAAGACAGTGTTGTAAAATGGGTCACAGAGAACAGTTCTGCTCCACAATTGCTGAATATAATAGGAATTACCTCCAGAAATATATACATTAACCCAAGTTAAGCAGACTATGAGTTTATAGCTTTAATTACTAAGTAGAATGCCAATTAAACTATAAGTTATAAGTTGATGTTACCATAAAAGTAGTAAGAATATGATGTTTGCTAAGGCTAAGTAATATATGCAAAATGCGCAGTCAAAGGTAAGTGATATAGGTCACACTAGATAGATATACTAAATTAAGTATGATCAGCTAAGTCCAGAAGTTACACGGTAAGTTTAGATGTCATGTTTGTTTGACTCGTGCACTAAGATACTGAGATAATATGTTCAATAACCCCCCCACTCTAAAGAATATGCCCTTATTATTTCATAGCTAGTTATTCACAGGCTGACTAACAAAGACCAGTACCTATATATCGTCATACAAGTTCAAGTCGCCACCTTTGTGAGGGCCTAAACATTTATCTGTTACCAACGATCTAATTTCACCTGTTTTCACCTCATCATATTTGTTCTACGTGTAGCCCCTCACTCAAGCGTAAACCCAGTCAACGACGCACTCAATAATTTCCTGTTACCAACGAGATGCAGAAGGTCATCAACAGTTTACATCAATGAAACAGACAAAACTAAAACCACGCCTCATACATTGACACGTTTACCACAAGAGGTGTACTAAATGTCACTTCGACCTCAAGTTCACCAGCGAGTGACTATTACAGACAATGGAACGTTTTCGTCTTTCGCGTTCGACACGTTGTGTAAAACTGACCTGTATGCCCCATCACCTATTTGAACCAAGACATCAAGGAGCAATACAAGCCAGTAACAGAATGAACTTGTTTGTATTATAGAACATTGCATACATTATGTTTTTTTTGGTCTCGTGCTTTATTAAGTTTTGTAATTTATTAAAATGTATTACGTTATATTACATTGACTTATGCATAGATGCTTGACAAGTAGTCTAGACATGTTTGACTTGACATCCATACCATTTTCAATGTGATGTAATACTGTTCCCCACTAGACTTTTTAAAATAATGTTTGTTAGTTTGTTTTACTACGTAAAACTTGGAAAGGAGGGAGGTATGTGACGTGTAGAATTGCCCTTTTCCGCCCACCAACCCCAGTTCACCACAGGGTCAAGGTTCCAACCGCTTTGTTTGTGTAGATTCGTTTCGTCGACGTCCCCTTCCCCCCAATCGTTTCACTGACGTTCTTCCCCACCCCCCCCCCAAACGTTTCGGTGACAGACATCGTCGTTTCCCCCCCCCCCCCCCAAACGTTGCACCAACGTATTCGCCCCGACCTTATAAATACGTGAATGGCAGTAGTTAAGTTAGTAAGGTGCTCTGAGTTAGTAAGGTGCTTACAGTCATAGAGTAGACGTAGTTAGAGTAGTGTAGATAGTTCTAAGATTCTAAGAGTTAGTTGTAAACTTGTAGTGACATTTGTTTAAGTAGACATCATTAGACAAAGGACTTATATTGTATATACATATATATTCACCTATGTTTAGAAGCGATTAAAGTTAGATCTGTTGTGTTCATATACCAAGCCTTGGCGTTGATATATTTGTTAGAAAAGTTAACGTAACATATTTGGCGATCCTACGCCTTGTAAATTATAAAGAACTATAATAACGTTACATATTTGAAAATAACGTAACACCCGGTCTTTCTCACAGATGAAATAGTTAGCATAATGAATGAACTTAACTTGGATGTCACCAATGAAGATGTTAATGAGTTGATTGAATCTCATTCAGTACCTCTGTGAAATGAATCGAGTAACAAGAATTAAGTGAAATACATAATGAAAGTGAGGAAGAAGAAGCTGATAAAACCAACAAGATTTTGACAATCAAAAATATGAACAAGCCTTCATGCACCTTGAGAAATTTATAGCTATAGTGGAAGAAGGTGACGACAGTGGAGAACGCGTATCTCAAGTACATAGGGCGATTGAGAAAGATATAGCATGCTAAAGATCTATGTATCAAGAAAAAAAGAAAATGGGTGGTATTCAATTAATTCTTGATATGTTTATAAAGAAAACACCAGAAAGTAACTACACACGCATCGATAAATTAAGTATGTATATGTAAAAATATAAATTTCAAATAATTTGTTCCTATTATCGATAAATAAATATTTAAAAACAAAATGTTTGAACTTTATTTTTTTTTATTTCCCTCTACTTTCGAACATTCAACGTTCGCACACACATTCAGGAACCAAATGTGTGCGAAAGTCGAGGGCCGCCTGTATTTGCTAGTTCTCTTTCCTTTTTGTAAATGTGCTTTACGAAATGTACCTTAACACATTGTAACATATATTTAAAGCGAGTTTTAGATATATTTTTAAATCAACTTATCGGAAAGATCAAATGCTATTCTCCAAGCGACTGAAATTATTCTCTTTGTAGCGTTAACTTTATTTACAAATTGTATAACACACTCGGGGTTCAATATTTCTCTTGAACAGTTTGTAAACAAATCATCTTGGCGGTATGAAAAGTACGACCTGTCTGTCATAGAAGGTCGCAAGTGCCACAACCATAATGCAATAGGCATTGTTCTGCAAATCAATCCTGTTGAAACTGAGGATGCAACATTATACTCGTGTTCCAAACGTTTATTTGCAGACAAAGCTCCATTATCTAACAACGTTTCACTGTCAGTGCTACGTGAGTATAAGCTATAATTAGTAATATGACAAAAGCTGGCATTATCTTTAGCACCTAACTATTGGTGTAATATTTCTTAAGTTCATCTTTTGTGCTCTAATGTCATGTAATGCTTGATTCTTAAAAAAATAACAACAAACAACAAAAAAAAAACATTTTGATAGAGGTAGTTTAAACTTACTAAAATACCACTAAGCCCTTGTTCTTGCCACATGTGTAGTTAGAATAACACTAAGCCTTTGTTCCTGCCACTTGTTCAGTTAGAATACCACTAAGCCCTTGTTCTTGCCACTTGTGCAGTTACAATACCACTAAGCCCTTGTTCTTGCCACTTGTGTAGTTACAATAACACTAAGCCTTTGTTTTTGCCACTTGTGTAGTTACAATACCACTAAGCCTTTGTTCCTGCAACTTGTGCAGTTAGAATACCACTAAGCCCTTGTTCTTGCCACTTGTGTAGTTACAATACCACTAAGCCTTTGTTCCTGCCACTTGTGCAGTTAGAATACCACTAAGCCTTTGTTCCTGCCACTTGTGCAGTTAGAATACCACTAAGCCCTTGTTCTTGCCACTTGTGCAGTTAGAATACCACTAAGCCCTTGTTCTTGCCACTTGTGCAGTTAGAATAACACTAAGCCTTTGTTCCTGCCACTTGTGCAGTTAGAATAACACTAAGCCTTTGTTCCTGCAACTTGTGCAGTTAGAATACCACTAAGCCTTTGTTCTTGCCACTTGTGTAGTTACAATAACACTAAGCCTTTGTTCCTGCCACATGTGTAGTTACAATACCACTAAGCCTTTGTTTCTTGCCACTTGTGTAGTTACAATACCACTAAGCCTTTGTTCCTGCAACTCGTGCAGTTAGAATAACACTAAGCAATAGCGTCACTGGTTGGGGGAGGGGGGGTGCGGGCCGCACCGGGTGACACCATATTAGGGGTGACACCAGAATGAAAATTTCTAAATTTAATGACAGACAGAACTCGGTCTAGTCGGGTTTTATAACCAATAATAGTTTAAAACATGAGCAAGTAGCGCAGGGTGCCACCATGCAGAGCGTCTGGAGCTTAGGTAAATGAATAAAGTGGTTGTATTTTCTCAACTTTCATGCTCGAGAATATTTAATCATGCCATATGGAGTACGCAAATAAAAAAGACCTAGTGGATGTCAGCAATGGCAGGCCGAAAAATTGCTCCATGGACCCATAGTTCGCTAAGTCAAGAGATCTAATTATGACCAGGGATCAATTAAAAGACGTTTTTCAACCCATACGCGAGACTGTATCTAATTCCTCCTATGCTCTACCCCATCTCTCTCTGAACTCTCTCAGTGAAACTGCGGGCTGAGACTCTTAGAGCCCGTGAGATCAGACTTGCTGTGTCTCTCAACATCTGGAGACTGCCATAAAGCCCAATGGCCAGCAAATTCCGGACTGGTCCACCCTGTGGTCCGCCCGGTTAAGTTGCCAAACGCAGACGTTCATCAGACACCATAAAAGGTGTTGGTTGATTTAGACAGCAGGACGGTGGCCATGGAAGTCGGAATCTGCTAAGGAGTGTGTAATAACTCACCTGCCGAATCAACCAGCCCTGAAAATGGATGGCGCTAGAGCGTCGGTGCTGTCCTATAAGGCCCTTAAAACCCATAACCTCCCAGCGGTCCGTGCGGACAACGCTAGCCCTTGCTCTTGGGGCTAACGGTTAATATGGGAGCACGAAAGTGCAAACAATACGGAAAACGCTCCACGACTGTGCGTGGCCGGTAACCCCGGCAACCCAGTAAAGGAACGACAACGCATGTCAGAAATGGCCCGCGACCCCTGCTGCTCGTTGGGGTCAAGAGCATGCATCGGCCCGTATTATGGCGCATAAAGGGAAGTTTACGTTAAAAAAGAAATCCATGCGGCATGGAACCCTCTACCATTAGTCTCGTAAAACCCCAGCTCTGGGGAACGGGTTGGGGTTAGCAAAACGAAATTTGGTGGCATCGTTTCTGACGTGTGCCAACACATCGGGCTACTATAGTACTATAGTAGCTCTTGCGTGTCGCTGTTCGTCTGGTACCCCCTGGGGCTCACAGCCACCTAGCGGAGTGGGCAGCACCCCCCCCCCCGAGCGAAGTGGAACTTATGTCTGGTAAAAGACAATAAAGACTACCGAAACTTGGCCGATAACTGGTAGATCCCACCAGAGAGTAGCACTGGGCATCCCCGCTCTGGATGCTCCCTCGCACTGGGAACAGTGCGAAATCTGAAAATGTCTCTTAGGTAACTGCCGCTACCAAGGAGGTTGAATTACTGGAGGGCATGACGTCACTAACGCCACCATGTTCGACTCAAAACATTGGTAGCTGTGTAGTGTGTATGTTATATTATTGTACTGTTTTGAACGTTATTAAACACTGTGTTATAATTTTTTTTAAAAAGTAATAATTGCCCTCTTGTTTGGCGTACGGTTGTACACAACGACGACAAGAAAACGCGATATTGCTTCATCAGTTAGTCACTAAAATAATAATGCTAATTAGTTCATTTGTTTGTGCTTAATACTGTTGCTGTAAAGCAGTGCTGTTGTGATATGCAATAAACATTTAGATGATGACACAAGGCCGTTGGCAAAAAGAGAGCCTAACGTTTATGATTGTTGCCGTCAATGGTTCATTTAAGTTGCCTGTTGGCTATGCTTTAATCGATGGATTAGGTGGCATTGAGAGAATGAAAAAGAATGTACCAAAATGTCCCACAATATCCCACGATTTCAACAACGTACCACAATGTATCAGAAAGTCCCACAATGTACTACAATGTAACATAATATCCCACGATTTCAACAACGTTTCACAATGTACACAATGTAACAGAATGTACCACAATGTCCCACAATGTCTCACAATGCACCACAATGTACCAGAATGTCCCATAATGTACCACATAATTCCCAATGTCCCACAATGTACTATAATGTAACACAATATCCCACGATTTCAACAACGTTTCACAATGTACACAGATATTGATATGGTGCAATGCGAAGACATACATAGCTGGTTTACGTGAATCGCCAAATGGCAGGCTCATGTTTGATTCTTGTCGTAAAACAGGTTTTATTGGCTTTTTACATTTGCATCCAGGCCCACCGACAGAAATTTCGGGCCCCTGGGCAGGGCTGTCACGCCCCCCCCCGTACTGATAATATTTTCAAAAGTTGATTGGCCAGCTCTGTCCGGGCCCCTAAAACTCGCCGGACCCCTGGGCATTTGCCCCCATGCCCCTCTCTCAGCGGGTCTTTGTGTATCGATAGTTTGTTGCTATCGTTTTATTTACTGATTGCTTCGAAACGCTTCGAAATGCAATATTGACAGGATTGTTTTTAGTCTAGTTTACGCTGCTTAGTGCTAGCCATTTTTTATTGTTTGATCAAATGCTTTGCAATAAACATCAAAGTATAAATACAAAGTATAAATACAAAATATTATGTTTTATGTAAAAATACAATTTTTACTCTGGCTTAATTTCGATTTAGCGTAAAATATAAGCTTTATATGCCTCTATCAGCTGATTGTATAAATAGCTTTACATAGACTACAGCGTTTTGTTATTGGCACATTAGAATATCTAGTCCACTAGAAATTAACTAGGGCCTTAGCAGACTTTAGAAAAAAGTGATGACAAAATACAAAGCTCATTAGAGTCGTTTCTAGAATGAGAAAACTGGTATCGTAATGAAAGCTGGTGGAATGTTTTGAGTCGGAATGTTTTTGGCGATAGGCTACGCCCACTGGATTCAGCCGCTTGGTACCATCTGATAGCAGACGCCGTCTCCATGTATTTAACCTTGGCCGCTATCTACGCCACCAGCCCACCACGCTCTGGAGGGTACCTGAACGCACTTAGGTAAGGTGGTGGGATGCCAGCAAGGGAACTGCTAAACGCTCCCCCGCTGCAGGACGAGCGCGGGAAGTGAACCCCGGTGTACTCGATACTGTGACCGAACGCTGATATTGCACGGAGCCAGCCCATCGAAAGCAGATCGGGGTTTCGAGGAATAAAGTACGCCAAACCACTCTCATTCCGAGAGATCAGATATGTCCGGCGGTAAGCGCTCCGGCACTGGTTTATTCCTCTTATGCTAGCGGCATGCATTCTAAAGAAAGGAGAGAGATTGACGCGTACATACCTGGAAAAAAACCACATTTACCTGCCATCCACTATGGGACAGTCAAGGCTTTCCGAACCTCGCTCAGTTATCTTTTGAACGTGATATGGTGGAAGATATTGATATTGATGGAGTCATTGACAGATTGGCAGTTTTGAAGACCAGGAAAATATAACTTAAAAAAAAAGTTAATTGTCAGAAAAATAATAATCTGACTTTGCTTTGCTGGTTTTTTGCAGTTCTAAAATGCTTTCAAGTTAATTGTGTAATTTGTTTTTTTTTAAATTTTGTGTCGTTAAAAGCTCATCAACTCTTATTTCACAAACATCACAATAATAGGCGATTCTCTGTGTAGGAAAATTGGAAAATAGGTCCCGTTACCCATGGTTGAATTATTGAGGGGGGGGGGGTCACACCCTGAAGTTTCCGCACCGGGTCACACAGGCAGGCAAGGTACTTTTGGGTTATTAGCTTTGGTGGATGTTTTTTGCTTTCATAACTTAGTCTTGGGAAAAGGAAATGTTGTGCATTGTTAATAAATGTCATAGTTGACTGAGGGGAAATGAACCGCTGCGAATCGCTAATGATCATGTTGTCTGGGAAAACGAAAAAGGTTATGGATGATTGAAAAAATAATGTAATAATGTTTCATTTTTTAAAATAAATAGGGCTTTGGTTTATTTTAAATTACAAAATAAGATTATATAGAACTAAAACTAAATCAAGAGAAAGTGAAAAAAATAATCGAGCAATTTTTTTTTTAAAATAGTACATTAAAACTGTCACTTCCATCGTGTGACGTGGTGGCTGAATGGATAAGCAGCTTGGGGTTTTATTTTTTTATGCTGACTATTCAGGTTCGATTCCTCTTAGGGACAATTAAAAAAAAATATTGTTTTTTTTTTCAGAATGTATCTTTTTAGTTGTTTTAATGAAAAGTAACTAATTACATCTCTTTGACATTTTTTAAATGAAAAAAAAATGTATCCTTTAGGACAGTGGTTGGCAAAGTGCGGCTCCGGAGCTGCATGTGGCTCTTAGACCCCAAAAATGATTTAATTTCCGGAAAAAGCGACGCGAAACGTTTTTAAAACGTTCCCTCTCGACAACCAACGTACCTTGTTATGAAGCAGAAGATCAGCGTTCTCACTCTCCGTTTCAAATAAAATTTATTTGAATTGGCGATGATTAAGAGCTTTAGCTAAACTGGAGTTGATATTGGTAATCACTAATTCCATAACTTTACACATTTCATCCGGAAATGTTTGCGCACAAAGCGTTTCTTGGTGAACGATACAATGGAAAACAAGTATCTCGTGATTAATCTTCTCTTTCAAAATAGCAACAAACCCTTTTCTTACGCCGGTCATACTTTTGGCCCCATCTGTTGAAATCGACACAATTTTATCGATGGGAATATGATGAAATTTTTCATGTGCTGTTTTACAATTTTTGTTACGCTTTCTGTCAACAATTATAATGTTTCTATTAAAAATTAGTATTATATCAGTAAGAAAAATTTCATTATTCGTTACTAGCACTCGCTTTCTGTAACGAGCATAGGAATTTTTCTAAGAAATTTTTCTCGTGTAGCTTTGTATCAAACCGGAGTACGCCGAAAACATACGAACAATTTCAGCGGTAGCTTGTACATGGCTTGTGTTTACGTTTACGAAGATTAATAAAATTAAACTCGATGTTCGTTACGTATTTTACAATATAAAATTTTAATTACCTATCTGTCTTTTAACTTAAACAGAAAATTATACATGTTATAGATTTTTAGAAGAATTATAATGTATCAAAATAAAATGTAATTATTTTTTTTTTTTTAAATGACAATATTAGTGTGCCTTCCGTGGATATTTGTGTCAGAGCCACACTTAATCAGCTTAATCGTAAACTACAAGGGAAAGGAAATTTAGTCTTTTCGATGTTAGAAGAACTAATAGCATTCGAAAACAAATTATCCATTTTTTCTCAAGATTTTGAAAGGGAAACATTGCTTCACCTTCCGAGCTTGCTGAAGCATCGCCAAGAAAATAATTCCTCTATTGATAAAGACCATCTTAAAACATTAATTGTTAAATATGAGGGAAGCATTTATCAGCAGGTTTCGGGAATTTAAAAACAGCAGAGCAACTTTAGCTTTTGTCAAAAATCCTCTTAATGGTGCGATAACCGAGTTGAAATTTTCTCCTTTTGAAATTGACATTGGTAGCTTTGAAATACAATTGATTGATTAAAAAAACAAGGAGATATGGCGCTCTAAATTCGAACGTCTTTGTGTTGAATTGGAAATATTGGAGAAGAAAAAATGTGATGTTAGTTCACAACACAAGTGGTCTGCTTTGATTGACCTGGAGAATGAAGACATGATCATTTTCAACACTTGGAATAGTATTCCTGACTCTTACAATCAGCTGAAAAAGCTCGCGTTTGCTGTTCTTTCCCTTTTTGGTTCTACATATATATATGCAAACAATCTTTTTCAAGCATGAACATTATCAAGGGTAAACTGAGAAGTCGTCTTATTGGTGAGAACTTTGAATCATGCCTAAAATTAACAACATATAAACCTGACTTACTCAAACTTTCAAGGAGATGCAAGCACATTGTTTCGCATTAATACATATTTATTAAGTATGAAATTTACTACTACTTATTTAGTGTAATAAAATTTAGTGTCATAAAAGTTAACTAAACAAACATATTTGGCTCCCAATTTTTTTTTAAATTGTTGTAATTATCATATTTGGCTATTCGGCTAATAAGTTTGCCGACCACTGCTTTAGGATGTTGTAAGAAAAAGAAACAACAACTAATTGGATTTTTATTTATTTCATAACTTAAAAAAAATATATTTTGAAACTATGTATCAAAGCTGAACACAGAGGCGTACCCAGGGTGGGGTGAGGGGGTCCAAAGTCAAAAGTCCCGCTGGGCCCCAGCTTGAGGGGTGCCCCCCAAAATTATTTTTTTACATTAAATATTAAGTACATAATATCATGTCATGGTTTCGAACGTCAAAATGCAGGGGCCCCAAAAGAGGCCAAGCCCCTGGGCCTCCAAATCCCTAGGTTTCGGCATTGGCTTTACAATAGTCTATCTTCATGCAAAGGCTTTGCAGGGTACAGCTAGTAATATATATAAAAGCGATTTGGGCTTTGCGTTAAATCGAAAGTAAAGAATTAATACAACAGTGATCCAGATTAAAATACAATGATGAAAAAAAAATGAATCTGCCCGAAACCAAAAATAACTTAGTCTACCGATCAAGCCTAAGGGGGATATAACTCTATGCAACGGTTTTGCAGGGTAAAGCTAGTATTAAATAATGTTCCCCCCCCCCACCAAATTAACGTCAGTTTGGACCACCTATTTGATTTGTTATTGCGATGTAACGAAACAAACAATTCATAAACATTAATATATTAGAGGGGAATACTTTTAAAATGGTTAAAGACTCAACACCCGTTGTGAAAGTATGTCCGCGGTTGAGTTTCAAGTAGACATTAAGCTAGATGTGCAATTTTTTCCCAATGTTATTCCTCATTAAAAGGTGTACATGTATTCACTAAGTGAAACATTAAAAAAAAAAGGCCTTGCATTGCCGGGCAGTTTCATTGCACTACTGTCAGTTGATAATGAATTAATATATAACATGATATCTAAAGATGAACGTTCGAATTAAAAAAAAAATTTTTTTGCCTTAGGTTTAATCTTTTCTTTACTTTATTAGCCAAACAAGGTTCCGTAGAGAGAGCCACCCCTGAGCCCGCAAAGAAAGCCACCGCTGAGCCCGCAGAGAGAGCAACCGCTAACCCCGCGGAGAAAGCCACCGCTAACCCCGCGGAGAAAGCCACCGCTAACCCCGCAGAGAAAGCCACCGCTGAGCCAGTAGACACAACCACCTCTGGTAGCGAAGAGACAACCACGTCCAGTGCTGGACTCCCTCGCCGCCGTCTTGGAGCCTCTGCTGTGCTGGTGCTGGCCATATGGACTTGTCACGTGAACGGGTTGGTCTCATTTCTAGCTAAAGGGGGGTGTGGTCGAAACTGTGCGTCAGTAGATAGACAGATATGGACTATATAGCTCTTCTGTGGCACAGGAAAGCTATACGATCGCCTACAGCAGTGTTTCCCAAAGTGGTCCCTACGGACCCCCAGGGGTCCCTGGTATTATTCAGGGGGCCCGTGGGAAATTAAAATTCATTTGGGGGTCCCTGAACAACTTTAAGGGGTCCGCGAAAGGTTTAATGTAAAATAGCAAAATTATGATATATTTTTTATTCTTATGGAAAATTAAATAAACTATCGCCAGGCGTGAGGTTAAAAAATTAGCGGTGTTGCAATTTGAATCGTCTGCTTGACCCCCCCCCCTCCTTTCTGCAACCATAAGGTTTATTCCCACACCTATCCCAATCAACTCGATAATATATATTTGAGCGCGTTAACAATCGGTCCATGTACAAAAAATAGCTTTTTTATATAATTCATACCAAAGAAAATAATCCTCATTATGGGTACAGAAGCTTAACAAAAACAACCCCCGACTATTAAACATAATTTGCGCACACTACTCAATATCATTTAAAAATCTTAATTCATTAATAAGAAATCCTCGTTGTGTTTAGAATTCCGCAGCATTTCATTTTTATTCAAGAAAGATTCATTTGATGAACACAATGCGCACCAAACATACTCTCATTTAACATACATTGTCTCTTTTTAGTTTCTATAATTTTGGAATTCTCCAGATTATTTTTATAGAGACGGTCGATGACACGCAGTTTTTAGAGCATTTTCTAAAAAAAATGCTCTATTGTCCCCGTTTTGTCTGTCTGTCTGTCATCACCCTAGATCTCAACAACCATAAGTCCTAGACCCATGATGTATATATCATTTTGTAGGTCTTGGCCTGCCAAGAAATGACTTTTTTCCATTTCGCGATCTGACCTCTCAGGTCCGTAAAAGGGGCCTTAGTACCGTTTTTTACTATATAAGCTTTATTAATAAAGGAACGCTATATCTCAGCAACTATAAGTCCTAGACCCATGATGTATATATCATTTTGTAGGTCTTGGCCTGCCATGTGTACATCAAAAGTTCATTTCGCGATAGGACCTCTGAGGGCCGGGCTTCAGGGCCCCTAAGGGGCCCATATATTATATATACACCTTGTACGTTCAATAACCCATTCATTTGGTGCGAAATACCGCAGCACGTAGTTTCACCAAGATTTATTAAGAAACTCATCAAATGAAATAGTAAGCTTGTGTTCTGAGTTTAATTGAAAGTATCAGAGCTATGCAACAATTGACGGAGTTTTCGGACGATTAAATGACTACAATTTCGAATGTTTTCAATTATGAGTCCTATTTCAGTAACCACAAACCACTTGTAGTTAGATTTAAGAGACAATAATTTTTTTTCAAATATAAAGAAACGTCTTTATAATTTTTTTTTACAGATATATGCATTACACAATTCCGGCAACGGAATATGTGTGAAATGTTTAACTGAGGGGGTGTGTGGGGGGTGGGTGGGGGGAAGGGAAGGTGGACCACCTACGCAATTACCGCAGTGAAGGAAGCCGGCTTGAAATCTTTTATATGCATTGCTTCCCCCCCCCCTTGACACCCGCCAACTCCTATCCATAAGAACGGCTCTGAATGTCTCTGCTAGTCACGTCACGTCACGTGTGTGTGTGTGTGTGTGGATATCATTTCTATAAATAGATCAAGTTTTAGCTGATCGTTCAAACTAAAGATTGACTTTTTTTTTTATTGTCAACATGAATCCAATTATTAACTTTATTATTTGTTTACTCTGGGCACAGCTGTTGGTGGGAGACAAGATCCTTACAGATGGCGCTGCATTGTCGTGGCCTGGTCACCAGGGCCTCTCGTGACGGAATGTGGCGGTGAATCACATATATCTGTCTACGCCTGGCATTTAACAGATTTAATTATTTTAGCTCTCCTCGTCACATTATTTAGTCTTTATTAGTTGTTTTTTTTATGAAGGGAACTGTATATACTTTGTTGAAGGGGTATATATATATATATATATATATATATATATATATCGTAGCTAAAAGCATGGCCTTTTATTTATACAATTATGGTAAATTTTCACATTTAATTTTTATAACATTTATATACCATTTAATTCTTCTTTGCCTTTTTTTTTTTAAAGTAATTTTGCATGCAGATAAAAAATCATTAAAAAAACAATAAAATAAGTAAAAAACAAAACAAATAGTCTTTAGAAATTAATAATATAAATTGTCTGTGTGTGTAAGAGAGAGGGAGATGGAGGAGGTGTGGCAAAGGGAGGGGGTGAATATAGCTGAATCGACTTTTTACATCAGAAATATACTACTGGTGCTGTAAGATGTACACATCACAATATACTGCTGGTGCTGTAAGATGTACACATCACAATATACTGCTAGTGCTGTGAGATGTACACATCACAATATACTGCTAGTGCTGTAAGATGTACACATCACAATATACTGCTAGTGCTGTAAGATGTACACATCACAATATACTGCTGGGGCTGTAAGATGTACACATCACAATATAATGCTAGTGCTGTAAGATGTACACATCACAATATACTGCTGGGGCTGTAAGATGTACACATCACAATATACTGCTAGTGCTGTAAGATGTACACATCACAATATACTGCTGGTGCTGTAAGATGTACACATCACAATATACTGCTAGTGCTGTAAGATGTACACATCACAATATACTGCTGGTGCTGTAAGATGTACACATCACAATATACTGCTGGGGCTGTAAGATGTACACATCACAATATACTGCTAGTGCTGTAAGATGTACACATCACAATATACTGCTAGTGCTGTAAGATGTACACATCACAATATACTGCTGGGGCTGTAAGATGTACACATCACAATATACTGCTAGTGCTGTAAGATGTACACATCACAATATACTGCTAGTGCTGTAAGATGTACACATCACAATATACTGCTAGTGCTGTAAGATGTACACATCACAATATACTGCTAGTGCTGTAAGATGTACACATCACAATATACTGCTGGTGCTGTAAGATGTACACATCACAATATACTGCTAGTGCTGTAAGATGTACACATCACAATATACTGCTAGTGCTGTAAGATGTACACATCACAATATACTGCTGGTGCTGTAAGATGTACACATCACAATATACTGCTGGGGCTGTAAGATGTACACATCACAATATACTGCTAGTGCTGTAAGATGTACACATCACAATATACTGCTAGTGCTGTAAGATGTACACATCACAATATACTGCTAGTGCTGTAAGATGTACACATCACAATATACTGCTAGTGCTGTAAGATGTACACATCACAATATACTGCTGGTGCTGTAAGATGTACACATCACAATATACTGCTAGTGCTGTAAGATGTACACATCACAATATACTGCTGGTGCTGTAAGATGTACACATCACAATATACTGCTGGTGCTGTAAGATGTACACATCACAATATACTGCTAGTGTGGTGGGGGTGGCAGGATCTCAGGGATTGCACAGAACTTCTGAAAGTAATTGTTGGTGTGTGGATTTGTTGTTGTGTGGATTTGTTGGTGTGGGGATTTTTTGGTGTGGGGATTTATTGGTGTGTGGATTTGTCGGTGTGGAGATTAGTTGGTGGTGTCTGGATTAGCTGGTGTGGGGATTTGCTGGTGTGGGGATATGTTGGTGTGTGGATTTGTTGGTGTGGGACACTTTATTGGTGTGTACCCAGAGCAGGGAGGCCCAACGTTACTTTCTATTTGGATCACCAAATACCGGTCAATTTGACAGTCTTTATTGTCTTCTGTCAGACATGAGGCCGACCAGCACCTAGGGATGGCCTGAGCCCCCATAGTGCCGGTCGGGTGTGGGTCTCAGGAAGTATCCTCCAGACGAACAGCCCCGACCAGCCACGCGTACTGTAGAGGTCCGATGCGATTGACCCACGTCAGAGACGATGCCGCCAAGTTTCGTTTTGCAAGCCCTTACCCGTTTCTAGGGTTTGGGTTTTTCGAGACTAATAGCCGAGGGTTCCGCGCCGTACGGATCGTTCTTACGTAACCTTCACTTTCAGTGTCATGTTATGGTCCAAAGTGGTTCAAGGCCCCTCAAGGCAGGGGTCGCGAGACCGCATCTCAATAGTCCTCGCGTTCCAGTACTGGGAAGCCGGGGTCCGGCCTCGCACAGTCGTGGTACGCTTTTCGCAGTGTTGCTTTCGTGCTCCCAGATTAGCCGTTAGCCCAGAGCAAGGCTACCGTTGTCCGCCCGGACCGCTAGGAGGTTCTGGGTTTAAGGGCCACCTGGGGAAAGTTGTCGAGAGCAACACATCCCAGCCAAGACACACAAGACGTAAAGACGCTGGCGTCTCCTGCCCACATGCACTAGGACCGATGGCAAGTAACGTTCACCATTGGCGACATGCACGGGGAGGGGTCCGACGCTCTAGCGCCATCCATTTTCAGGGCTGGTTGATTCGGCAGGTGAGTTGTGACTTCTCTGTCCATGCATATTCTTTTCGATGAATTGTAGCAATTTTCCTCTATTAACCCATATCTCTTTCCTTTTTTCTTCAAAATCCTCCCAGAGATCTGTACTGAGATACCTTCCTTTCTTCCAACCTTTCCATGTTTTCCTACTAATTTTTCAGTAAGTTTTAAATAAAATGGGTCTGTCAGATATGTCTCTATGAGACAATTTATAATCTAAAATAAGATTTCCGTCACCTCTCAAATTAATTTTAAAAACTAATGCACAAAATATTTTATATAAAGCATATCATACTTATCAGTAATGAATAAATGACATAGCAAATAAATCAATAACAATTAATTAAGTGAGTCAATCCCTTCCAATATACTGCAATAATGTTACTCAGCAAAATTAATCATCATGGAAATAAATATTTTAAATAGTATAACATACAAATGAAATAACATGTGCATTTTTGTAATTATTCAACTTTGTTTCTGTATGGTTCACACTTCCGGCTTGAATGTAACACGGGGTGAAAGGAATGTAACTGTTAATCTCTCTAAACGTGTACAATACTGTCTCTATGGTCCAGTGTAGTACTGCCCAATTCCGGTAGGTATGGCTTAACCTCTGTTGACCTGTCTTTCGCTGTTCGGTTTCTTCAACGGTCTGTTTTCTTGATCGTTGAGTTTGTTAATACACTTAAAGAGTGTTAGTCAGTAACGACTCTTTGTATGCGCAAGAATGCGGCATAAACACATTTAAGAACGTGAGTGTAAATCGTAACGATGACTAGGCTTGTTAGTACACAGCTGCCATCAGACTGGTTAACACACAGAGGACTTGTATCTTGATAGTTCAATGACTCTTCATAGATATACGTGTGGGCTTACGTGTGTTTCACAACTCATGGCCACTCTTTAGTATTAGTTATGGTTGTAATACAGCTACCAAATAAATAATATGCTAGATGTGTGGGCTTACTAGTGCTTCACAGCTCTTGGCCACAGATAAATTATTTGATTAATAATTAGGCTACAAAAGCATGCCCTGAATCAGTGGGCTTATTATGCATTCGCTCATGTACAATACATTACTTGAATAGATAAACTTAACTGGTATTAAGGTAGGTTGACATCACAATAATAACAGCACTGCAACGTTCTTTGCTGTTTCCATTACCACCAGTTAATAATATTTAACCTAGTAGCTATTGTCTTTTTTATCGCTGCCACTAAATAAATAATACGCTATGTCGTATCTCTTCGGAAGACGAACAAATAACAACAAAATAACCGTTTATGTCTTCTCCCTCTTTTTTTCTTAACTTCCGTTTATTACACATTCATTTGGTGCGTACAGTGCTACCAAAGAATATAACAGAACTATGACAGTAACATTTTATATATCATTCAATGTATAATGTATTTATTTTTTTTATTAATCTAATCAATTTTTTGTGCAAAGTATATAATGTTTAGGTAATAAATGAAATTTATTCCCCCCTTATACAGGTTTCGTCAATTCGTTCATCGTAAAAAAGTAATGTTTGTATTCCGCATTTTCTTTTTTTTTTTTTTAAAACGGTGGTCGATTTATTAGGACTGCTATTAATTATGAATTTTTTTCTAAAAAAAACCGTTTTGCCCTTAATTCTATCAATAATAGAATCAAAACAAAGCATTAAAAAAGTTTTTATAAAAATGCACTGAAAAGTAAAAATAACAAGTTTATTATGCCATTTTGCAGCAGGAAGGCACGATACAGCACCTAACAGGAAATGACGTCATAGAGGATTTTTTAAATGTATAGCGACGGCGCTCCCATTCTGTAAAAAAAATTATACCATCAGGACGTCATAGATTATTTATAGCGACGACTTCCCCAAACGCCGCCGCCCGGACGGACGGACTACAAGATAGCTGCTTTATCTGTGGGAGGAAGATGATATTAACACTTGAAAGCACTGAACTGAAGATATATTATAGTACTTAGAAATTTGCAGAATTTCTTTTTTTTTAAAACATATATATCGCTAAAAAAATACGGAGTCGAAAATCGCGCATGCGTACATCTATTTTCGGACCCCGGAAAAAAAATACATGGAGTCCTTTTTTAGGTCCCGTAGCCATCCACTGCGTACATATATATATATATATAGGGTGGGTCAAAAAATTTTTTTATTGAAACATTATCAAAAAGTTGTTACATCATGGTAGTACATGGAATATGTACAAATATTTGAAAACTACATAGTTTTACTACTCCCAACTTTTGTTCGAATTTTTACCCATATTTATTGTGAGTTTTTTGTGACTGAACATGTAAATTTGTGACCTAGGTTATTAAAAAGAAATGATATGCATATAAAATTTGTGTTTTATCTTTATAACCTTTTTTTATGAATAACTAATTAGTTCAGACAACTGGGATAAACATTGCATCCATTTTTTTCTCAATATAACTGGTGTACCATGTATTCATTATCGTATCACGCATAGTTGTTTTATTTCATTTTTGATTAATTTTTCAATTATTGTATTTAGTTCTTCTATGAATATGAGCTCTTCTACAAGAAATGCAACTGTACATTCTGTGTTTGGGTAAGCAGCTGAATTACTTAAAAGACAACTTCCAACCAGTGAAGAAGTTTTCAAGGCTATATGTGAATGCTTAATATGGAACAATAGCCTTCATTCATGAGCGTACGCATTAGCACATGAAGTTAAACAATTATATACCAGTAGTATCCCCACAAATGACATTACCAGTATAATTGTTCGAGTAAAAAGACTTATAACCAAAGGTCATGAATTTGAGAAATATTCAGATATAAAGTGATCATCGGTTACTTTTCAAGGGGTACAATTCCTTCAAAAAGTTATTTGACATTTGTCCATGTAAATGTTTTGATGCAGGATTGTATAGAGGAGACTGTAAATGTCCACAATCAGTAATAATTCCTGGGCTTGAGTGGGCATTTTGGGTGGATCAAAAGATGGCAAGAAATATGTTCATAGACAATGTTGACAAGCAAACAACAAAAATATTACAAAATCGACAGAAAAGAAAACATTCATTGATGCAGGGTGGCGATCAGATAAGAACCACAAATGATAACGTCAATGATGAGAAAGATAATGATATTCCAGATCAGGATGCTGAAGATGATGAACTACTTGATGCAGACTTCTCCAGCGATGAGGAATGTTCCAAATAACAAAACAGATATCAATATAAAGAATTATGCAAAGCAGTGGATCGATGTAAACTAAGCTATAGGGATACATGTCTTATCTTTAATGCTGTGTTGAAGGACTTAAACATGTTAACACCATCTACAGCTCTGGATCCAGCAAAGATGCGTCGACATAGATAGGGCAGCCAAGGAACATACTGATGAGAGCAAAGATGGTTAACAAAAGATAACAGGATTTTTGCGATCCATCTTGTCAAAGTGGGGCTAGAAACTTTTTCTATATGATACAACTGCTTCAGAACTTTGATACTGCTGGTCAATCTATTATATTGCCTGTACTGGAAAATAACTGCTACTTTGCACATCCAGAAAACATTCTATTGGCTGCAGTTAGGACAATGATGAAGAAATTGGAAGGTATGCAGTAAATAACATCATAACAGCATGACATAAACAGCTCCATGCAGAGTTAGAATTTTTCAACAAAAATGACATAATCCTATTGCAGCTAAATCATATGATCAGATGATTAACTGGGATCTTTGTGCAGTGACATCGCCTCTGCTGGAACATATTTGTGATGATGAACTTAAACGCAACAACCCAATCATACTGGATCAAACTCCCTGTCACTCTCAAGCTGTTGAAAGAGCAATTAAAGAAGTTACTGCTGTTAGTATGAAAGTGTACGGACATTTCAAACTGTACGGACATAGCTCTCGACATGGGATGGTTTTGCAAACAAAGAAATCAGGGATGTTCTTACGAAAGTTGAAAGCAAAGCAAGTTTCCTGTGACAATCCATAAACAGTATTATTCATATGTACATTGTATATTTTGCATGAACGATTTATAGATTTGTACAATTTCATATTACTTATAACAAACATTCTAAATGTTGTAAAATGTCATACATTTGGGGGGGGGCGGGTACCGGGTCAAAGTAAAATCTTTTATTATTAAAAGTTTAAGACATTTTAATATCTTAGTAATGATATAATAGATTTAAAAATAATTTTGTTCAAAAAAAGAATATTAACATATTGATATTTGTGGGTGCGGCATGCCACCATTTTGAAATGTATGACCTTTTTGTGGCAAATATTTCTGAAATATTTATAGACTGATTCATATAAAATGTACATTTTATAATTAGAAAAGCTTACTTTAGGGAATGTCAAAGTACTTTTTTGATAATGTAAAAAATACATTTTTTATGAATTTTTAAATTTTGTCAAGGTTGTTAACAATACTCTTAAATTGTATCGTCAATACCGATACCAATACTTCATGAAAATAGTATCGCCAATACCAATACAAATACTCAAGTAAAAATGTATTGCCAAAATCGATACAGTCAATACCGATACTTTTGAGAACAACAAACTATTTTTATTTAAAATATAATGAGTGCAAGTTTCTCAAGTTTTTCAAGTAATGTACGTGTGTCATCTGTAATGTACGTGTGTCATCTGTAATGTACGTGTGTCATCTGTAATGTACATGTGTCGTAATGTACGTGTATCATCTGTAATGTACATGTGTCATCTGTAATGTACATGTGTCACCTGTAATGTACGTGTGTCACCTGTAATGTGTGTGTACCTGTAATGTACGTGTGTCACCTGTAATGTACGTATGTCATCTGTAATGTACGTATGTCATCTGTAATGAACGTGTGTTATCTATAATGTTCATGTGTCATCTGTAATGTACATGCGTCATCTGTAAAAAAAAGTGAAAACAATAATACAATGTCAAAAAACAAATTTAATGTAAACACTTTAGTACTTGACGGATGGCCAAGTGGTGTAGATACTCGACTGTCGACTTCTAAGAGTCATGGGCTCGATCCTCGGTGAGAACAATGGGAATTTTTCCACAAGTTCACCCAGTTTTAAATAAGTACCCGACTTTAAGCTGGGGAAGTAAAGGCGGCTGGGCGTTATGCTAACCACACAATCCCTTCACTAGCCGATCAACTCAGCAATATAGTTTCTTAATGCTTGGGTAGGTTGGGTAGGATGCTAATGACAACATTTCTGATGAGTTATCTTCAAGATATCTGTCTACTTCAGCAGAACTTTACTATTAATATTATTATTATTATTAGGGTGAGTCAAAAAAAATTTTTTGGAGTAGGGAATTTGAAACATATTCAAAAAGTTGCCTATGGTCTACTGATTGTAAAAATGTAAAATTTGTAAAATCAGTTAATGTCTTCCACTCCAAACATTTACTTCAAGGTACAGGGGCGAAAAAAAATGCACTATGTCTAAAAAAAATTTTTTTTTACATTTTTAGATACTAAAACATGTCAATAATAATTATGAATTAATTATATTGCGAAAAAAATTTTAGATCAATTAAAATGTATTTTCAGAATATTTATATAATATAGTATTTCGATTGTCTATATTAATATTTGACTAGAGCTCACTGCTTGGAAGCTGTCAAAGCATGCCCGTAGTCAGAGGCATTGGCTGAGCACCCCCTCCGCCCATTATGATTTGAGCTTTTTGACAAAAATTTAATAATAATGGCTAATGGCTACAAAACATCAATCATTTGGGTAATTGTTTACGACAGTCCGCCCACGAGATAAATGGTTCTTTCCTACCTTAATCCAAAGGTCTTAATGTAAATCGAACGAAATGGATCGAAATAATGGTCGCAAATAATCCTAAATTACTTAAAAAAAATATTTTCCTTCCTTATATTTCTTTGTATTTAAAAAAACAACACCGCCATTTTGTTCTGTCTGTGACGTCACACAAGCCAGACTTCCGTGTCCCCGGGGTAACCCGCCAAATGACCCAGATATAAATAGATTGACTTGTATTATTTCTATAGTATTACAAACACTAAGTAAACGAATGTCCGCCCACAGATATTTGGTTGCTTTTGGTATGGAAAGTGTATGATGTATTTTAAAAGAATATAGTTGAAAGAAATGTCGCTCTTGAGTCTAAGCATGTTAAAAAGATTATTTTATGTCCCAATTTTAGCATTGTATTTATTGCTATTAACGTCATGTGACGTCACGAAGGTTTTCTACCATATGACCGCATAACAGAAATTATTTCATCCAAAATTATGTTAGGGGGATAGATACTCTAGGCGCCCATAGGGCCTTAATCTCGTATCGCTACGTATAAGGTGTAGAATGGGGCCATGAAAATGACCTAATTATTAATATAGCTTATATAGTAAAACGGTGCCCTAATAAACTCTTATATCCAGCCACCAGAGGCTGTCAAAATTATTTAAACTTAATTTATGTTAGGGGGATAGATACTCTAGGGGCCCATAGGGCCCTTAATCTCGTATCGCTACGTATAAGGTGTAGAATGGGGCCATGAAAATGACCTAATTATTAATATAGCTTATATAGTAAAAAACGGTGCCCTAATAAACTCTTATGTCCAGCCACCAGAGGGCATGACCAAAATTATTTAAACTTAATTTATGTTGGGGGATAGATACTCTTGGGGCCCCTAGGGCCCTTAATCTCGTATCGCTACGTATAAGGTGTAGAATGGGGCCATGAAAATGACATAATTATTAATATAGCTTATATAGTAAAAAACGGTGCCCTAATAAACTCTTATGTCCAGCCACCAGAGGCATGACCAAAATTATTTAAACTTAATTTATGTTAGGGGGATAGATACTCTAGGGGCCCATAGGGCCCCTTAATCTCGTATCGCTACGTATAAGGTGTAGAATGGGGCCATGAAAATGACCTAATTATTAATATAGCTTATATAGTAAAAAACGGTGCCTAATAAACTCTTATGTCCAGCCACCAGAGGGCATGACCAAAATTATTTAAACTTAATTTATGTTAGGGGATAGATACTCTTGGGGCCCCTAGGGCCCTTAATCTCGTATCGCTACGTATAAGGTGTAGAATGGGGCCATGAAAATGACATAATTATTAATATAGCTTATATAGTAAAAACGGTGCCCTAATAAACTCTTATGTCCAGCCACCAGAGGGCATGACCAAAATTATTTAAACTTAATTTATGTTAGGGGGATAGATACTCTAGGGGCCCTAGGGCCCTTAATCTCGTATCGCGTATAAGGTGTAGAATGGGGCCATGAAAATGACATAATTATTAATATAGCTTATATAGTAAAAAACGGTGCCCTAATAAACTCTTATGTCCAGCCACCAGAGGGCATGACCAAAATTATTTAAACTTAATTTATGTTAGGGGGATAGATACTCTAGGGGCCCATAGGGCCCTTAATCTCGTATCGCTACGTATAAGGTGTAGAATGGGGCCATGAAAATGACCTAATTATTAATATAGCTTATATAGTAAAAAACGGTGCCCTAATAAACTCTTATGTCCAGCCACCAGAGGGCATGACCAAAATTATTTAAACTAATTTATGTTAGGGGGATAGAACTATTAGGGCCATGGGCCCTTAATCTTGTATCTTACGTATAAGGTGTAGAATGGGTCATGAAAATGACATAATTATTAATATAGCTTATATAGTAAAAAACGGTGCCCTAATAAACTCTTATGTCCAGCCACCAGAGGGCATGAAAATATTTAAACTTAATTTATGTTAGGGGATGATACTCTAGGGGCCAATAGGGCCCTTAATCTCGTATCGCTACGTATAAGGTGTAGAATGGGGCCATGAAAATGACATAATTATTAATATTTTTATAGTAAAAAACGGTGCCTAATAATCTTATGTCAGCACCAGAGGCATGACCAAAATTATTTAAACTTAATTTATGTTAGGGGGATAGATACTCTTGGGGCCCCTAGGGCCCTTAATCTTAACATCGCTACGTATAAGGTGTAGAATGGGGTCATGAAAATGACATAATTATTAATATAGCTTATATAGTAAAAAACGGTGCCCTAATAAACTCTTATGTCCAGCCACCAGAGGGCATGACCAAAATTATTTAAACTTAATTTATGTTAGGGGATAGATACTCTAGGGGCCAATAGGGCCCTTAATCTCGTATCGCTACGTATAAGGTGTAGAATGGGGCCATGAAAATGACATAATTATTAATATAGCTTATATAGTAAAACGGTGCCCTAATAAACTCTTATGTCCAGCCACCAGAGGGCATGACCAAAATTATTTAAACTTAATTTATGTTAGGGGATAGATACTCTTGGGGCCCCTAGGGCCCTTAATCTCGTATCGCTACGTATAAGGTGTAGAATGGGGCCATGAAAATGACATAATTATTAATATAGCTTATATAGTAAAAACGGTGCCCTAATAAACTCTTATGTCCAGCCACCAGAGGGCATGACCAAAATTATTTAAACTTAATTTATGTTAGGGGGATAGATACTCTTGGGCCCCTAGGGCCCCTTAATCTTGTATCGCTACGTATAAGGTGTAGAATGGGGTCATGAAAATGACATAATTATTAATATAGCTTATATAGTAAAAAACGGTGCCCTAATAAACTCTTATGTCCAGCCACCAGAGGGCATGACCAAAATTATTTAAACTTAATTTATGTTAGGGGGATAGATAGGGGCCAATAGGGCCCTTAATCTCGTATCGCTACGTATAAGGTGTAGAATGGGGTCATGAAAATGACATAATTATTAATATAGCTTATATAGTCAAAAACGGTGCCCTAATAAACTCTTATGTCCAGCCACCAGAGGCATAACCAAAATTATTTAAACTTAATTTATGTTAGGGGATAGATACTCTTGGGGCCCCTAGGACCTTAATCTTGTATCGCTACGTATAAGGTGTAGAATGGGGTCATGAAAATGACATAATTATTAATATAGCTTATAGTAAAAAACGGTGCCCTAATAAACTCTTATGTCCAGCCTTGATTTGGTATATGGATATACTGACAATTTTTATGAACTGTCTACATATATTTTTTAAAGAACCTTCTAGTTAAAAAAAACAACAACAATATTCTCAGGGAGATACAATTTCAAAAAAAAACAACTGGTTAAAAACTTTCTTCTGGTCAGTTCAGGGTCACTGTGTAGTTGATTAATGTACCCTGGACATGTCAACTACGGTGAAGATTCAATGACACTGTCTTTTTACGGAGGTTGGGGGTGGGGAGAACTGCATTTAACTAGAGATGTCGTTTTAACAAATGTGATACCACTTTGGCATCTTTATGTGGCAGTCACAGTATCTTCTAATAGTGGACTTGAAGCAAATTTTCTCACAGACTAGCCATAAGATGTTCTATTTGACATTCCATTCTCATTGTTATAATTAGTTTTGTATGTGGCAGTTCAGGTTTGAACATACTCCAAATTCGAGTCCCCGGGACCCAGCTTGAGAGGGGCCCCAAATTAATTTTTACAATAAATATTAAAAACATTATCTCATATCATGGTGTCAAATGCCAAAAAAGAGTCATTTTCATGGCCCCATTCTACACCTTATACATTGCGAAACAAGAATAAAGGGCCCTATGGGCCCCAAGAGTATCTATCCCCCAACATAAATTAGGTTTAAATAATTTTGGTCATGCCCTGTGGCTGGACATACTTTATTAGGGCACCGTTTTTTACTATAAAAGCTATATTAATAATTATGTCATTTCATATTTATTCTACACCTTATAGGTAGCGATAAATTAGGGCCTATGACCTCAAGAGTATCTATCCCCTCATTAGGTATATATAATTTTGGTCATGCCCTCTGATGGCTGTGCATAAGAGTTTCTTAGGGGCCCGTTTTACTATATAAGCTATATTAATAATTATGTCATTTTCATGGCCCCATTCCACATTACGTAGCGATATTTAAGGGCCCTATGGGCCCCAGGTATCCCTATAAATTAGGTATATATAATTTTGGTCATGCCCCCTGATGGCTGATATATTTTTAGGGCACCGTTTTACTATATAAACTATATTATGTCATTTTCATGGCCCCATTCTACACCTTATAGGTAGCGATACGAGATAAGGGGACCTCAAGAGTATCTATCCCCCTAACATAAATTAGGTATATATAATTTTGGTCATAATCTTCTGTGCATAAGAGTTTCTTAGGGCACCGTTTTTTACTATATAAGCTATATTAATAATTATGTCATTTTCATGGCCCCATTCTACACATATACGTAGCGATACGGAGAAAAAAGGGCCCTACCCCAAGAGTATCTATCCCCCTAACATAAATTAAGTTTAAATAATTTTGGTCATGCCCTCTGGTGGCTGGACATAAAGTTTATTAAATTTTGTTTTTACTATAAACTATATTAATAATTATGTCATTTTCATATTCTACACCTTATACGTAGCGATATAAGATTAAGGGCCCTATGGGCCCCAAGAGTATCTATCCCCTAACATAAATTAAGTTTAAATAATTTTGGTCATGCCCTCTATGGCTGGACATAATTTATTAGGGCACCGTTTTTACTATATAAGCTATATTAATAATTATGTCATTTTCATGGCCCCATTCTACACATTATACGTAGCGATACGGATAAGGGCCCTAGGGCCCCAAGGTATATCCCCCTAACATAAATTAAGTTTAAATAATTTTGGTCATGCCCTCCCTGGACATAAGAGTTTATTAGGGCACCGTTTTTTACTATATAAGCTATATGGCCCCATTCTACCTTATACGTAGCGATGATTAAAATTTATGGGCCCCTAGAGTATCTATCCCCCTAACATTAAGTTTAAATAAATTTTGATGTCTGGTGGCCATAAGAGTTTATTAGGAACCGTTTTTTACTATAAAAGCTATATTAATAATTATGTCATTTTCATGGCCCCATTCTACACCTTATAGGTAGCGATACGAGATTAAGGGCCCTAAGGACCTCAAGAGTATCTATCCCCCTAACATAAATTAGGTATAATTTTGGTCATGCCCTCTGATGGCTGTGCATAAGAGTTTCTTAGGGCACCGTTTTTACTATATAAGCTATATTAATAATTATGTCATTTTCATGGCCCCATTCTACACCTTATAGGTAGCGATACGAGATTAAGGGCCCCTCAAGGTATCTATCCCCTAACATAAATTAGGTATATATAATTTTGGTCATGCCCTCTGATGGCTGTGCATAAGAGTTTCTTAGGGCACCGTTTACTATATAAGCTATATTAATAATTATGTCATTTTCATGGCCCCATTCTACACATTATACGTAGCGATACGAGATTAAGGGCCCTAGGGGCCAAGATATCTAATAACATAAATTAAGTTTAAATAATTTTGGTCATGCCCGGGTACTTTACTAAATTTATTAACTATTATATCATTTTAATAATTTATTCCCCCCCCTTATACGTAGCGATACAAGATTAAGGGCCCTATGGGCCCCAAGAGTATCTATCCCTAACATAAATTAAGTTTAAATAATTTTGGTCATGCCCTCTGGTGGCTACATAAGAGTTTATTAGGGCACCGTTTTACTATATAAGCTAATTAATAGTCATTTTCATGGCCCCATTCCATTAGGTAGCGATACGAGATTAAGGGCCCTAAGGACCTCAAGAGTATCTATCCCTAACATAAATTAGGTTTATATAATTTTGGTCATGCCCTCTGATGGCTGTGCATAAGAGTTTCTTAGGGCACAGTTTACTATATAAGCTATATTAATAATTATGTCATTTTCATGGCCCCATTCTACACCTTATAGGTAGCGATACGAGATTAAGGGCCATAGGGGCTCCAAGAGCAGCTATCCCCCTAACATAAATTTGGATGAAATAATTTCGGTTATGCCCTTTAATGCTGGGCTTTTTTTCTGAAGATACGGTTTTATCTAGGTTGTATGGCGGAAAACCTTCGTGACGTCACATGACGTTAATAGCAATAAATACAATGCTAAAATTGCGACATAAAATAATCTTTTTAACACGCTTTGACTCAAGAGCGACATTTCTTTACTATATTCGTTCAAAATACATCATAAACTTCTCTTTCCATACCAAAAGCAACCAAATATCTGTGGGCGGACATTGTTTACTTAGTGTTTGTATGCTATAGAAACAATACAAGTCCATCTATTTATATCTGGGTCATATGGTGGAACACCTTCGTGACGTCATGACGTTAATAGCAATAAATACAATGCTAAAATTGCGACATAAAATAATCTTTTTAACACGCTTAGACTCAAGAGCGACATTTCTTTTACTATATTCGTTCAAAATACATCATACACTTTCTTTCCATACCAAAAGCAACCAAATATCTGGTGGGCGGACATTCGTTTACTTAGTGTTTGTATGCTATAGAAACAATACAAGTCCATCTATTTATATCTGGGTCATATGGTGGAACACCTTCGTGACGTCACATGACGTTAATAGCAATAAATACAATGCTAAAATTGCGACATAAAATAATCTTTTTAACACGCTTAGACTCAAGAGCGACATTTCTTTTTACTATATTCGTTCAAAATACATCATAAACTTTCTTTCCATACCAAAAGCAACCAAATATCTGGTGGGCGGACATTCGTTTACTTAGTGTTTGTATGCTATAGAAACAATACAAGTCCATCTATTTATATCTGGGTCATATGGTGGAACACCTTCGTGACGTCACATGACGTTAATAGCAATAAATACAATGCTAAAATTGCGACATAAAATAATCTTTTTAACACGCTTAGACTCAAGAGCGACATTTCTTTTTACTATATTCGTTCAAAATACATCATAAACTTTCTTTCCATACCAAAAGCAACCGAATATCTGGTGGGCGGACATTCGTTTACTTAGTGTTTGTATGCTATAGAAACAATACAAGTCCATCTATTTATATCTGGGTCATATGGCGGGTTTTCCCGGGGACACGAAAGTCAGCGTGCGTGTGACGTCACAGACAGAACAAAATGGCGGTGTTGTTTTTTTAATACAAAGAAATATAAGGAAGGAAAATATTATTTTAAGTAATTTAGGATTATTTGCGACCAATATTTCGATTCATTTGGTTCGATTCACATCAAGACCTTTGCGTTAAGGTAGGAAAGAACCATTTATCTCGTGGGCGGACTGTCGTAAACAATTACCATCATTTGTTCAATAAATCAATAATAATAAAAACTTAAACCCTCTAGAAGTAAACTTGTCGGTCCACTATAGGCTGCCACTGGTGGACCGATACATTTAGCACATCGGCAATCTATCGGTCCAATCACCAATGTCGGCATATGTGTAAAGGCGGTCCTATAGTGGCCTGATGTCGGTGTACTACTGCGTTTATCCAATGGTCCTACAGTGCATGCTTTCTGGGTATATTCATGTATATATTTTTTAAAACATATTACTGCGCATGCTTTCTGGGTATATTCTAGTAGTCGCCGATCGCCACCTCTACCGATTATAGCGTCTTCTAGGCGCCGATCGCAGCAATTTACTTGTTCCGCTACTTTTGATTCCGTATTTTCTATAAACTATATTTAACTATAAATGTTTAACTTCCTTAATGAGCGGAAAACGAACTATTTTTGTGTGTTTACATTTTAAAAATAGGTCAATAATTTGGCCTAGGCATTGTATAAAATGACTCTTTAAATGACTAGTGTCGTTTAGGCAAAGTATCAGAACAGAACAACAAAAGCCTTTATTAAAAACGTATTTTAACTTGGAATGAATACAAAAAAAGCATATGATTTTCATTCCGGAAAAAAAAAACAACGATAGCAGAGCTGAGATAGAAATATTTGCTTCAGCAGGTAAGACTGGATTCACAATTAGAATTGTACTGTACTTAATTTTCTTCTTTCACACAAAACACTTCGTATTTTGGCATTTTGATCTTTCATGTTAATATTTCACGAATTAGTGAAGAATTGATAAATTATAAAAGATGTTGTTTCTGATGTAAACAAGCAGAACACAACTGGAATGAGCTACTTGTTGCTGCAGGGAAGACTAGAATGGCATTTTGAATTGCACTTAATTTTCTTTTCACACAAAGACACCTCATAGTTTGGCATTTCGTCTTGCACACATCTGAAGAATCGAGTCGTATTTATACTCCTAACGTCCCCACCTGTTTCCCTAGTTACGCCACAGTCTCCTTCAGAATAATCCTCACCTAAGGAGCGCCCCCTGGTTGCCATTGTTGTCTCTCCTAAACTGTCAGTCGTTGCCTCCTGGTCTACTTCTGGAGTCGTCACACCTTTGCTGTTTACTATTCTATTGTTTTCTGCCCACCTTGTCCTAAGTCGTCTGTCACCTGTGCATTACTCCTACTTCTGATATATCTTCTTATCTTACAACGTCAAAGGGATTGTCTCCATCTCTAAATCTACTCTAGATCCTAACAAGGCCAGTTAAATACTGTGCCACATGGAAATCATTCTATAGAATGCCTAGGCAATAAATGAAATAGCAATTTATTTCATACTTTGCCTGAAAAATTCAGGCATCCTATACATTGCCTAGGCATTCTATTGTTATTGTTTATGTAGTTAGTATAAATTAATAAGTCGTTTAAATAGTGGAATAACAAACTCTCAAATTCAGTAGTTTATATTTTATTATACTTTATATGGTTAAATGAATTTCCCTTTCTTTTGTGGGTAAAGTTTATATACAACATTAAAAATAGTACTCCAGACTTTAAAGAAAAAGCAGCTTCAAAACTCATCACATTCATAAACCAATGCAAAACTTGAGGTGCCATTTTTCTATATCCCTCTTTATATAAACACTATCAAAAAAGTAATTCACTTCTGGCTGCATAAGAATTTAATAAATTGACACAAACATTCTATAATAGGGTATTGTCATCAAGAATACACAAGTTTTAGAAATTTCAAATCAATTGGTCTTCGCGAAGGTGATAATTGATATAAATTTCCCAAAACACAAAATTGGTCTACCACATACCTGAGAGTGACTGTAATAGAATTAAAAGCCTATAAAAAAGATTGCAAAGTAGGTAAGGTATATACATAAAAAAAAAATGCTAATTCCAACTCTAACATTCAATTTAACTGTGATCATTGCCATAGCCATGGACTAGGAAACAATAAAAAAAATAGTGTTTCAGCAGAAAAAAAATACCTTAAAGGTCATTGTTTTACTGTATGATTAGTAGGAATAAAAGTGTAATATATATTGTTATAATTCTCTATTACATTGTTATTAGCGACAATTTAGGTCATAAGTAGAAGAATGTTTTGTTTAATAAGTGAAAAGCCAACAAAAAATAGTTGTTTTGAGCAGAAACTGAAATACATATAAATTAAGAATGTTATGTTAATCATATGTTTGACTGTTTACAAAGTCCAAAGTCAACACATATCAAGAAAAAGAAATAAGAGTAAAATGCTAAGAATTTTTTATAAGCTATAAAAAAAAATCATTAGCAAAAACTGGTATGCCTAATATTATTTTGAAAGTAAATTTAAAAGCATTGAAATTAATCTCTCTAGCTCTAGGTATTCAGAATTATGATTTTTTTTTAAAATTAATAAATGATGATTATACTACAAAACAGTATGTAAATTAGCAAACTAATATTTACTAATAACAAATTGCTAGTATAATAGACAATTAAACTTGAGAAGTAGTATTAGAAAAATGATGAGGTTAAAAAGTCAACATTAGTCAACATATACAGTATAAAGAAAATTATTTGTAATAAGGTCTACAATGAAAGGCTTAAGAGTAGTTGACAAATGGAAACTTAAAGTGAAACATGAAAGGGTTTTAAAAAATAGGTGCAGAAAATTATAATCATATATTCTTTTCTTATGCACCAAATATAATAATTGGCAATGAAAATTTCAGCTGTTGGCCACAATCAGCTTTATTTTTATAAAGTGTTTAATTAAATAAAATGTTTAAAATAAACACCATGCCTTGAGTTAATTATTCTCATTACATTGTTTTGAATTATAAAAAAGATTGAGGCCTATAACTTAAATAGTTCAAAAGTATTAAATTTTCAAGCATAAAAATGCATTCTGGGCTGTCAAATAAAAAAAATGATTTAAATTTTTTTTTCTAGATTAAAATTTTCTTAATAAGGCAAATCAATCATCATTCATTAAAGTACCTAAATTGAAAGTTTCAGGCTTCTATCTTTCATGGTTCAAAAGTTAAAAGAAATTTTTAGCGTAAAAATGTGTATCTTGAACATCAAATTAAAAAAAAAAGTTTTCTTTTAAATGAAGGCTTAATATGATAAGGTGCATCAATAAACTTTCAATAAAGTATCTAAATTGAAAATTTGAGGCCTACAGCTTTAGTAGTTTAAAAGCTACAGTTTTTTTGGGATAAAAATATTTATCTCAGCCTTTAAATTGTAAATAAAATATTTATCTTTTTTTATTTTTAAAATGTTTAGTTTATTAATACTGGACAATAAACATAATACATCAAAGTATTTATGTTGTAAATTTGAGGTTTATACATTCAATAGTTAAAAAACTTTACAATTTTATCTGCAGCTCATTGAGATTTTGATTAAAGTTTTTTTTTATATTCCTTTAAGTAGAAGTGACCCCCCTCCCCCTTTTTAGATCTTAATAAAAAATCATAACATCTGTTCTTAAAGACATAGAATACTAAGTTTGGTATCATTGGAAAGCTTGCAACCAGCTCTATCGAATTAAACATATTATATTACTGTTTTGAATTTTTCTCATTGAAGTACCTAATGTTAGACTTATTACTATTATTAGTAATATAATTAGTCTTAGTAAAAAAAAATGAGTACAACAGCAAACTAAACTTATTACATCGACAGATGTTGTGCGGTGATTAGTATTTATTTTTAAAAAAAAAAAAAAGAACTTTAGAAAACTTTAAATTAAAGATTGGCTAAGAACTATCTGACATTGTTCTGGATTATTTAATTAAGTTCTAGTATCTTTTAGGGGATGTTTTGCGCCGACACTGAACCGACTCCGGACAATACAAATGCTGACACCAACTCCGGACAAAATACAAATACTGACACTGGGCAAAGTACTAATGTAGACACCGGCAAAAACTACTGACACCACAGACACCGGCTCCCCAGCCCTGCTCTTTCTAAAATGAATGACTTCAGTTCAGGGTGGCAGGAGTGGCCTTATCTAACTAGAAAAATGTCCTAAAGGATTTGAATGTCCTTTCTACCTTGGCATATTGCAGCCACTTGTCTAACGCAGTACCTAATTTGTCGAAATATGTCTGGGGGTTGTCGTCCTTGTGTAGTGTTGTCTGATGAAAGGCCTTCCTAAAACTTGCTTCTGTCTGTCCGTATGTCCTTAGAAGCTGTTATCTAGCTACCTGGTAACTGTCCTGATTTAAACATATCTTGAGGGAAATGTCACTAGTGAAAGATTTACCTAATAAAAATATGTCCATTTGGATTAGGGGAAGTCGAGTTCTTTCATGTCACATTCAATTTTAGTAAGGAAATTGTCGATCGTTGTCTTCTGTTCATCAAATAAATGGTATTTATAGTGAGCTATCCTATTTGCAAGATTATGATCTATGGTTGACTGTGAGGTAGGTAGTGGAGTGGGGTTATTGAGCTGGCTATCCCTTAATTCTTTTTTCTAATTCTTTGATTCTTAACTGGCTTTGTGTTATGTTGTAAGACTGTTCTTAATGACCATGACCTTGGATTACATAATATGGTCAACTAAGACTGGTCACTTGTTGGGGGGGGAGTTTCACCTGTTGGTGTAGAGAGGGGTGGAGAGGTGGGAGGGGGTAAATTCTAACCGCTACAATACATAAGAATAAAATAAATAGATTTAAATTGTACAAGTCATTTGAAAGGATGAGATGTTCTTATGAACCACCAACAAGACAGTTTTTGTAGTGAGCTTTAAACATTCCCACCAAAGAGTGTGAAGCAATCTTCTAATATACACATAAATATATGAAAATATATAAATATATAAGGGCTAGTAAACATAAGACACATGCCAATTTATAATTAAGTAAAAAAATATAATAGATAACTGTCATAACTCTGTTATATTTACTGTAGTCAGTGCATGTTGTGAGTTTTTAGTCAACATGAAAAGTGTGCTAGTGGAGAAAATGAGGGCAGTGAAAATGCTGACCAGTGGGTAAAGTGGATACGTCAGTGAGTGTTAGGACAGCTAAGAGAAAAGATGTAATGTACAAGTTGGGTGTTTTGAAACAGTTATTAGTGAAGTAGAGTGGAAGTGTTAATATGGACTTATATTTTCTTACATGGATAGCTTCCAATAATTTTGCATATGTCATGTAAATAAATGTTAACTTGTTAAATGGTGCCTTTGATTGTCTTCATTAATGGACACATGTGTCAGTATGAGAATAATAGTTGAGGAGTACTTAAGATACTAAGCTCACAATACTCAAAGAGTATTTAGCCTTCCGAAGAGATACGACAATAACACATTATAAAGCATTTTACAAGAATATTTACCAATTATAGAAAGATTGGATGCATTAAGAAGAGTGACACTAGACTGAATGAAAAGTTACCAAAATTATTTAATTTATTTAAACAGTAAATATTTACTAGGTTTTAATTTTTCTATTCCTGAAGCCACCACTAGAAGTGAAGTTATGAACGTATGCATTTCTCATTAAAAGAAACTAAGTCTTTTGTATTCATTTCTTTTATATTCAAAATGAAATAATATAAACAAGTCATGGACTTCTAACAGGAATTAATAAAACAGACTTTCTGTTAACAAATACAAAAATTTTGTTTACCAGTCTTGATTATTTCAAACGCTGATTTAAACAGAAGCTTGATGTTCACTTTAGATGTGACATAGAAGATTGCAAAGCCATTTTAGTTTTGTGTTTTAAGATCTCCAGGTCAACAGCTGATCAGATGGAAAATGTGTTATCACATTTTATTGTGTATACATAACAAGCTGGTAGATTATCTTTATGGCTGTGCTAGGAAAGTTCCATGGTATTAACACTACACTTTTGATTAAATGAAAAGCATTTAATGTTCTAAAAATTGAAAAGGATTATTAGATTTAGAAATTCAACCATGTTCCAGTTAAATCACTCAGAAGAAAATCCATTTAAATGTAAGGTTTGTCAGAAAACTTTTACTCAAAGACGGGGCTTGATCACACACCAAATAACTCACACTGGAGAAAAACCATACAAATGTTCAGTTTGTGAGAAAAGTTTTAATCACAAAAGCGCATTGACCACACACCAAATAACTCATACTGGAAAGCCATTTAAATGTTCAGTTTGTGAGAAAAGTTTTACTCAAAAGCTCCTTGACCACACACCAAATAACTCATACTGGAGAGAAACCATTTAAATGTTCAGTTTGTGAGAAACGTTTTACTCTGAGAGGGCTTGACCACACACCAAATATCATACTGGAGAGAAACTATTTAAATGTTCATTAACAAGTTTTAACATAAAAGGAACTTGAACTCACACCTATTAGCTCACACTGGAGAAAAACCATACAAATGTTCAGTTTGTGAGAAAAGTTTTACTCATAGCAGCACCTTGACCACACACCGAATAACTCATACTGGAGAGAAACCATTTAAATGTCAGTTTGTCAGAAATATTTTACTCAAGAAGGAACAGTAGACATCAAATGATTCATACTGGTGAAAAACCATTTCAATGTACATTGTGTCAGAAAAGTTCTAATAGTAAAGGAAACATGATCAGACACTTATTATTGCATATTGGAAAAACCATTTCAGTGTACATTGTGTCAGAAAAGTTTTATGAGAAAAGGAGCTTGACCGCACACCAATTAATTCATACTGAAGAGTAAGCTTGAATGTACACTTATCATGTCACAACAAAGAAAAATCATTTCAGTGTTTATTCTGTCAGAAAAGTTTTACAAAGAGAAAGAGTTTGATCTCACATCAATTATTTCATACAGGAGAAAAACTGTTTCAATGTACATTATGCCAGAAACGTTTTACTCTTAGAAAGAACTTGTACAGACACTTAATGTATCATAGTAGAGAAAAACCCTATAAATGTACATTATGCCATAAAAGTTATACCCAGAAAGGGCCCTTGAATGCACATCAGGTAATTCATACAGGAGAGAAACCATTTAGATGTTCACAATGCAGCACAAGTTTTACTTATAAAGACTTGACCACACACCAAATAACTCATACTGGAGAGAAACCATTTAAATGTTCACAATGCAACACAAGTTTTGTTTATAAAAGGAACTTGAACTCACACCTATTAGCTCACACTGGAGAAAAACCATTTAAATGTTCAGTTTGTGAAAAAGTTTTACTCATAGAAGCACCTTGACCACACACCAAATAACTCATACTGGAGAGAAACCATTTAAATGTCCAGTTTGTCAGAAATGTTTTACTCAAAGAAGGAACTTAAGTAGACATCAAATGATTCATACTGGTGAAAAACCATTTCAATGTACATTGTGTCAGAAAAGTTCTAATAGTAAAGGAAACATGATCAGACACTTATTATTGCATATTGGAGAAAAACCATTTCAGTGTACATTGTGTCAGAAAAGTTTTACTGAGAAAAGGAGCTTGACCGCACACCAATTAATTCATACTGAAGAAGTAAGCTTGAATGTACACTTATCATGTCACAACAAAGAAAAACCATTTCAGTGTACATTCTGTCAGAAAAGTTTTACAAAGAAGAGTTTGATCTCACATCAATTATTTCATACAGGAGAAAACTGTTTCAATGTACATTATGTCAGAAACGTTTTACTCTTAGAAAGAACTTGTACAGACACTTAATGTATCATAGTAGAGAAAAACCCTATAAATGTACATTATGCCATAAAAGTTATACCCAGAAAGGGCCCTTGAATGCACATCAGGTAATTCATACAGGAGAGAAACCATTTAGATGTTCACAATGCAACACAAGTTTTGCTTATAAAAGGAACTTGATCACACACCAAATAACTCATACAGGAGAAAGACCATTTAAATGTTCACAATGCAACACAAGTTTTGCTTATAAAAGGAACTTGAACTCACACCTATTAGCTCACACTGAGAAAAACCATTTAAATGTTCAGTTTGAGAAAAAGTTTACTCATAGAAGCACTTGACCACACATCAAATAACTCATACTGGAGAGAAAACATTTAAATGTCCAGTTTGTCAGAAATGTTTTACTCAAAGAAAGGAACTTAAGTAGACATCAAATGATTCATACTGGAAAAAACCATTTCAATGTACATTGTGTCAGAAAAGTTCTAATAGTAAAGGAAACATGATCAGACATTATTATTGCATATGGAGAAAAACATTTCAGTGTACATTGTGTAGAAAAGTTTTACTGAGAAAAGGAGCTTGACCGCACACAAATTAGATTCATACTGAAGAAGTAAACTTGAATGTATAACTTATCATGTCACACTTGAAAAACCATTTCAGTGTACATTCTGTCAGAAAAGTTTCACAAAGAGAAAGAGTTTGATCTCACATCAATTAATTCATACAGGACAAAAACTGTTTTAATGTACATTATGCCAGAAACGGTTTACTCTTAGAAAGAGCTTGTACAGACACTTAATAGATCATGGTAGAGAAAAACACTTTAAATATACACTATGACATAAAATTTAAACCCAGAAAGGGGCGTTGAATGCACATCAATAGACATCAAATGATTCATACTGGAGAAAAGCCATTTAAATGTTGAGTATGTCAAATTGGTTTTACTCACAGATGGCCCTTGGCCACACACCCATTAATTCATACCGGAGAAAAGCTCAATTAATGCTCACAATGCCACAAAAGCTTTATTAATTAAAGTAACATGATCAAGCATCAGTTGATACATTCACTCATAAAAATATCTAAGTGTACTCTGTGGAATAAAAATGATATTTTAATGTCTAGCTTATACAAACACTTGCTATAACATATTGGGGTCATTCCATGTCAACTCAACCAGTAATGTTCACCCGACCCCCCCCCCCCTCAGATCTTCCTGAAATTTTCAGGGTTTGTGGTACATTCAAAGATGAGTGATTCCTGAAAATTTCAGGCCATTTGGTCAAAAACTTTCTGAAATATGATTTTTAAATCTTTTAAGGGTTGTCGCGAGTTCACGTGACATTTACATTTTCGTGATATTTGAACGTGAATATTTCAAAAGCTAAAAGAGATGTCATGCTGAAATTTTCAGTATTTACTAATTGTTTTATCCTTAGTTGAATGATGTATTTATCTCAAGTGTAGCTTGCACACAGAATGCCCTAAAAATTTCCAAACATTGCACTTCAGACAGTTTTCATCAATATTTGACCCGGTTTAGCCAAGAACCTTTAAGATATGAAATGATGTTTGTTATACAATTAGTAAGTACCATATATGTGTTTATTATTTTTTGATAGAGAATCCCTGTTAATCAATAATAGTGTACTCATGGTGGGCCCCTTTAAGTATCATGGTCGTCCATTTTTGCACGCATTGCGACCCCCAGATGACCATGTGGACAGTAATTCACACTTTTCATATTTTGCACACTTTTTAACCTTGACAACTACTAGCTATGGTGAAAATTTCATGTTGGTATCTTGACGCCTTGGTGAAAAATCTGCATGAAATTGCGTGATTTCTACACTATCGTGGACCATAGTAATTTTGAATGTTTGAACTGACATCTTTGATGGACTGGGTTTTCTTATTGTGAATTTCATTTTTTTACCTGACAAATGTATTCTGATATGTTTCTAAATGAATACTTTTAAATGAATTTATTGTGTTACATTTGCTTGCAAAAACATCATGAATGTAATGCAAAAGTGTCAAAAAATGTTAGGAAACATGAAATTGTTAGTATTGTTCAGCTCTGACTGGTCATAAAACAACTTGACATGTTTTGTGAAAGAGACTCGCATAGCAGACATACGAAACGATGAAATGGCTCATAACAACCTGATATTTTGAAAAAAACTATGTGCAGTACTAGGTGCGGATTTGGGCCCCCCCCTGTTACCATTCATTACTGCAAGTTTAGGTAAGACATCATTAAATTATCGAAATATTTCTTTGTTCTAAGACCAATTATCAACAATGAAAAATAACATTTCAGTTTTGCCCCCCCCGGTCAAAGTTGTCTAGATCCGCCCTGCGCTGTACTGTTTTTGACTTGAAACAACTATCAAGATTGCTCTAGAGTACACTATGGCTACACTAATAATAGTAAAAAGCTGGTGTTATGAATTAAGTTTCAGGCAGACTAACAAAAACAATTTCAATTCTTCTGTATTTATTAAAATGTGCATCATTATCTTTCTACAAATCATACTACAGTGTTATTAAATATTTGAACTGACTTGTTGTATTATATCTGGGAAAACAATTTTTTTATATCCGGAGAATTTTTTTAAATAACATTTTTTAGAATAAACAAACCCAGGAAGATTAAAGTGTTATTGTTAATTTATCTTTAATAAGAAAAAAAGACCAAATATTTCATTAAATAACTTTTACAAATATTTTTAATTTTTTTTAAAAACTTCACTTTACCAGTTGAAATTATTGTTATGTATTGTTTTTTTTTTTTTTTATCAAAATGTTGTTACTGAAAAATCAGACTTGAAATATTTCTATTGATTGTCATTATATTTGTTGGGTACAAACCTTGAGAGGGATAGGCTACTAAATCTCTATGTTTGCCGCCCTCTCCCCCCTAAGAGATATGGTCACCCTTTAATGCTGCTACTGATATTGAACATTGCATGCACTCTTCAGTTTTTGTGGAATGGCCTAATTATCAAATTCTTATTAATTGATCACGTGATTCACCCAGGTGTCACTGGTATTATAAAATGAGCACAGCACAGACAGATAGGGTTAACTTTGTATATACCTTTTTTTTCATTTCAAAATCTTATATTAATCTTATCATTTTGAACATTTTATTCAGATTATAATTTTTTTAAAACTAATGTTAACTTGTCATTCATCATAGTTTCTTTTCATCTAGTTAGCACATTTTCTTTTATCTATGTGTTATTGCCTACAGCTTTCATACTTCTTTATAATAAAAATTCTTGTTATGTTCTTTTTTTTCCTACTATCATATTAAATGTAAATACAGAGATAAACTTTCGCATGTATCTTTATATAAAGATGGAAACATATATCTTTAAATATAGAGGTTTCTTTGTATAAAGAGGTAAAATTACCCATGTATTTTACAATTCTTTGTATTTTTTTAAATATATTTTTTGAGATCACATTTTCTGGAACAGTGTTTCAAATCTGGGTTTTTCCTTTATTTGTTTCTGTATGTAGTCCTGTTTTTTCAATCAAAGAAATACAAAAAAAAAAAATGTATTTTTAGATAATCATTTGTCTAAGATTTATTTTCTATTTCTCTTTAGATTTAACAATCTATTATTTACATTTGTATTTTCTGCACTGTTAGCTCCATATGAATAAGGACTGTTTTCACAAAATTCTTACAATGTCCTTTAACTGTATTTGATGATCTGTGAATCCATGGTTCTCACCAGAAATCAAATCTGGGACCCGGGCTTTTTCAAGGGGGGCTACATTTGTAAAACTGTCATAAAGTTGTCACAATAAAACTGAACTAAATTTCCTGAAAGTTTGTTACATTGAAGATAAGGTACACATATCAAACATAAAAAAGAATTATATCTACAAGTATAACTGATTACATTATTGTTATTTTTAAAATAAAAAAATGGTTTCAGTGTCAAATAGTTACTATGCTAATAAAATAACGAATACAATTATAAATTACACTGATACAGAAATAGGCCTACTATTGTAATTTTAAACTATTTTCTCTGGAGCAAAGTGTAAACGTCTTGGAATTTGTTCAAATCGATTGAGAACATTTAAGTTTTTCATACTCATCATACAAGACCTGATAAACGACTAGCACCAGTTGTTGAGCATAGGCATGTTTTACTGGTCTTAGAGTGCTAAATGATCTCTCGATTGTGCATGTTGTTACTGGAAGAGAGCCAGGGGGACGGATGGTCCTGTGATAAAGCACTCGACGCTGTCGACCTAGAGGTTCCCTGGTTCGATCTCAGGTGAGGACCAATGGTTTTTTAGCTTAAGTCCCCGCTATATCCAGGCTGGGAGCCGGTGTCGGTGGTGTCGATAGTTTGTGTCGGTGTCGGCATTTGTACTTTGTCCGGAGTCGGTGTCGGAATTTGTTCTTGTCCGGAGTCGGTTCGGTGTCGGCGCAAAAACTCCCCCCCCCCCCAACCACGCCAAAAAAAATACTAGAACTTTTATTAAATAATCCACAACAACGTCAGATAGTTCTTAACAAATCTTTAATTTAAAGTTTTCTTAAGTTCTTCTTTTCTTTAAACCAGATACCTGGTAAATCTGTGTATCAACAAATGTATTATTTTCCAAAGCGAGATTCTCATTACAACAACTTGTCAACATTAACAGAATTTATTTGGACTGAAAGCATATAGGAAGGCTGATGGCTATGTTCACTCTGTTATTCACTCAATCATTGTAAATCATGAGAAATTTTTAGTTTGCATCTCTCTATCAATATCCATGTTGGAGAAAGATTACACACAAACCTATTCAAGTCTTTTAGACCTTCAAAGAATGATCTGTTTCAAATTTTCCTACAAAGTTAACTCACAACTAAAACTCTCCACAGCAATTTCTCTCATCCAGGAATGAAACATTACCAATCCTACGTCACAATGGCACTACATTAAAGCCCAGTCCGTAGCTGGAGCTGTTGAGGCGCCAGTCCCCTCCCCTCCCACACCTATTACAATACATAACATTTTCAATACATCATATTTTCCAGGTATAATTCGGGTGTAAAAGAACGATTCCTTCCTCTATTAACTGTTAAGTTTGTAGTGTCTTCATACGTCTCTCTCTGTTCTAAAAAATAGGTATGGAACAACCATCTTTTATCATTGTCTGTAGCCCTTGCCGTGACTTTATTTCAGCATTCTGCATTCTCTGAATGGCCATTTATAGACTTCAAGCATCATTACTCTAGTGTTGTTGGATATGTCTGTACTTTGCAGTGACTTGCTGACTTAGGCTATCGTTAATAATAATCTTGACCAATATTTGAGCATAAGCCTACACATAAATTAGAACTTATTAAAAGTAGCGAATTGGTCGCTTCAGGTTTACTATAAAAATAACATCCCGCATATTGTAGCATATCCATTTCCTTTTGTTATTTCAATGTATTCACTGCAGCTACTCTTGATGTCCATATCTAGTATTTTCTTGACCTTTCAATGTTACATGTACAACTGATAACTTTTTTTTTATCGTAATGGACATGCTGCAAAATCGCAGATCAGGGATGTAAATTTATAACTACTGACGAACCACAATAGGTTCTTAAATTTGATTGAAGGGCTGGATCAAGAGCAGATCATTGGGGTGTTTATAATACTTGAAGTGAGCTAACATAAATGTAAATGAAAAAAGGGGAGTGTACTGCGGGTCAAATCAAAACGTTAAACGGGACGTAGATTGCCCTTGTATTGTTTAGAAGCTGAACATTGTTTTCAAGATTACTATTTCGGAGACCCGTCTAGCTCGGCGCCCTGTGCATAATTATTTAAATAAACACATTTAACTGCACAGTTCGGGAATGTATTTATTTACTTTTATTATTTAGTAATTGCATTACAAATTAGGCCCATACAATGCATTCTGCAACATAATTATACCTTCTTTAAGTTTTTTTTATATTCATCTATAAAATTCATGGTGAGGTCGAAAAATAAAAATGCCGACAAACTTGCTTTGAAAGAGTAGCTTTGTAAGATACAAATGCAATTTTTATTTTGTTCAAACAAAATAAAAGCTACCGGTACCATAGAAGTGGTGTGTGTGTGAGTGCAGTGGTCCCTAACCTTTTTCTCGCCGCAGACCGGTCGACATTTGATAATTTTACCGCGGCCCGAGAGGGGTAGGTGTCGCACTATCCTGAGAGAAATACACTTCAATAGATAAAAAGTAAATAATTTAATGTTTTTGGGCGGCCCAGTGCCATTTGATCCACGGACCCTAAATGGGTTGTAGAGCCAAGAAGAATAAATATACAATTAGACGAGCATCTTTATGTATATATATATATATATATATATATATATATATATATATAGTATGAGATATATACAGGGAAAAAATACACAATTATCTTCCCTTGCCCCCCCCCGGTGGCGGTGTCGGCGGATTCTAGAAAACCGACACCGGTGTCGGGACTTCACAATGGAAGAACCAATGCTCTTAATCATCAGGAAAAAATTGGTTCATCTAAAAACTCACATAGAGTCATTGTTTCTGTTTTTCTCCTTTACTACTTTTACATTTCCATATATCATACCAGGTTTCACTTTCCTCGATTGAATTGTCAAATGCATAATAATCAGCAATAGCCCTAGCTTGATCCTTAAAATTAGAGTTTCTAGTTTTGTCGTCAAATAGGGATTCAAAACTAAAAGGGAAAATGCTGGTTTATTTTCTACTAAAAAAAACGAATTTTCAGCGATGATATAATAGAATGAAGGTAGGGTATAAAAACGGTTATTCTAAAATAACTCTCAGGCAAATCAACTTTTGGATTTTCCCTGTTCATTTGTCGTCAAGATTGTCGTGGAGGTTGAGTGTCGACACCAATGTCATATTCAATACCTTTTATAACTCTAAAAATGTCCTTATACATCTCATCACAATTATGTCGATCAACAGCCAATGTAGTCAACAATTCTTCGATGTTTGTTTGTACTGCCAGTAAAACTAAATGTACTGACCTCAATTTTTGGGTCACAGCTTCTAGCTTTGATGAATATTTTTGAATAATAACTTAACCAAACATCAAATATAGGAATATATCCGAGAAATTCTTCTGTGACCACCATTTTCCCATTTTGTTCTTTGACAAATCTAACACCAAGTGACATCTGCTTAATGCCTGAAATGTCAGTTGTCTCGTAGACAATGCAACTGAATTATTTGCTTCAAAAACAATGTCTTCGCGCAAGAGAGACCCACACATTTCGATTGTAGTGTTTATCGTAGTTGCTGAGATTTACTTAGCACTACAAGAACCAATTGACAAATGATTACCAAGAACCAGGTCATAAAAATTACCAGAGTTTGATTCTTTTCCACGAAGGGCTAAATCATGCATGCCGCAAAATAGGATTGTATAAATGATAGGACCCATTTAGTTACAATTTTCTTGAAAGTGTCTTCAAAATGATGAGTTCAACTGCTCATCTATAGAAAATGCTTTGCTTACAATCATGCAACAAAATTGCTTGCATCTTCATGAGTCTTTGTGTCATGTGTTTTGCATCTGGCATTGCATCTTCGTTGAAATCTTTATTTTGCCATGGTTTGATGACAAAAGCCCCCTGAACTGCTCGAATTTCTTTTTGCGGAAACAACACGCAATATTTGCAAAAGGCACCTTTAACATACAAGTCACAGTGAATAGTCTGATAGCCATGCATATATAAAAACTTAGTTTCCATCATTTTCAGCTCTAAAATTATACTTTTTATCAGGGTTCTGAATTAATTTAGCATTTATTAAAAAGTGGCAGAAGATTATAACCGTTAGATCCTGGCGGTACAATCAGGAATGGCATTTTTAATTCTTACATATGTAGACTCAGGAAATAAAAATATTCTTTTTAGATTCCGTTCTACCCATTACTAATGCCATTTACGATACAACTACATTAGAGTGTTTAAATTTTTTTTAAATTTAACCACATAGTGCATTAATGGATGTAATAGGTAACCAGTAAAAATTTCAGTCAAAAATTGACATTAACAAACTGCTCAAAGGTCTCCTTCTTTCGGCATATCGTAAGCTTATATGATGTAATTTTGAGTGTATTTTTTAAATTGTCTTTGTGTAGTGTACTATTATTGAAATTTAAATTGTTAATTCCGCATTATTCATTCAATTTACACTGCTGTGATTTCTTTTTCTTTCAGATTTATAGTTCAATTGTTATAATTAATATGGCATCTGTACCTCAAAAATTTCAAAACTAGATGTGAAATCGATGTCTGGTTAATTGGTCAACAGTTAGCATCTCTTAATATAGTCACCTGTTCTAACAGCCTACCAACTATGGGGCTCACGTTTATTTTATTACTTGAAGAGTTAGAAGCTTACTCTCTGAAAGCTGCTCAAATGTGATCGATGATGTTTTTGCTATATGGTTTATTGCGCACATCCCAACGACACAGAAACCCAATGCTGTTTGCCAAGCTTGACATTCAAAACCGTGAAGTAATAGCCAGATGGAGTTGGAAATTGTATTTTCCCAGCTGATGAATCAATTATTTGATGTTGCACATGCCAGGTGTAATGACTTAGAGTTTGATCAATACAAGAAGACATTGCTTTCCTTGAAGATCAGAAGGGTAGAAATGGTGATTGGTCATGAAGATTTGAAATTTAAAGAACAACAGGCAGAAAGAAAAAGACATTAAAGGAAGATTTAAGGTCTTTCTGCCCGTGATCCAACGAATGCGAATAAATCTGACGACCCTGATGAGACGCTGTGTATCATTACTTCAACCAGATATCGGATGATCTTGATGCGGAAATCTCAATGAGCAAGTATCATCTATGAAGCATTGAAAAACATTTCACTACCGCAGCAAAAATGTTCGCCAATCAGTCACAGTAAACCAGAAGGAGATGTTTGTGCCAAGCACACCATTAGTAACTCATTTTGATGGAAAATACTACCAGATGTTGGTGGCCAATCAGACGAGCTAGTTGATCGAATGCCAATTGTTGTGTCTGGAATGAAGGTTAAGTTTCTGGCAATTTCACAACTTTAAGATCAATTGGTGAATTGATGGGTAAAGATGTGGTTCAGATATTACATGAGTGGAAAGGTGTCCCAGAATAGCTGGCTGGTCTTTGTTTTGATACAACAAGCGATAACACAGGAGTTCATACTGGCGCCATAACAGTTATTCTGCGGATGTTTGACAAATGCCTTCTATTTCTAGATTGCGTCATCACATTTTTGATGCAATTGAATGATCTGTGCTTACTGCAGAGTTTGGAGTCATATGCTGGGGTTGACAAACAAATAGCAGACGTTGCGCTGAAGAAAATAAGACGGCACTTGTGGCATTTGTCTGAAGATTTGATCGGCCTGTCTTTCTTTTCTGACAGTGTTTCAGATGGCGAAAAGGAGGCCATGGTTATAGCATTACACCGAAACTTCAACAAAAAGTGAGGAGGGTTGATCACAATTCAGTTGTGTCATTTCAGAGGAAGAGTTTATATAATGTAACTGAAAATTCATTCAACTTGTACAGCCTTAAGAATTGACCATTTGTCTTCAAGGTAGTCCATTACTTGGTGCCAATGTCCGGCCTATGTGAGTGCCAGAGAAGATCGAAGGACTAAGAGTTGTTAATGACTGTGTTGAGCGTGATGAAAAGCTGGCAACAGACATCAACAGTCTTCTGACATATGATGAAACACAACTGGTTTTTCAGATAGTTGAATATCACCGCAAACTTGTGACACAATCCGTAAAAAGATCTACAAGACTGATTGTTATGGATGATATTTGACTGCTTTATGACTAGGTATGACTAGGTATGATTAGATATGACCCATGATATCTATCTGAACCAAACAATCAACTAAACAAACAAAAAATTGCAGTTCAAAGACTATTTTTGTCAAAAATGTCGATTTTGCAAAAAAAAAAAACAAAAACTCAAAAGTTTGATGCTTGAGCAGTCACTTAGAATCAATATTTTCCCTATAATTTGGCTTACGTATTACTTACCCTAAACCTATCATTTCTGGGGGGTATGCGAAAGTGAATTGAATTTTTATTTTCACCATTATCCTTTGAAACACTCTAAACTACATAAAGCCCATATTACGCTGTGCCCGTAGTACGTAGAGCCCGTAGTATGTAGAGCACATAGTATGTAGAGCCCATAGTACGTAGATTATAGTATGTAGAGCACATAGTACGTAGAGCCCCATACGTAGAGCCCATAGTACGTAGAGCCCATAGTACGTAGAGCCCATAGTACGTAGAGCCCATAGTATGTAGAGCCCATAGTACGAAGAGCCCATATTACCTAGAGCCCATAGTACGTAGAGCACATAGTAGTAGAGCCCATAGTACATAGAGCACATAGTATGTAGAGCCCATAGAGTACGTAGAGCCCATAGTACGTAGAGCACATAGTACGTAGAGCCTAAAGTATGTAGAGCACATAGTACGTAGAGCCCATAGTACATAGAGCCCATAGTACGTAGAGCCCATAGTATGTAGAGCCCATAGTACGTAGAGCCCATATTACCTAGAGCCCATAGTACGTAGAGCACATAGTATGTAGAGCCCATAGTACGTAGAGCACATAGTATGTAGAGCCCATAGTACGTAGAGCACATAGTACGTAGAGCCTATAGCAGACAGAGCACATAGTACATAGAGCCCATAGTACGTCGAGCCCACAGTACGTAGAGCACATAGTAGGTAGAGCCCATAGCAGTAGAGCACATAGTACGTAAAGCCCATAGTACGTAGAGCCCATAGTAGACAGAGCCACAGACAGAGCCCATAGTACGTAGAGTCCAAAGTACGTAGAGCACATAGTATGTGGACCCATAGTACGTAGAGCACATAGTACGCCATGTCTTCGACAACTGGGAATCCTCCATTTACCCCATGACCTGAATTATCCATTTGGTCCTCACCGGAAGTCGAACCAGGGACACTCAGGTCGACGGTTAGAGCGCTTTACCGCACGACCACTGGGAATCCTCCATTTACCCCATTCAGCGGTCCTGATGTGTTAACCCAAAGCCCCTAACTGTCCAGGTTGTCCATCCGTCCCCCCCCCACCCCCACTTCCCCGCTTTACGGATGGGCCTGGTCTCAGTATGTGACTTGACATAAATTAAATGAAAGAAGACAAAATAAGGTTTGAAAAAAAAAGCAAGAACAAAGGTCTTTTTAAACAGAGCAGAATGGCAGTCACAGTAGGTTAATTAAAAATGAGTTGAATGTCTTGAAGAGATAAAGTCAGCAATGATTGTAATATTATGTGTGTGTGTGTGTGTGTGTGTGTGTGAGAGAGAGAGAGAGAGAGACAGGTAACAGGAACGGAGGATGTGACAACAAGCCGTGGGAAAAACTCAGACCTGTAAAAGCCTCGGGGCAGCTCGGCGACCGACCGAAGCGAGAAGTTGTCACTTTTCATTTGACCCACCCACGTATGAACGCATCATCTCTCTCTACATCTCACCCCACCCCCAACCCTCTTACCCCCCCCCCACCCCCTCCCCTCTCCTTACCTCTTAACCACGGTAGACCCGTTCTGCCAGAACGAGGGATTCCCAAACTGTTAGTAGGGAAGGGTCAGATGAGGCCGTGAGGGGGGGAGGGGAAGAAAGAAGATGCGACAACCAGCATGCCAACTTTTCTACCTCTAAGATTAGATACGAAATCAGCAGGTGGTTGGCTCTGACTGGTTTATTTTTTTCTATTTTTAGAATTTTTATTACGGAATAAAAAAAAATAGTTCATAGTAATAATCTCCGGGTAAGTCTGAAGAGGGGGTGGGGATGGGGGGCTGTGGATGTCTGATGTCCTAAGGTTGCCCCCCCCCACACACCAACCTCAACTCATTCCATTTGTTTGTTCAAGTTATCATTACAAAATAATAATAATACATGCTTTAACACAAAACCTTTAAATGATTACAATAATTTAGCAGGTTTGAATCTAAACGATTCTTTTTTTTTGTAATGCATCACTGTATCAATGTATCATTATGACAAAGTATCACTTTATCAATGCATCATAGAATCGATGCATCATTGTATCAAACTATCAATATATCACTGTACCGATGAATGCATCATGATATCGATGTATCAATGTATTAATGTATCAATCCATATTTCAATCAATGTATCATTGTACTATTGTTTCAATGTAGTTACACTTTTTTTTTCAAAACTAAAAATAAATTCATGTATTATACTTGGGCAGTTTTCTCTATTAGGCCCTGATATTATAAACAGTTTGTTTTGTTTGTATTATACATGTGAGTGTAGGGGACCACTGTTGTACATGTGAGTGTAGGGGACCACTGTTGTACATGTGAGTGTAGGGGACCACTGTTGTACATGTGAGTGGAGGGGACCACTGTTTTAATGTGAGTGTAGCTGACCACTGTTGTAATGTGAGTGTAGGGGACCACTGTTGTACATGTGAGTGTAGGGGACCACTGTTGTACATGTTAGTATAGGGGACCACTGTTGTACATGTGTATGTAGGGAACCACTGTTTTACATGTGTGTGTAGGGGACCACTGTTGTAATGTGAGTGTAGGGGATCACTGTTGTAATGTGAGTGGAGGGGACCACTGTTGTAATGTGAGTGTAGGGGACCACTGTTGTACATGTGAGTGTAGGGGACCACTGTTGTACATGTTAGTATAGGGGACCACTGTTGTACATGTGTATGTAGGGAACCACTGTTGTACATGTGTGTGTAGGGGACCACTGTTGTACATGTGAGTGTAGGGGACCACTGTTGTAATGTGAGTGTAGGGGACCACTGTTGTAATAAGAGTGTAGGGGACCACTGTTGTAATGTGAGTGTAGGGGACCACTGTTGTAATAAGAGTGTAGGGGACCAATGTTGTAATGTGAGTGTAGGGGACCACTGTTGTACATGTGAGTGTAGGGGACCACTGTTGTACATGTGAGTGTAGGGGACCACTGTTGTACCTGTGAGTGTAGGGGACCACTGTTGTAATGTGAGTGTAGGGGACCACTGTTGTTCATGTGAGTGTAGAGGACCACTGTTGTACATGTGAGTGTAGGGGACCACTGTTGTAATGTGAGTGTAGGGGACCACTGTTGTACATGTGAGTGTAGGGAACCACTGTTAAACCTGTGTGTGTAGGGCACCAATGTTGTACATGTGAGTGTAGGGGACCACTGTTGTAATGTGAACGTAGGGGACCACTGTTATACATGTGTGTGTAGAGAACCACTGTTGTACATGTGTGTGTAGGGGACCACTGTTGTACATGTGTGTGTAGGGCACCACTGTTGTACATGTGAGTGTAGGGGACCACTGTTGTACATGTGTGTGTAGGGGACCGCTGTTGTAATGAGAGTGTAGGGGACCACTGTTGCACATGTGAGTGTAGGGAACAACTGTTGTACATGTGAGTGTAGGGGACCGCTGTTTTAATGTGAGTGTAGCTGACCACTGTTGTAATGTGAGTGTAGGGGACCACTGTTGTACATGTGAGTGTAGGGGACCACTGTTGTACATGTTAGTATAGGGGACCACTGTTGTACATGTGTATGTAGGGAACCACTGTTTTACATGTGTGTGTAGGGGACCACTGTTGTAATGTGAGTGTAGGGGATCACTGTTGTAATGTGAGTGGAGGGGACCACTGTTGTAATGTGAGTGTAGGGGACCACTGTTGTACATGTGAGTGTAGGGGACCACTGTTGTACATGTTAGTATAGGGGACCACTGTTGTACATGTGTATGTAGGGAACCACTGTTGTACATGTGTGTGTAGGGGACCACTGTTGTAATGTGAGTGTAGAGGACCACTGTTGTACATGTGAGTGTAGGGGACCACTGTTGTAATGTGAGTGTAGGGGACCACTGTTGTACATGTGAGTGTAGGGAACCACTGTTGTACCTGTGTGTGTAGGGCACCAATGTTGTACATGTGAGTGTAGGGGACCACTGTTGTAATGTGAGTGTAGGGGACCACTGTTGTAATGTGAGTGTAGGGGACCACTGTTGTACATGTGAGTGTAGAGGACCACTGTTGTACATGTGAGTGTAGGGGACCACTGTTGTAATGTGAGTGTAGGGGACCACTGTTGTACATGTGAGTGTAGGGAACCACTGTTGTACCTGTGTGTGTAGGGCACCAATGTTGTACATGTGAGTGTAGGGGACCACTGTTGTAATGTGAACGTAGGGGACCACTGTTATACATGTGTGTGTAGGGAACCACTGTTGTACATGTGTGTGTAGGGGACCACTGTTGTACATGTGTGTGTAGGGCACCACTGTTGTACATGTGAGTGTAGGGGACCACTGTTGTACATGTGTGTGTAGGGGACCGCTGTTGTAATGAGAGTGTAGGGGACCACTGTTGCACATGTGAGTGTAGGGAACAACTGTTGTACATGTGAGTGTAGGGGACCGCTGTTTTAATGTGAGTGTAGCTGACCACTGTTGTAATGTGAGTGTAGGGGACCACTGTTGTACATGTGAGTGTAGGGGACCACTGTTGTACATGTTAGTATAGGGGACCACTGTTGTACATGTGTATGTAGGGAACCACTGTTTTACATGTGTGTGTAGGGGACCACTGTTGTAATGTGAGTGTAGGGAATCACTGTTGTAATGTGAGTGGAGGGGACCACTGTTGTAATGTGAGTGTAGGGGACCACTGTTGTACATGTGAGTGTAGGGGACCACTGTTGTACATGTTAGTATAGGGGACCACTGTTGTACATGTGTATGTAGGGAACCACTGTTGTACATGTGTGTGTAGGGGACCACTGTTGTACATGTGAGTGTAGGGGACCACTGTTGTAATGTGAGTGTAGGGGACCACTGTTGTAATAAGAGTGTAGGGGACCACTGTTGTAATGTGAGTGTAGGGGACCACTGTTGTAATAAGAGTGTAGGGGACCAATGTTGTAATGTGAGTGTAGGGGACCACTGTTGTACATGTGAGTGTAGGGGACCACTGTTGTACATGTGAGTGTAGGGGACCACTGTTGTACATGTGAGTGTAGGGGACCACTGTTGTAATGTGAGTGTAGGGGACCACTGTTGTTCATGTGAGTGTAGAGGACCACTGTTGTACATGTGAGTGTAGGGGACCACTGTTGTAATGTGAGTGTAGGGGACCACTGTTGTACATGTGAGTGTAGGGAACCACTGTTGTACCTGTGTGTGTAGGGCACCAATGTTGTACATGTGAGTGTAGGGGACCACTGTTGTAATGTGAACGTAGGGGACCACTGTTATACATGTGTGTGTAGGGAACCACTGTTGTACATGTGTGTGTAGGGGACCACTGTTGTACATGTGTGTGTAGGGCACCACTGTTGTACATGTGAGTGTAGGGGACCACTGTTGTACATGTGTGTGTAGGGGACCGCTGTTGTAATGAGAGTGTAGGGGACCACTGTTGCACATGTGAGTGTAGGGAACAACTGTTGTACATGTGAGTGTAGGGGACCGCTGTTGTAATGTGAGTGTAAGGGACCACTGTTGTACATGTGAGTGTAGGGGACCACTGTTGTACATGTGTGTGTAGGGGACCGCTGTTGTAATGTGAGTGTAGGGGACCACTGTTGTACATGTGAGTGTAGGGGACCACTGTTGTACATGTGAGTGTAGGGGACCACTGTTGTACATGTGTGTGTAGGGGACCGCTGTTGTAATGTGAGTGTAGGGGACCACTGTTGTAATGTGAGTGTAGGGGACCACTGTTGTACATGTGTGTGTAGGGAACCACTGTTGTACATGTGAGTGTAGGGGACCACTGTTGTACATGTGTGTGTAGGGGACCGCTGTTGTACATGTGAGTGTAGGGGACCACTGTTGTACATGTGTGTGTAGGGGACCACTGTTGTACATGTAAGTGTAGGGGACCACTGTTGTAATGTGAGTGTAGGGGACCACTGTTGTACATGTGAGTGTAGGGGACCACTGTTGTAATGTGAGTGTAGGGGACCGCTGTTGTAATGTGAGTGTAGGGGACCACTGTTGTACATGTGAGTGTAGGGGACCACTGTTGTACATGTGTGTGTAGGGGACCGCTGTTGTAATGTGAGTGTAGGGGACCACTGTTGTACATGTGAGTGTAAGGGACCACTGTTGTAATGTGTGTGTAGGGGACCGCTGTTGTAATGTGAGTGTAGGGGACCACTGTTGTACATGTGAGTGTAAGGGACCACTGTTGTAATGTGTGTGTAGGGGACCGCTGTTGTAATGTGAGTGTAGGGGACCACTGTTGTACATGTGTGTGTAGGGGACCACTGTTGTACATGTGTGTGTAGGGGACCACTGTTGTAATGTGAGTGTAGGGGACCACTGTTGTAATGTGAGTGTAGGGGACCGCTGTTGTACATGTGAGTGTAGGGGACCACTGTTGTACATGTGAGTGTAGGGGACCACTGTTGTACATGTGAGTGGAGGGGACCACTGTTTTAATGTGAGTGTAGCTGACCACTGTTGTAATGTGAGTGTAGGGGACCACTGTTGTACATGTGAGTGTAGGGGACCACTGTTGTACATGTGTGTGTAGGGGACCACTGTTGTAATGTGAGTGTAGGGGACCACTGTTGTACATGTGAGTGTAAGGGACCACTGTTGTAATGTGTGTGTAGGGGACCGCTGTTGTAATGTGAGTGTAGGGGACCACTGTTGTACATGTGTGTGTAGGGGACCACTGTTGTACATGTGTGTGTAGGGGACCACTGTTGTAATGTGAGTGTAGGGGACCACTGTTGTAATGTGAGTGTAGGGGACCACTGTTGTACATGTGAGTGTAGGGGATCATTGTTGTAATGTGAGTGGAGGGGACCACTGTTTTAATGTGAGTGTAGCTGACCACTGTTGTAATGTGAGTGTAGGGGACCACTGTTGTACATGTGAGTGTAGGGGACCACAGTTGTACATGTGTATGTAGGGAACCACTGTTGTACATGTGTGTGTAGGGGACCACTGTTGTAATGTGAGTTAAGGGGACCACTGTTGTAATGTGAGTGTAGGGGACCACTGTTGTAATGTGAGTGTAGGGGACCGCTGTTGTAATGTGAGTGTAGGGGACCACTGTTGTACATCTGAGTGTAGGGGACCACTGTTGTAATGTGAGTGTAGGAGACCACTGTTGTAATGTGAGTGTAGGGGACCACTGTTGTAATAAGAGTGTAGGGGACCACTGTTGTAATGTGAGTGTAGGGGACCACTGTTGTACATGTGAGTGTAGGGGACCACTGTTGTACATGTGAGTGTAGGGGACCACTGTTGTACATGTGAGTGTAGGGGACCACTGTTGTTCAAGTGAGTGTAGAGGACCACTGTTGTACATGTGAGTGTAGGGGACCACTGTTGTAATGTGAGTGTAGGGGACCACTGTTGTACATGTGAGTGTAGGGGACCACTGTTGTACCTGTGTGTGTAGGGCACCACTGTTGTACATGTGAGTGTAGGGGACCACTGTTGTAATGTGAGTGTAGGGGACCACTGTTATACATGTGAGTGTAGGGGACCACTGTTGTAATGTGATTGTAGGGGACCACTGTCGTAATGTGAGTGTAGGGGACTGCTGTTGTAATGTGAGTGTAGGGGACCACTGTTGCACATGTGAGTGTAGGGAACCACTGTTGTACATGTGAGTGTAGGGGACCGCTGTTGTAATGTGAGTGTAGGGGACCACTGTTGTAATGTGAGTGTAGGGGACCACTGTTGTACATGCGTGTGTAGGGGACCGCTGTTGTAATGTGAGTGTAGGGGACCACTGTTGTAATGTGAGTGTAGGGGACCACTGTTGTACATGTGTGTGTAGGGTACCGCTGTTGTAATGTGAAAGTAGGGGACCACTGTTGTACATGTGTGTGTAGGGGACCACTGTTGTACATGTGTGTGTAGGGGACCACTGTTGTAATGTGAGTGTAGGGGACCACTGTTGTACATGTGAGTGTAGGGGACCACTGTTGTAATGTGAGTGTAGGGGACCACTGTTGTACATGTGTGTGTAGGGGACCGCTGTTGTAATGTGAGTGTAGGGGACCACTGTTGTACATGTGAGTGTAAGGGACCACTGTTGTAATGTGTGTGTAGGGGACCGCTGTTGTAATGTGAGTGTAGGGGACCACTGTTGTACATGTGTGTGTAGGGGACCACTGTTGTACATGTGTGTGTAGGGGACCACTGTTGTAAGGTAAGTGTAGGGGACCACTGTTGTAATGTGAGTGTAGGGGACCACTGTTGTAATGTGAGTGTAGGGGACCGCTGTTGTACATGTGAGTGTAGGGGACCACTGTTGTACATGTGAGTGGAGGGGACCACTGTTTTAATGTGAGTGTAGCTGACCACTGTTGTAATGTGAGTGTAGGGGACCACTGTTGTACATGTTAGTATAGGGGACCACTGTTGTACATGTGTATGTAGGGAACCACTGTTGTACATGTGTGTGTAGGGGACCACTGTTGTAATGTGAGTGTAGGGGACCACTGTTTTAATGTGAGTGTAGGGGCCCACTGTTGTAATGTGAGTGTAGGGGACCACTGTTGTACATGTGAGTGTAGGGGACCACTGTTGTAATGTGAGTGTAGGAGACCACTGTTGTAATGTGAGTGTAGGGGACCACTGTTGTAATAAGAGTGTAGGGGACCACTGTTGTAATGTGAGTGTAGGGGACCACTGTTGTACATGTGTGTGTAGGGGACCACTGTTGTAATGTGAGTGTAGGGGACCACTGTTGTACATGTGAGTGTAGAGGACTACTGTTGTAATGTGAGTGTAGGGGACCGCTGTTGTAATGTGAGTGTAGGGGACCACTGTTGTACATGTGAGTGTAGGGGACCACTGTTGTACATGTGAGTGTAGGGGACCACTGTTGTACATGTGAGTGTAGGGGACCACTGTTGTACATGTGTATGTAGGGAACCACTGTTGTACATGTGTGTGTAGGGGACCACTGTTGTAATGTGAGTTAAGGGGACCACTGTTGTACATGTGAGTGTAAGGGACCACTGTTGTAATGTGTGTGTAGGGGACCGCTGTTGTAATGTGAGTGTAGGGGACCACTGTTGTACATGTGTGTGTAGGGGACCACTGTTGTACATGTGTGTGTAGGGGACCACTGTTGTACATGTGTGTGTAGGGGACCACTGTTGTACATGTGTGTGTAGGGGACCACTGTTGTAATGTGAGTGTAGGGGACCACTGTTGTACATGTGAGTGTAGGGGACCACTGTTGTAATGTGAGTGTAGGGGACCACTGTTGTACATGTGTGTGTAGGGGACCGCTGTTGTAATGTGAGTGTAGGGGACCACTGTTGTACATGTGAGTGTAAGGGACCACTGTTGTAATGTGTGTGTAGGGGACCGCTGTTGTAATGTGAGTGTAGGGGACCACTGTTGTACATGTGTGTGTAGGGGACCACTGTTGTACATGTGTGTGTAGGGGACCACTGTTGTAAGGTAAGTGTAGGGGACCACTGTTGTAATGTGAGTGTAGGGGACCACTGTTGTAATCTGAGTGTAGGGGACCGCTGTTGTACATGTGAGTGTAGGGGACCACTGTTGTACATGTGAGTGGAGGGGACCACTGTTTTAATGTGAGTGTAGCTGACCACTGTTGTAATGTGAGTGTAGGGGACCACTGTTGTACATGTTAGTATAGGGGACCACTGTTGTACATGTGTATGTAGGGAACCACTGTTGTACATGTGTGTGTAGGGGACCACTGTTGTAATGTGAGTGTAGGGGACCACTGTTTTAATGTGAGTGTAGGGGCCCACTGTTGTAATGTGAGTGTAGGGGACCACTGTTGTACATGTGAGTGTAGGGGACCACTGTTGTAATGTGAGTGTAGGAGACCACTGTTGTAATGTGAGTGTAGGGGACCACTGTTGTAATAAGAGTGTAGGGGACCACTGTTGTAATGTGAGTGTAGGGGACCACTGTTGTACATGTGTGTGTAGAGGACCACTGTTGTAATGTGAGTGTAGGGGACCACTGTTGTACATGTGAGTGTAGAGGACTACTGTTGTAATGTGAGTGTAGGGGACCGCTGTTGTAATGTGAGTGTAGGGGACCACTGTTGTACATGTGAGTGTAGGGGACCACTATTGTAATGTGAGTTTAGGGGACCGCTGTTGTAATGTGAGTGTAGGGGACCACTGTTGTAATGTGAGTGTAGGGGACCACTGTTGTACATGTGTGTTTAGGGGACCACTGTTGTACATGTGAGTGTAGGGGACCACTGTTGTACATGTGAGTGTAGGGAACCGCTGTTGTACGTGTGAGTGTAGGTGACCGCTGTTGTAATGTGAGTGTAGGGGACCACTGTTGTACATGTGAGTGTAGGGGACCACTGTTGTACCTGTGTATGTAGGGGACCGCTGTTGTAATGTGAGTGTAGGGGACCACTGTTGTACATGTGAGTGTAGGGGACCACTGTTGTACATGTGTGTGTAGGGGACCGCTGTTGTAATGTGAGTGTAGGGGACCACTGTTGTACATGTGTGTGTAGGGGACCACTGTTGGACATGTGTGTGTAGGGGACCACTGTTGTAATGTGAGTGTAGGGGACCACTGTTGTACATGTGAGTGTAGGGGACCACTGTTGTAATGTGAGTGTAGGGGACCACTGTTGTAATGTGAGTGTAGGGGACCACTGTTGTAATGTGAGTGTAGGGGACCACTGTTGTAATGTGAGTGTAGGGGACCACTGTTGTACATGTGTGTGTAGGGGACCACTGTTGTAATGTGAGTGTAGGGGACCACTGTTGTACATGTGAGTGTAGGGGATCATTGTTGTAATGTGAGTGGAGGGGACCACTGTTTTAATGTGAGTGTAGCTGACCACTGTTGTAATGTGAGTGTAGGGGACCACTGTTGTACATGTGAGTGTAGGGGACCACTGTTGTACATGTGAGTGTAGGGGACCACTGTTGTGCATGTGTATGTAGGGAACCACTGTTGTACATGTGTGTGTAGGGGACCACTGTTGTAATGTGAGTTAAGGGGACCACTGTTGTAATGTGAGTGTAGGGGACCACTGTTGTAATGTGAGTTAAGGGGACCACTGTTGTAATGTGAGTGTAGGGGACCACTGTTGTACATGTGAGTGTAGGGGACCACTGTTGTAATGTGAGTGTAGGGGACCACTGTTGTACATGTGTGTGTAGGGGACCACTGTTGTAATGTGAGTGTAGGGGACCACTGTTGTACATGTGAGTGTAGGGGACCACTGTTTTACATGTGAGTGTAGGGGATCATTGTTGTACTGTGAGTGGAGGGGACCACTGTTGTAATGTGAGTGTAGGGGACCACTGTTGTACATGTGTGTGTAGGGGACCACTGTTGTACATGTGAGTGTAGGGGACCATTGTTGTACATGTGAGTGTAGGGGACCACTGTTGTACATGTGAGTGTAGGGGACCACTGTTGTACATGTGAGTGTAGGGAACCACTGTTGTACATGTGAGTGTAGGGGACCACTGTTGTAATGTGAGTGTAGGGGACCACTGTTGTAAAAAGTATTTTTATAGTAGATCAGATGAAGATATCTCGGTACAATTGTGTGTGTGTGTGTGTTTGTGTTTGTGTGTGTGTGTTTGTGGGTAGTGTCTCACAGTGTTGACTTTTAAAAAAAATGAGAGTGTAGGGGACCACTGTTGTAATGTGAGTGTAGGGGACCGCTGTTGTAAAAAGTATTTTTATAGTAGATCAGATGAAGATATCTCGGTACAATTGTGTGTGTGTGTGTGCTTGTGTTTGTGTGTGTGTGTTTGTGGGTAGTGTCTCACAGTGTTGACTTTTAAAAAAAAATGAGAGTGTAGGGGACCACTGTTGTAATGTGAGTGTAGGGGACCGCTGTTGTAATGTGAGTGTAGGGGACCACTGTTGTACATGTGAGTGTAGGGGACCACTGTTGTAATGTGAGTGTAGGAGACCACTGTTGTAATGTGAGTGTAGGGGACCACTGTTGTAATGTGAGTGTAGGGGACTACTGTTGTAATGTGAGTGTAGGGGACCACTGTTGTACATGTGTGTGTAGGGGACCACTGTTGTACATGTGAGTGTAGGGGACCATTGTTGTACATGTGAGTGTAGGGGACCACTGATGTACATGTGAGTGTAGGGGACCACTGTTGTACATGTGAGTGTAGGGGACCACTGTTGTACATGTGAGTGTAGGGGACCGCTGTTGTAATGTGAGTGTAGGGGACCACTGTTGTAATGTGAGTGTAGGGGACCACTGTTGTAATGTGAGTGTAGGGGACCATTGTTGTAATGTGAGTGTAGGGGACCATTGTTGTAAAAAGTATTTTTATAGTAGATCAGATGAAGATATCTCGGTACAATTGTGTGTGTGTGTGTGTTTGTGTGTGTGTGTTTGTGGGTAGTATCTCACAGTGTTGACTTTTAAAAAAAAATGAGACTAGAGCAAATAGATACACACACACAGCTCAGCACAAACACACACACACTCACCGAAGTAATTATTCACACACTCACACACACACACAAACACACACACACCGAAGTAATTATTCACACACACACACGCCGAAGTAGTTATTCTCTCTCTCTCTCACACACACACACATACATTACATAGCAATTCATTTTCTCATGAATTTTTTTACCTGATTTTTTTCTTTCTTTTACTCTGCCCCCCCCTCCCCCGACCCCCACCACCATTTTTTTTGGTTAGTTGATTATTTGACATCCTGATAACAGACTGTCGTTCTTATGTCTTATGAGGTGACTCTGGACAAAGACTTTCCGAAATATTTAGGGGCAATAGATAGGTACCGGCCCCCGGGGGGGGGGTGGGGTGGGTGGGGGGTGTCCTCTGAGCTCCACATTTTACAAGAAATATATTGCTTCGACGGAGCCCTAAAGTCGGTCGCTTATTTGGCTCAGGGCCCAAATCATAAAGGGCCTACTCGTAGGATAGGCTCTGTCTGATATAATGTGTATATGACTAATATGTGTGTAGATGTGTAAATATATGTATACACAGGCCCGTAGCGTGCCCACTCTACTTGTTTGCTCTACTTAGCAACATTTATTTCCTGCCTTCCCCCCCCCCCCCCCCCGCTATTGGCCTGGCCCCCTGCTGTAGAATTTTCACGCTACGGGGCTGTGTATACACAATGTGTTTATGTGTGTGTGTGTGAAACGAAAAGATGACGTCTGCTGGCGTATATTAAATAGATATAAATATTGTTCACGACGGTGTTTAAGCGAATTCTCGTGTGAATTTCAGAACGTTTAAAAAAAAAAAACACAAAAGAAAAGATTCGGTCAAGTTCATGGATGAAAGGAAATGTATTATAAATTGAATAAACAAATGAAATAAACACAGAACTGGGTTTTTTCCCCTCCCACAGCTTGTCACGATTAATATTTTTCTTTCTCAGGGACTTTTTTCCCTCTCTTCTGCTAAATGTGACCACAATTCTCATAGGTTTACTAATTACCGCAATTCCAACTTTCAATACTAGGATTTCACCAATGTGCAAATATTAAACAAATTTAAAATTAATGTTAATTCTGCGCGTGGCAAAAAATTAGAACTAATAAATTAATTTTTGTTTTGCGCGTGCCAGTATGTTATGTTTTTATATTTAAAAAAATTTGAGTACCATGAAAGTTTTCAGGAGTGCCAAAGATGTCTCGCGTGCCGAGTATTTGCCGCCCCTGTTGCACTATGTCGTAATTTTAATTCGAGTTACTCGGTGACTGCCAGGTGGTTGACTCGAATGACTGGGGTTCACGGTCACACCCAGTGGCGTACCTAGGGGGGGGGAAGTGGCTGCGGTCCACACCGGGCGGCACTTTTTATTACTTTTTAGGGGGGGCGGCAAAAATTATAGATTAAATTGAAATACCTAAATGAGAGGGCGGCAAAATCGTCTTCCGCCCTGGGCGGCCGATACCCACGCTACGCCGCTGGTCACACCATTGCCTTGTGACCGACATGGTGCCTCTTTTTTTTACAATGGACAACTTCAGCTATGTGGGAGATATGGCTCTTCATTTTGAGACAGAGCCCTTCCTGTATTATTTCCCATTAAATCAGATTCTTAGATGGATTCAACGGTTACTTTTGCCAATGACCATTGATCTCTCACAAAAAAATCTTTCGGAGGGTTCTAAAGTACTGGTGCCCCCCTCCCTCCCCAACCACCCCCATAACGACGTCTCTGCATTTTTGTCACAAATGAGCCATTTTTCCAAACTAACACAATTGGGTCGCTCAACATGTTTTCCCCAAGTTTTACACACCCACAAAACGTCACCCTACAATCAGAAATCAGATTTTGAAAATGATAAGAAGAGGTTTTTTTTTTTCCTTTACGTCTTTAACACACACACACACACACACACACACACAAACGAAGGTGGAAGGGAGGGCGGGGTAAAGATTTGTTTCACTGCGAGATGTTTGTTGAGATAAGTAGTTTACTCTTGGAGCAATGGGCTTCATTCAAAAACCAACCTTTAACCCCCAGCACTTTCTTAATAATAAAAAAAAATGACAACTTGGCAAATCATTAAATGTACTTGCCAGATAAGTTTAAAATTTAAATGCCAAACAATTATTCCCATTAATGTTTCAACACAAATTAGACTTTTAAAAAAAAATATGTAGCGGTAATGTAATTTTTTTGATGTTAGTAGGGTTTTGTACATAAATAATACATCAATAACATGACCTCTTTAGATTTAACTGCCTTCTGTTAACGTTAATAATAAGGTGACAACCGTTCTCATAAAAAAAGTTATGGCCTCCCTTGAATAGTGTCATCCAAATGAACACCTCAAGTTTAATCTTCTTTTGCGCGTGAATTTTTTGTTGTTGTTATAATTCTTGGTTGTGCATTGACGGGAATGAGCCAAATTACAACCCCCTATTCTAGTGTTCGCCCATGGCTAATACACCCTAGCATGGGCGTCGCTACGAATTTTTCCAGGGGGGGGGTGCAAAAATTTTCCGGGGGGGGGGGGGCAAATAACAACTTTATGACATTTTTTTAAAATGTAAGGGGTGGTGAGCAAATGCCCCCTTGCCCCCCCCCCCATGGATACGCCCATGCACCTAGTTAAGCTTATTTAGGCCTAATTAGAAATGTACAATGTGATACATTATATTTAAAAACCATTCATCTTGTCATGAGAAAAGTGCATTTATTATTATTGTAGCAGTGAATAAAATGTGTCTTTTACTGACATTTTTTGTCACTTTATGCACGTCCTCTTCTTTATAGTAAACCAGGTCCCCCAACAAACACACCAGTTCCCCAACAAACACACCAGTTCCCCCAACAAACACACCAGTTCCCTCAACAAACACACCAGGTCCCCCAACAAACACACCAGTTCCCCCAACAAACACACCAGGTCCCCAACAAACACACCAGGTCCCCAACAAACACACCAGGTCCCCCAACAAACACACCAGTTCCCCCAACAAACACACCAGTTCCCCCAACAAACACACCAGTTCCCCCAACAAACACACCAGTTCCCCCAACAAACACACCAGTTCCCCCAACAAACACACAAGTTCCTCCAACAAACACACCAGTTCCCCCAACAAACACACCAGGTCCCCAACAAACACACCAGTTCCCCCAACAAACACACCAGTTCCCCCAACTAACACACCAGGTCCCCAACACACCTCCATCCCCACCCCCCTATACCCCACAATGTTTCTGTCAAAGGCCCCCTACAAAAAAACCCAGAAAGGCTGGTAACAATATAGCTAGCCATTTGCGCTTAAAAACTGTGTATACCATGTTCGCATTTTTGGTTTACAAACAAAGCTAATCGTCACTTTATAGTGAAATGTTTACCACACGGTCACTCCACTGGCTGCAGATGTACGTGTTGTATGTCTCAACAACATCTTCTCCGAGACAGCGGGATCGATACGTTGTGACGTTTTGAGTTTACACGTTTCTGACCGCCCCTTGTTTACACTCGCCAAACTAACCGAGGGATTTGTATTCGATTACCGGTGCTGATTTCATAGAAAGCAATGGCCCATGGGTTGCCTGGAACCAATGTGGATAGAGAGTTCTGTCAAGTTTATCCTACGCTGACCACCCACGTTATGTGGATAGAGAGTTCTGTCAAGTTTATCCTACGCTGACCACCCACGTTATGTGGATAGAGGGTTCTGTCAAGTTTATCCTACGCTGACCACCCACGTTATGTGGATAGAGAGTTCTGTCAAGTTTATCCTACGCTGACCACCCACGTTATGTGGATAGAGAGTTCTGTCAAGTTTATCCTACGCTGACCACCACCCACGTTATGTGGATAGAGGGTTCTGTCAAGTTTATCCTACGCTGACCACCACCCACGTTATGTGGATAGAGAGTTCTGTCAAGTTTATCCTACGCTGACCACCACCCACGTTATGTGGAAAAAATGCTCACGCCCAACTATGCGATTTTTTTAAATTTTTTATTTTGTATTCGATGACTGGCTTTGATTGGTTATAACTATGTAGCCTTAATACATAAGTCTGCTTAAACACTAGCCCAATGACCTCATGAGATTAAAACACCCATGATGACCAAAGCCCGATTAAGGATTTTGTAGGCCCTGGGCCCTATAGATTCGTGGGCCCTCAATTGAGAAGAGGAAGCCCCACGATTGAGTTTTTTTGAGACTACACCATCTGGATCAGTGATAGTAAACAACGCGTGTTAAAATATATTCGAATTTTAATTGAAAATTTCAAATTTACAAATTAATTAAAACTAATTTAATATTATATAATTGTAAATAAAAAATATATATTTATTTTTCACTTCTGTAGGCCCTGTTTTTGTTTGTAGGCCATAGGCACGTTGCCTATAGTGCCTATGCCTTAATCGGGCCTTGATGATGACTGTCGCCACAAGCAGTGCCGTTTTTTGTTTCTTTTTTTTTTACTCATACTAAGGTACGTTTAGGTGCCGTAAGGCCACAGTACATTTTGGGGTTCAAGGTAACGGTACAGACTGAGGCACTGGGACCGTGATCTCAACCGGTGGTACACGTACACCAGGAGGTACGGGGAAAGCTTTTGTACAGGGGTATGCAGCGACATATAATTTTCGTTTAAAACATCCAACAAGAATTTGAAGAACAGTCGCCTAGTTTGTCTAGCCCTAAGAAACGACTCTGGCTGTAAAGGGCCCGACACAAATGTTTGTCCTAGGGGGGGGGGGGGTCTTATGAAGTCTATAAAATGTATTCAACACTTTGACTGAACCAACCATAAAGACCTTTTAACTAAAATTCATCTTGAATAAAAAATTTTAACACAATAAAAGTTGGGTTCTGTTTTGCTCATCTCATTAAGTTTTCTGAAAGTGATTCGTGAATGTAACAATTACTTTTTTTTATAAAAAGAAAGTTGTTGCTTGGTTTTTTTTGTATAATGGGACATTAGCAGTGGCGAAGGAATGGTGCCGTAAGTTTGGCGGCCAAATGAGGCTTCCAACTTTAAACAGTAGCGTCATGAGAGAGAAAGAGAGAGAGGGAGAGAGAGAGAGCTAAAGAACTCAATGACTTTAGATATGGGGGGGGTCCTCTACTGGGGGAGGGGGAATTATTGTTTTTGGGAGAACCCCTTAGCAACATTTTGCTGAAGAACCTGCCAGTTGCTAGCGACGCCACTGCTTTCTCCTCTTTTTGAATACGCCAATAACTCGGACTGCAATACGTCATTGCCCTTTATATTTCTGAGCCAATAAATCATGAAAATTCCCTTATTTTTAGTTCTATGAAATTAACTACCGAGAAAGTCCGAATGAAAGTAGGGTATTCCACATAAAGCCAAAAATAAAAATAAAACGAGGCTTTTAAAGGCGAACGCCTTTATTAGAGAAAAATATGTTGATCAAAAGTGTGTTTATCTTTTACGGTTCATATGACAGATTGTATAGTTCAGGGGAAATAACAGAAGGAAAAAAAAACGAATTGACTCAATGGGAGCTACACTAAATTCAATGGGAGCCGCACTGAACTCAATAAAGAGCCGCACTGAACTCAATAAAGAGCCGCACTGAACTCAATAAAGAGCCGCACTGAGCTCAATAAAGAGCCTCACAGAGCTAAATAAAGAGCCGCACTGAGCTCAATAAAGAGCCTCACAGAGCTAAATAAAGAGCCGCACTGAGCTCAATAAAGAGCCCCATGCCTTTGGTATATTTTTTCACTACATTATATCTTAGACTGTGGTGTCCACAGCTGAAGTATTACTTACCTCAGTGAAGACTGTTGTCCATGGCCGTTGATCAAAAAACTAAAGCGCTCCATGCGCCAGTGATTACGTCAGTGTGCTCAGCTGTAGAACCACCGCAGTCAGACATCCACCCAAAACAACAGTCCCGAGGAGGGAGAGTGCTGGGGAGGAGGGAGTCATACAAATTACTCGCCCCCCCCCCCACCAAAACTTCGTTCCTCTGTCGTGTTGTTGTTGTTGTTGTCGGACCTGGGGAGGCCCCAGTACCTGATTCACATCTAAGGTGAGCGCAGACCAGGTAAGCACATGACTGCAGATCCAGAGATAGCCCCCCAGAATGGTTTCCGCTACCAAAAAGTACTTTGGAAAACTTACGTTTGAAAATGTCCTCATTTCCCGATAACAAAATCCAACAATATTCTAAATCAGTTTTAGATTAAATATATTTTTTTACCACAAAGTCAGAATCACAATCATTCCAGAGAAATCATAACGGTAAATACTAGTACATGTAAATCAAGATTCATTTTGGGAATTACAGTGAGTGAATCCAGACCAGTGAGACACTCAGTTACTGAGTGATTTAAAAAGAAAAAAAGTGTTTTTCAATTCAAAAGATTTAAGACAATAAAAATGATTGAGCTATTTATAGAATCTTTTGTCTGAAACTATAAATAGATTCAGCAAGTATATCATGCTTATGTTTGCGGATATTCCCATTACGCAATATGTCAGAAAAAGAAATTCAAAAAGATTGACTTATCTACCGTCTTCATGTTCTCAGAATACATCCAAACCGTTGTGAGCTTATTTCTTATCGTAAAACTGGGTCAATACAATAAGGCCTAAAATTTTACCAGGAATACATTTGAACTATCTGCATTTCTTGTTAACATTTTTGTTACTTTCTCTCTTCATTACATTTCATTTTTAACTTTTTTGGTATTTTTTTTTAAAATATGAACTAGAAGGGAGGGAGATGATTGACTTTTAAAATATGAATTAGAAGGGAGGGAGATGATTGACTTTTAAAAATATGAATTAGAAGGGAGGGAGATGATTGACTTTTAAAAATATGAATTAGAAGGGAGGGAGATGATTGACTTTTAAAAATAACATTTGTGTTTAAATGTCAGTCAAGCGTGACCAATGAATTCTTACGGCTGACAGCTCACATTATTGCAGACACTTGCCGAAACATCGATTTAATTAGCTTCATGCTGTTTGTAGTTCATGCAGTTTGGGAAAATGTCAAAGGAAAAATAAAATCATAAAAAATGTTTAAAATAAAGAAATCAGCCTCATATGAATGGAACGATTCTTGTAAAACGTGTTATGAGCGACAGACTTAGGGAACACATATGTCTGTTTTATACCGGTATGTTTGTCTGTTTTATACCAGTAAGATTGTCTGTTTTATACCAGTAAGTTTGTCTGTTTTATACCGGTATGTTTGTCTGTTTTAAACCAGTAAGATTGTCTGTTTTAAACCAGTAAGTTTGTCTGTTTTATACCAGTATGTTTGTCTGTTTTATACCAGTATGTTTGTCTGTTTTATACCGGTATGTTTGTCTGTTTTATACCAGTATGTTTGTCTGTTTTATACCAGTAAGTTTGTCTGTTTTATACCAGTATTTTTGTCTGTTTTATTCCAGTTTGTTTGTCTGTTTTTACCACGATGTCTGTGTAGTCCCATCTACTCATTCTATAACTTAAGCAGACAATTTAAACAAAAAAAATGATCAAAATGTTATTTTTAGAATAATAGGAAAGATTATTTATATATATATATATATATATATATATATATATATATATATATATATATATATAGGTGTGTTTGTGTGTGTGTGTGTGTGTATGTGTGTTTGTGTGTGTGCGTGCACCTTCACCATTTTAGGGGTGGGGGCTTTAGCAGTACTCGGGGGCCCTGGGGTGAGTGGACACAGAGTGTATGTCTGTACCAAAGTTTTAGTTTTTGTTACAGTCAGATAACAACAAGAACAAAAAAAGAAAATCTCCAGGCGTGGGCCAGTGGCCATACTCCCCAAACTCCATCAGGGCGCTACTGTCCAGTTATCCGTTTAGAGTTTGATGGACTCACTGACGTCATCATTACCGATAGAGATGATAAATTCTGGAATAATTCACGCGAAAATGTAGCAACAGGAGCGAAAAGACAAATATATAATTAAATGACGTCACCAAAGAACGTGCGCACTCCCCCCCCCCCAATGGAAACACCTTTACAATTCTTGACCAATCACATAACAACAGCGATAACACTGGAGCAGCAGAGGCATAAAGCAATGAAGTGAAAAATCAATCAGTTATTTGGAAAACAGATGTAGCAACAATGTATGTTTTGCTTACATCTGTTTGAAACTAAGCCTAGAATGCCCTGGGGTGGGGATGGGAAGAGGTTAGTCTTTTTACGGTACACTCCATTTAAGATGATTATATTTTTTTTAAAAAACTTTAATGAACCTAAAATGTCTTTTATGCAGCAGAGGTTGCACTCACATTTTTATGAATGTATTTGTATTTATAGCAATAAACCCATTAAATAAATGGATTTCATATTGCGATAAACATGTATTTATTCACAACACATGTTGTTTGTTAACTTGTTTTGTTGTGAATGTAATTTTAATCTATATATATATATATATATATATATATATATATATATATATATATATATATATATATATATATTTTAAATGCAGAATCAGTTTCACACACGTGGGCGGAAAAAAAGAATCAATCATAAATGAATCGTTTTGAATTAAATCATCAATTTGATTCAGTACTGGAAAATAAATTTCATAAGAGTTATTTTTAATCTGCGGGAAAAACAACAAACGGATTTCGTCATTTAAAAAAAAAAAGATTATATGTTACAATTTGAAAGAATATTCCCGGTTGTTGAGATAAATGTTAATCTATTGTAGAATTAAGGTTCGACAACGTCACCCCCCCCCCCCCAAGCATTCTTTCTTGTGATGTAAGGAGGGGGGGGGGGTCTGAAACAGAGACTTTCGTGTCATTTTATGGGGGCCATGGAATAGACTTTCTTATGATTTTAGAGAGCCCTAGACAGTGAATTTTTTCGTAGAAATTTGGGGCGACTATTCAAAAGTATTTCATGGAGTCATACTAATATCAGTGGCGTAGCGAGGGGGGGCATTATGCCCCGGGCGCTACCCACAAAGGGGCGCCAAATGGTATATTTTACATATAATATTTTTTTTTTCGAATGGGGGGGGGAGGGTGGGGGCGCGAAGAAGATATTGTGTCCCGGGCGCGAGTTAAGCTCGCTACGCCACTGACTAACATCAGATTTGATGGAAATTTCTACAGGAATGGGGGCCATCCTGTGATAGTGAGGGTCTTAGGCCTTTTCACCTACCCTATGTTATGTCGCAGCATACAGTAGTTAAATCACACGTATACACAGATGCGGAGTTGGCAATTAAGTGGCCCTTCCATCAAATGTTTAGGGATGGGGGGGGGGTTGGGGGGGGGTCGGTCGGAGGTCCTTAATCAATAATAACCTCCAAAGTCATCGAGCTGTCATAGCACATCCCTCCCCCCCCCCACACACACCCCCATGTCGAACACACCTTATAAGTAAAGAAACCAAAGCGTTTTTGTTCAAGTTTTCAGTATGTGAATAGACGTAGAGTTTAGAGCTCTAAAGAAAACAAAAACAAACAAAAAATGGGAAAAATATGTAATCAATTTTCGTGTCAGTTATCGGAGCGGTGCGTGATATTAATTAAGAGTGATACATTAATATGGTGCATTATGTCACAATCAGGACTAAATTAAAACACAACCACCGCCAATGTTGTGACAAGATGATTGGCTCATAAATCATCACACACATATATAGCTGCTTATATATATATATATTAGGGTGTCCCAGAATTTCAAATTTTTAAAAATTCATTAAATCTCAAATAGCACACCTTCTAAAAAGTTTCCTTATAATTAGCTGCAATAGTCCCGAAAATGGTACCTCATTCAGAACGAATTTAGGGGTCCCTCAAGGGTCCAGAAGATTAGTTCAACTTCCTCATGTTAGCAATATATGACAAATATTTTTATGCTTTATTAATTTTACTTTTGAAATAATGGCCTGCCATACCAATGTCACATCACTGGTCATGTGACTTGGAAGCCATCTTGGATTTGTAAAGCAGTGGAGTTATTAATGAAGTCTAGTTGTTAGTTGTGTGTTTTAAGTAAATTTGTGAAGCATTTAACTAATTATTATTCAAAACTGTGAGATTAATTGAACTGTACTGATTGATTCACTCTTGAGGAAATAGACAGGGTCTTAGAATGTCAACTAAGATGTTACAAACTAGGAGTTCTAGAAGTGGTAGTAAAGTATGGTTGATTGGCTACCCTCTGGAGATGATATCTGGTGCCCGTCTTCCATCGGGTCGAGAAGTTTTGCGTAACTTTGTTTATTACCAACGGTCGAAACAGCTCTCAATTAGCGAAAGTGCACATCAGGTACATGACCAACTGATACCATTCTGGATGAAGTCAAGGCTGCCCACACGACACAAGAATCACATTGTCAAAAAGATCAAGGATCTGTACGCCGAACATGTTCGATTGTCGAAAAATTCGTTCCAGATGCAACAATAGTGACCGTTTGAACCGGAGGAAGTTTACGGAGAAACTAGACAAGCTGTTTGATATCAGCCATGCCAACTCAAAGACAATGATAAGGAATGAGGAGGATTTGAACTTTCTGAAATTGCAGCAAGAGTCAAGATCGGGATCTATTGGTTCTTTGGATAGAAAGCTAGCAGCACGAGAAAAACGTTCTGCCAAACGTAAGGAGCAAGTCCATAGACGGGAAGTTGCAGCTGCTGCTGCTACAGCGGAAGTGCCAGAAGTAGGTGGATGTGATTCTCACCAAACAACGCCATTGGCATCGGCATCCAGCTCTGAAGAAGACGGAGGAGATATGACAGAATCCGACAATGAATTCGACGTCAAACCAAAGAATGCACCGTCGAGTCAGGGTTCCAAAATACACAAACGACAACATGTCATATCGTCCACTGTTGCAGCTGCGTTAGATCGAACCAACACCAGCATACGAAAGTCGACTATGATCATAGCTAGTGTGCTCAATGAAGCAGGCTGTTCCACTTCATCTTCTGTACTTTCTAAAAGTACTGTCCATCGTCACCGTAAGCGTTGTCGTGCAGAAGCATCAGAGAGAATCAGGGCAGAATATTGCAGCTCAAAGGCAGTAGTTTTAATCGGTTTGTTGTTTCGGTGTATGTCCAGTCATGGTTTACAACAAGGTCTGCTGCAGATGCACCAATTAATGACGTTTACTTGATTCAACGTCTCCGAGACTATCAAGATGACAAGCTGCGTAATGTTGGCCTGAAGATGATGGAACGTCACTCCTGGTATCTAAGCCAAGAGCTTGCAACTCTAGCGCTGTTCTCGAATTTGCTTAATGCTGATGAGAAAAAGCAAATGGTGCTGAACATCAAAGATGATAGAGGCCCACACTTAATCACATCCCTTCCACAGAGTGCTGCAGAGCTATGTTGTTCGCGCAACTTCTTTCAAACTGCTGGAATTGATGACAGCTTTCTTGCTGAGCCCATCGAGCTATGGCCAGAATCACAGTCATTTAAAGCTGCAGCGCACTTTGTTAGCAACTTGCCCTGCACCAATGACTGTGCTGAACGTGGTGTCGCCCTAATTCAGAACTTTAATACAACAACAAAGGATGAAGTACAACTGCAATATTTGCTTCAAGTGGTGGAGCAGCATCGAAAAGACTATAAAAAATGCCGCCGTGACGAACTTAGGCGAATGTAACAACTAACTAAACGCGCAAACGGTTGCGAAACTGCTGTTGAAATTACTGACATCTTCGAACATCTTCAGCTAATTTGTTAAATAATTTCATTTACAATATGAAAACTATATGTATATGTCATATATTATTATTTTATAATATTATTGATTGTTAGTCTTTAACTCTTTGTCAAGTTAAATAAAATAATAAAGCTGTATCAAATCAATGTCGCGATTTTCAGCTCAAGCACATAATTTTGAAACGGTTGAGGGACCCCTAAACTTTACCCAAATGGACTGAATTTTTTCCTTTGCTAATTGTGGCCCATAAAGAAACTTTTTAGAGGGTGTGCATTGAACAGTTCAAAACTTGGATTTTTTGGGACACCCTAATATATATATATATATATATATATATATATATATATATATATATATATATATATATATATATATATATATATATACTTCCTCTGGCTATTTCAACGGCACCGTTCCTTGGCAAGTGTTCAATAATAAAATTAAAAAGGAAGTTGAACTAATGGTATTCTAACTAGCTAACACTCGTTAAATCTTTATGGCTCCCACATTACAAGAGAGGGGGGGAGGACTTTTCGTCTCTGGTGGAAGTCAGAAGCAAACTGTAAGAATTAGTACATGTAGTAACAAAGGAAATGGATTGTGGGAGCAGCGGTGCAATAGGCGTTTGAGGTGTCCAGGTCATCACATACACCTTTTGACTTAGGTGGTTGGGGGTGGAGGGGGGGGCAGATTACTGCGGGGAAAATAAATCATCCCCTGTAAGTGCCAAGAAGTAATAATGAATGACATCAGTACCAGAACATTTAAAGTGATAATAAATGACATTAGTACCAGAACATTTAAAGAGATAATGAATGACATTAGTACCAGAACATGTAAAGTGATAATGAATGACATTAGTACAAGAACATTCAAAGTGATAATAAATGACATTAGTACCAGAACATGTAAAGTGATAATGAATGACATTAGTACAAGAACATTCAAAGTGATAATGAATGACATCAGTACCAGAACATTTAAAGTCACTGGGGAAAGGGCTAAGAGCAGAACTATTTTTATGGGAAGGCAAACTATGCCATTACCCAGAACCACCCTCCTCGACTATCAAATGGTTTCCGGTATGATTTCCTATGAAGTATGTAGCTCTGACATGCACTTTTACCAAAAACCCACCGAGATCTAACAACGGCTCTGGTTACAGATACGGAGACAAAATGTTACACGTAAGTGACTGCCTAGGTATAATTGATTATAGGAGAGGAAATGTTACTGGCTAGGTATAAATGATTATAGGAGATGAAATGTTACTGGCTAGGTATAATTGATTATAGGAGAGGAAATGTTACTGGCTAGGTATAATTGATTATAGGAGAGGAAATGTTACTGGCTAAATATAATTGATTATAGGAGAGGAAATCTCTTTTTAAAAAAAAATATTAGTTGAAAATTATATTACAGCTATATGAAGATAAACATTCTCATAAACATTAATAAACAGAGCGACAGTGAGGACGACAGACTGGCGGACAGATTAACGGTCAGATTGCACAGACAGGTAGACAGCTCAACAGGCAGGCAGACAACTAGACAGGCAGGAAGAAAACACGCATGCAGACTTGTTAGCAGACAGACCGGCAGGAACACCGGCATCTTGAGTCAAACACCTACTACCTGCCCGTTTGGAAGTGGATCATCGATAGACAACCAGAGCTCGGCGATATCAGGAGACTGTTATCTCTGCCCTTACCATACGTGTGCCATGTCCATTTTACGGCCATGTCTGTTCTTATGCCCGTGGACCTCAGTGCCAGGTGAAAACACTACAGATAACTCGCACATACACTCACATACACACACCAGTGGCGTAGCGAGCTTAACTCGCGCCCGGTGCACAATACCTTTTTAACGTCGCCCCCCCCCCATTCGAAGACCATATAATATTATAAGTGAAATATACCATTTGGCGCCCCTTTGTGAGTAGCGCCCGGGGCATGATGCATCCCTTTGCCCCCTCCCCACAACGCCAATGACACACACACAAACACACAAATATTCATTTTTGATATAGGCCCTACAAGAGAACCCCCCTCTCTTCACTCCTTCCCTAATGGATAGATTCCAATTATGATTTGTGGTGTTAAAGTCAATGTGGATAGATTCCCATTATGATTTGTGGTGTTAAAGTCAATATGGATAAATTCCAATTATGATTTGTGGTGTTAAAGTCAATATGGATAGATTCCAATTATGATTTGTGGTGTTAAAGTCAATATGGATAGATTCCAATTATGATTTGTGGTGTTAAAGTCAATATGGATAGATTCCAATTATGATTTGTGGTGTTAAAGTCAATATGGATAGATTCCAATTATGATTTGTGGTGTTAAAGTCATAAGTATTGAAAAATAATAAATAAAAAGATTGATTGAGTAAACGAGGTAACGATAAATTTATCGGCAGACGGATCGTGTTCAGAGGGATATTTGATATATTCAGGACGGCGACTCATTTCTCCCCAACCACCACCCTCCTTACGTGGCTTATCGGGTAGGAGTGTGGGGGGAGGGGTCGGTGGCGGGTGGCGATCCGCCTCCCTCCCCCCTGTCTACATTTACCTTGACGTCATCCAGGTGCAGCACCTGACGTACTCGAGTACCTATTGTCACTAATGATGGTGTTACGCTTTGTGCATCTCCCTCTACCGGGCTTAAATAGAATGTATTGTATGTCTCGGCGTTCTGAGCTAATACAGTATTTTTTTTTATTTTACTCAATATGAACTTCCCCTCATCCAATTTTAAGTGGCATTCGGTGGTGAACTCCCCATCCTTTACGATACGCTGCCGCATTCAAAACGCAGTGCTACATGGTCATCAGAAACGGATTGAGACCGGTTGGGGTCCAGTGAGCAATATAAAATAATGGACCTCCGTCCAATGGTCAGAGAAAATAGAATAGACTGGGGTTTTGTTGGAACCCTTTAGAAGTCAGCATAAGGGTGCCCCCTCTGCGCCCGCTGTCATATTCGCCTCTGGTGGCGACAAACACTAGTTCGAGAGAAAATAAAAACCCTGTAAAAAAAATCACTTTTCTGTGCAGCAACCCCACTGGTGACGTTGGACAACAAAAAGTATTGATTTATTCAAACATGAAAATAAATATTTACAAACCTGCTATTCAATCCGGTTATCGAAATAATTTTGTATACGGGTATCTTTATGTTGCCTTGGTTACGAATATTTATCATTTTTTTTATCTCTTCCCCCGCGCACCCCAAAGTGTTTATGTTAGAATCTCCGTGAGAAAAGAGTTGGTGTACATTTCACAGACGCGCCGTAAAGTCCAGGGTGACAATTAGAAATGCAGCTGAAAGAAACGAAGAGACGGTTTTGTTAATAAAGTTGGTGTCTACTACCTTCCCCCGGCCCACTTAGCGCACCTTTTGTGGGTTGTGACAGATGAGACAGAACAAGTCGGTGGATAAACCACAAGTGGCTTGTGTGTGTGTGTGTGTGTGTCGTCTTAACATTGTTACGGTTCACCAATTTGTAGCAGAGAGTATATTAAAAGAAAAGGAGAGACAATATCGATAGTGCATGGGGAAAGAGAGAGAGAGAGAGAGAGAAGGGCGAAGAGGGACACAGAGAGGGGGACAGAGAATGGGGAAAGGGGAAAAACGATAGAGGGAGACGGAGATAGGAAGAATAATGGAGGTGAAGGACAGAGAGAACAGATAGAGAGGGGGGGAGGAACGGAAAGAATAGAGACAGAAACAAACGGTAGACACCAGTAAATAGATCGATAGACAATTGATCAAAACAGACAGGTAATTAAACAGATCGATAGACAATAGATAAAATCAGACAGGTAATTAATTAGATCGATAGACAATAGGTAAAATCAGACAGATAATTAAATAGATCGATAGACAATAGATAAAATCAGACAGATAATTAAATAGATCGATAGACAATAGGTAAAAATCAGACAGATAATTAAACAGATCGATACACAATAGGTAAAAATCAGACAGATATTAAATAGATCGATAGACAATAGATAAAATCAGACAGATAATTAAATAGATCGATCTATACATTGATAGATATATTGCTATAGATAGAAAGAGCACGACTGCTGACAGGACGATGCCCCAGACAATGTCCTCCATCTCTGAAGCCCATCAATGGATGACCCGGCGAGGGTCATCGGGGCAGGTCACTCCTGACAACAGTTTGTGGTTGAATTCCATAGTGCCGACCATGGAGGAGAGCTAGAAAAAATTTGCATTGATTTCAACAGGGAAGAAAGAAAATAAAAGATAGGATTTGTTGGTGGCTCTGTTGTTGTGTAGTTTCGGCTTGCGAGTTCGAATCCCGGTGATGCTAGGAAAGTATGGAGGGGAAGGGGGGGGGTATGCTATCGACTACCTGTAAAAAAGGAAATATTTTTAATAGCTTTCAATTTGTTTCACTTTCTGTGGCCGGGATTAAGGGTTTGTCCTCATATCTTGTAAATCCTTTTTTTTTTTGGACGTGGTCTAATTTAGTGAGAAGGCTCAAATTCGTCTCACTTGTGGATTATATGTGACAGACAATACAGGATTTTAATAATTCCGTCCATGAATGAAACAGACAAAAAACTGATTTGACTACATGGATCTCAATTTGCCGTATTATCAATATTTATTTATATTTCTGTAAGAACTAATTATTTTATTAACATGTTTCTTATATTTCTTTAAGAACTAATACGTTTATCTTTCTTAATTTATATATATATATATATATATATATATATATATATATATATATATATATATATAAATATAATATTCATTTCCAGTGTGCGTTAAATCGAAAACGGAAAACAAGAATTCAAAAATGGCGTCATCCCCTGTGTCTCGATTCAATTTTTCTTTTTGAAATATCTACAGTTTTCAATAGTTTCTGTGCTTTCAATTATAAAATGTAAAAGTCCCCAAAATTACAAATTTATAATTAGCATATAATATCATTCAAATCACTGTAGTTTTTATTGCAACAGAGCATTTTATCATCGTCAAACGTAAAACAATAGTAATAATCGAAAATCTCCGACGTCGGCGACGATAAGACTATTGACCGTGTTTTCGTATCTAAAGTCGTAAATAAAGTTCTTTTTAAAAGTCGATATAATATATTTAAAAAAGAAATTCTGCAAATTTCTATACTAATTAAGTTCTCAGCTTTTAAAATATTTATGATTTTAAATAAATACGGCTTTGAATTATTTTTTAATTACAAAATAACAATATAGACCTAAAAAACTAGGTCAAAAGGCAATGAAAACATAACCGAGCAAAATTTTTCTTATTATAGTACATTAAAATTGCACACTTAATTTATGTGGCGCGGTGGCTGAAAGGTTATGCGACATGGCCAAGAAGATATTGTTTTGCAGACTCTCCGGGGTTCGATTTCTCCCAGAGACATTTTTTTTTTAAATGTTTTTTTTTCAGAATGTATCCTTTCAGTTCTTTTAATGAAAAGTTACTAATTAGATCTCTTTGACATTTTTTTTATTTTAAATAATTTATCTTTTAGGATGTTGTTAGAAAAAGAAACAACAACTAATTAGATTTTAAATTATTTCATAACTTAAAAAAAAATTAACACAGTGGCGTAACTAGGGTGTGGGGGGGGGTCCCGCCGGGCCTCAGCTTGAACGTCAAAATGCAGGGCCCCAAAATCCTAGGTTCGGCAATGGCTTTACAAGTCTATCTTCCTGCAAAGGCTTTGCAGGGTACAGCTAGTATATATATATTTCTGTAAGAACTAATATGTTTATCTTTTTTGTATATTTCTGTAAGAACTAATACGTTTATCTTTTTTTAAATATATATTTCTGTAAGAGCTAATAAATAAGTTTACTATATATTTTTTTTTATCTCGATATGTGGAACATATTTAGTGGCGCCCTTTCCACAACTCCATCTCTGCCGAGGATTGATTGGTCACAACGGGTGGCGCATGGCTTCATTTGCGGTTCGAACCAATCAAAACCTGACCAATTTGCAATTCCGTGCTAACATTTTAGAAAATAATTTTATGACTTTATGCCAAGTAACAATTTTTTTTTTGCATAAAATATATTTTTTTTAATAAATAACGAATCGTCATTATTGTTGCATGTGTTTATGTATTGATGTTTTTATTATCCATAGTTATTGTGTCTTGTGTTTACATACAATCCATAGGTCAAATGTAATATTATTCATGCCAAGGGGGATAATGAAGAAAAAAGTTTCTGTATACAAAGGTTTTTTTTTTTGTTGGTTAGTCCAACTGTACTACTACATCCGTGGGCACACTAGGTAGGTCCACTGGGACGGTAGACCTACTTTCTACAATGGCGGGGAGGGGAGGGGGGTGTAGCACTAAAAGCTATTTACGCTACCGACTTTATATGCAGACTTTAATTTGATCCTTTTACGCCTCTTTTTGTGTTAAAGAGATTTATCAATATTTTTTTATGACAAATTTTAAGGTGGGGGAAAAAAAAGAATGCTATCCCAAAGAGTGTTATCTTGTATTTAATACGTAGACATCGGACAGAACTGTCCTTATAGATGGTCAGCACCGGCGGCGGAACGAAATATTTTAAGGGGGGGCAAGCCAAAATTCAAGGGGGGGCAAGACAAAATATGACCGAAAGACAAATTTTACCCCCTTAATTCTATAATAGAATATAGTTATTCTGTAGCAAGTATTTAATCGATATTATTAAACAAGCAATTAAGCCTGTTCCATTCTGGACACAGGACGTGTTAGCGCATTTTCGTGTTATGTATCAGTACGTTTGTTAGCTTTCAGTAAATATTTGTAAATTTTGGAAATGTTTATAAATTCAATTGTGTAATGTATATATCTGTAAAAAAAAATAATTATAAAGACATTTCTTTATATTTGAACAAAAATTATTGTCTCTTAAATCTAACTACAAGTGGTTTGTGGTTACTGAAATAGGACTCATAATTGAAAACATTCGAAATTATAGTCATTTAATCGTCCGAAAACTCCGCCAATTGTTGCATAGCTCTGATACTTTCAATTAAACTCAGAACACAAGCTTACTATTTCATTTGATGAGTTTCTTAATAAATCTTGGTGAAACTACGTGCTGCAGTATTTCGCACCAAATGAATGAGTTATTGAACGTACAAGGTGAGTATATAATATATAAGCCCCTTAGGAGCCCTGAAGCCCGGCCCTCAGAGGTCCTATCGCGAAATGGTGTACACATGGCAGGCCAAGACCTACAAAATGATATATACATCATGGGTCTAGGACTTATGGTTGTTGAGATCTAGGGTGATGACAGACAGACAGACAAAAAGATAAAAATGAACATTGAGCACTTCTGTCGTCAACTGATTCGTAATGTCAGTTTGTATACAAATTTAATAGTGAAATTAGATCAGAAAATTACTGATAATTATCATGAATAATGATGAATATGAAACCGGAAACGGGAAACTCAATAAAAAATAGTAATTTATGAAAAGATAATAAATAATTGTATTTTCTTTAAAAATTACATTTGCCGTCATTCGGTAGATGGCAATACTTCTCTATACTTATAAGACGCATTTGATATCTGTCTGTCTGTCTGTTCCCTTAAAACTCAAGATCCAGACAACCAAATAATTTACGTTATAAAGTTACAAAAAAGACTGTCAAACTGTCTTTTTTCAATATGTGAGCCCCCCCCCCCAGCATTTTTTGCTGGTTGCGCCACTGGGTACACGTACACAAAATTACATGGGGAATGTTCTTAAACAGGTTTCGTTCCATCTCAATGGGTACTTTAATTGTAATTAATTATTTTGGATATCAAAGACATGAAAATTGGCAAACTTTTACCCCGATTTCAGGTTTTACGAGCTTCTCTCCCACATAGCTAACTTACTATAAATATGATCGGTACGGGGAAACAAATATCACATTACTTACTACATTATTACATTCCATTCCTTCATCCATAGGAATTGTCATCTTTTGATACAGTCATGCCTAAGAGAGAGAGAGAGAGAGGGAGAGAGGGAGGGAAAGAGGAAGGGAGGGAGGGAGAGAGAGAGGAACTGCCAAAAATGTTGTGTATCACATTGCTTTAAGAAAAATGTACCCTTTTATTGCAATTTGCATGCAAATAAACCCTTTTTTACGCGTCTTATTTTGAATCTTAATTAAACGTCAAATTACGCTTCTTAAATAAACAGAAAACATTATTTTAAGCCCGGGCAAAACCGGGTCCTTGCAACTAGTTTTAAAATATGCCACAACAACTCTCAATAATGTGATTACTGTAAAATGTAAATTAATTATAATTTGTTTCAAATATTACATTTAAGAAATAAATCAAATGAATTATGAAAATGAAAATGATGCATATAAACTAAAATGAATTACAAAGTTAAAAAAGTTAAAATTTTAGGGGGGGGCAGACTGGAAATTCAAGGGGGGGCGCCGCCCCCCCTTAAAGGTTTTAGGGGGGCCGCTGCCCCCCCTGCTCCGCCGCCAGGGATGGTCAGACTGCCTATATGGTCCCCACTGCCCAGTCGGCCTCTAATTGTATTAATTATTATTAATTCTGGTGCTGATAATAATATTTTCAAAAGTTGATTGGCCAGCTCATTCCGGGCCCCTAAAACTTGCCGGACCCCTGGGCATTTAACCCCCCCTCTCGGCGGCACTGTGCCCGGGGCTCTCAAATATCTCTAAAGTGTCACTCTGAGCCTAGTGCCCTTAAAGACGGTTCTGACAACAAAGCACAAAAAACCGGGGAAACGGATGTACTGTTCATTGCATAATCAGGGGCGGATTGAATGTCAGGCACGTCTGTGGCCCCCGACTCATCAGTGAGCAACGAAAAGCCCAATTTTATACAGACTTCTTATCCCATTTATTAGTCAACCTTTTAAAAGGGCCCCAATATTGACCTCTGCGCCCTGGAGTCTGAGCTGATCCTAATCCGCCTCTGTAAAAAATTAATATGCCATTACGCCCACATACTGTTACATACTGTTACATGCTGTTACACCATATAAATCCTACAAAGAACAATGCCTATGATTCATATTGTATGAATCTAAAAATTGATTCTCCATTAACAATAATGGGTCTGTGGTCGTTTAAAAAGATTTCTCTACAAACAATAAACAGTTAAAGTGATCAAACAGAAAGGATATACATTCAGGGTAGGTCTCTGGGGGACTAGGTGACTTGATGTTCAGCCTTTTTTATAATTCATAATGTCGCTCGAGCGACAGCATCGATTTCTGGTGATTCTCATCTTTGGCTTACAAGCCTTGCTTCGCTGGACATTAATATATTTGATAAGCTGGGCTGTGGAGAGAAGAACAATATTTGAAAAAAAGAGTCTTTGTTAGGTATTCTGAAAGAAAAAACAAAAAATATAATATTCAACTTTATGATATTGTTTTATGCTTTGTCCTGTTATGCTAGTGCAGCAAAATTTGTTTGAAAGCGTCTGTATTAAGTATTCTAAAATATAACAAAAAATAATGTTCATCGGTACAGCGATTGCCATGTACCGAGCGACAACATCTACCTACATTAACTATTGTCTGCAGGGGCAGCCACAGGGTGGTCATGGGCGTATTCATGGCGGGGGGGGGGGGCGGCATTTGCATATGTCACCCAGGCCCGTAGCGTGCGGGGGGAGAGGGGCGGGCACGGGGCCGCCCCCCGCGTTTTGTCTGCCCCCCCCCTCTGCTTATTTGTTCTACTTAGTAAAATGTATTACCTGGCGCCCCGCCCCCCCCTGCTATTAGCCTGGCCCCTGCTGTAGAATTTTCACGCTACGGGGCTGATGTCACCCCGTTAGGCAGCTAATGATTTCTGTGAACTATATTGGAGTTGGATTGTTCCCCCCCCCCCACCCCTTATGACTTAGAACAATAAAAGTGGTCCATTTATGACTATTTGTTTTATGTAGTATCTTGAATACGAAGTGCTACGGTACCATCAAGCGCCATTATATTAGGTTTAGGAATATGGATAGGGATAGGGTTAGGGATAGGGTTAGGGTGTGGAGCAATATCTATTGCTGGTACCTGGAAAAAAAATACGGAGTCCCGCTTGATGGTACCGTAGCCACTGCGTTTTGAATAAGTACATATGTTTTTTATAAGATGTGTTACTGATGCCTGTTAACTGTGTTTAGGTTGGTTTGACAACAGGCCCGTAGCCAGGTCAAATACCCAGCAAGGGGGGGCTCCTTTACTTTTTCTTTATTTTTTTCCTCTTTTTCTTCTTTTTTTTTAAGCGGGGGGGGCACTCCACACCTAGCGGGGAGGGCACGGCCCCACCCAGTGCCCCCCCCTTGGCTACGGGGCTGGTTGACACACTGTATTTACAAAAACAAATGGCACTGCAAAAGATTTCCAACAATGGCTGTTTCTTTAATACTGAATCGCGAGTTTGACCCCCTCAGTCTGATAGGACACCATAACACTCCGGGAACTTAACCACAGTTATGTCTTCGTTCTCCGGGCTTCTGCTGTGCGGGCTTCTACTGTGCCGGGCTTAAACTGTGCCGGGCTACCAACGTTATGGCTTAAACAGTGCCGGGCTGAAACAGTGCCGGGCTTCAGCAGTGCCGGGCTTCAACTGTGCCGGGCTTAAACTGTACCCGGCTCCAACAGTGCCGGGCATTATCATCTCATATGTTACACTAAGTAACATAATACACAGTTTCTCCCCCCCCCCCCACCTTGATGAACATGTTCTAGTTTATTTGTTGTTGTTGCTTTATTTTCATTAATTATTTAAAAAAAAAAAAGAGTCTTAAAAGTCTGCATTATATAACAGACATTAACTATACCCCCCCCCTTTCCTATGTTGTGGATAATATCAAATAATAACATCACCTCCCATTCTATGTCCACAAAAACTGGCAAGCGAATTAAAATATATGACCGGTACATTATGTCTGTAAGGGCAGTGGCAACTGGGACGGAAAAACAAAATGGTTAACTAATGAAAATCATTGGGGGGGGGGAGTTCCCTTTAAAGGCCCCCCCCCTGCCATTCGGCAAAGTGACATCATGGCCGCCTGCAACAGTGTAAAAATAAATAAATGGGTGAATGCCCCTGACACCAAACATCGATGTTACGCCACTACAGCCAAGCAATTTACATTTGCTGTAAATTCGGAATACTGTATTCCGTTTTAAATTCAACACTTTTTTTTGTGTTCATGCTTTTGTGACTAAGCTAGCAGGATTATAATTTCTCAATGGACACAAACCTAGATGGTTCACACAAGGTTAACTTCAAATAAACCCAGCCCGAAATGAGACAAACTAATTAAATTGACAAATGAAGAACTGGCCCGTGTGACTAATGTTATGTTGGTCAGTGACACGGCAGGAACAAGACGAGAGTTGATTTCCTTTGCTCCAGAAGAAAAAAAAAATTAAAAAGGAGCCAGGAGGGCTGGAGGAGGGTGGGGGAGGGTCAGACAACTTACTGATCTGGTGGACCGGGAACAGGAACATGGCCACTCCGTTGCAGGCCTCAGATCTCGACTCTTGTTATGTTGTTACGTTTTGTCGTTGAGTCTTTAATCATTCGCCCCATACATATTTATTTGGTTCGTGTTCAAGGCTGTTCCCCAACGCATGCGTCAATGTCTTGTTGAAGGAATAGCAACGATATTCACGAGAAGACAAACTGTAAATAACAAACTATATATATACATTGATTCTTTCAATCAAAAGAAGTCTGGAAAATATTTCAAATATCTTCCAAACAACTTATCCACCAACTAATATACCTACCCTCTAACATAAATCCATACTAAAATCAAGTTATTACGGTAATCAACCTACCAACTAGGCTATCAAATGCAGCGTTTTAAACCTGACCCAGACCAACATGGCCCAGGAACTAATTCACTTCTAGAGTAAGACTACTGTGGCTCTAAACGCTTCATTTATTAAAGTATTTAATGTTTCCCTTAGCCCTTAAAGGCTATCGGGGAAGATAAAATGTTTTTGTGGCTGGCACAACTCTCACATTGCTTCATATATTTATACAAGTAGCAAGCTAGGCTAGTATGGCTTAAAACGCTTCAAATGTAATAATATAATAGCGATTTTGGGTTCTGCCTTAAATCGAAAGTAAATGAATTAATACAACAGTATTCCAGTTTAAAATACTATCATGAAAAAAATCGGATCTGCCCGAAACCAAAAATAACTAGCTACCGATCAAGCCTAAGGAGATATAACTCTAAGCAAAGGTTTTGCAGGGTATAGCTAGTATACATATATTTGTACTAACCGACTTGAACTAATCTATAAACCAGCCCACTTCCCTGTCGCCCCTGCTAATACCCGTCTACCTATCTACATGCATTATTTCCTATCTACTCGCCTATTTGTCAACCATACTAAGACAACCATTGACAACCGACCTCACACCTATTTACCTTACTATTGTCTGTATAGTCCTCGTCACAGTAGACGTGTAATTGATCTCTTGGCCGATTGGTGTGCTGTGAAGTTCAACCCTATTGACAATAATGAAATGTGAACGGTGAATAACCAATTAAAAATATCTATCTATCTATCTATCTATCTATCTATCTATCTATCTATCTATCTATCTATCTATCTATCTATCTATCTATCTATCTATCTATCTATCTATCTATCTATCTATCTATCTATCTATCTATCTATCTATCTATCTGTCTGTCTGTCTGTCTGCCTGTCCGTCAGTCAGTCAGTCTTTTTGTCTGTCTGTACATCCATCCGTCCTTCCGTCTGTCTATATGTCTGTCGGTCAGTTTGTTTGTCTACCTGCGCGCGTATGTGTGTATGTATGTATGTGTGTTTGTGAAGACATATACGTATATGACCGTGGACTTTATGTATGGACCTGTATCTAAGTTTCAAGCAAGGAGTATGCGAGGAAGACACTGGAAGGAAATGTCTCGACATTAGGTACAGGATAAAACTCGTTAATAAACGTTGAAACGTCACATTGTCCCCACATTCCTTTCACCTTGTTTCACTTGGCAGTTTCTGGAAGACACAGAGAAACCGCCTCCTCCTCCTTCTTCGTCTCAGAGACGGATGTCCATCACCTTGACCAGGAGCCTGGTGAAATAAAACAAACACACACACAAACACACACACTCACATACACCAATGATGCTTAACTAGATGTGGGATTATTTTATTTATTTCGGCTCGAATAATAAATACACTGTAGGCTGTATTTTTTATTGATTTCTCTGGCCAATGTAGAAGAAGTTTTGGATGTTTGTGTGTGTGTGTGTGTAGGGGGACATCTACAGATTTATCTCTATTAATTTGTAAAAATTCATTTTTTTTTACTTTTTATCATTGCGTACCACAAAATATATAAAAATTGTATGCATATTATGTGCAATTAAAGCGTGCACACGTACGCTGTGCAATAAAAGCGTGCGCACGTACGCTGTGCAATAAAAGCGTGCGCTGTGCAATGAAAGCGTGCGCGCGTGCACTGTGCAATAAAAGCGTGCACACGTGCGCTGTGCAATAAAAGCGTGCACACGTGCGCTGTGCAATAAAAGCGTACACACGTGCGCTGTGCAATAAAAGTGTGCACACACGCGCTGTGCAATAAAAGTATGCACACGTACGCTGTACAACAACTCCTTTTGTTACTCGAATCTTCTACAAGAGTCACTTTTTATTCAGTTAATTAATCGATCTGTAACTCAATCATGCGTATCGCATATCCGTGTTCTGTCGGTACGCTATCATCTTACAGTTGTCTAGGGTGGGAGGTGAAGGGCCCGGGGATTTCGGTAAAAGGACACCGCGCACAACAAAGGTCGTCCAGTTAACTTGACTTGCCGCTTTGTCCAATGAAACAATTTACCTACCTGTTTCTTAATAGTTTGAATGACTTCTATTGTATTGTATTGTGTCTATTGGGAGTGTCACGTGCAATGTTTGAGATGTTTAAGAAGTTAACTGTGTATCTCAATTACACGCACGTATTATGTGTGATTATATGCAGAGCTGTTCTGGGGCTTTTGGAGGCTCTAGGCCAGACATGGGAAAACGAAGATGCCCGGGGCCAAGACTGGCCCTATGGTCCATCATACTTTTAATCCGGCTCCATCACCGCCCCCGTTGGCTCATTAACACCAATGACATTGGCATTTAATTTAGATTAGTTCACTTGTGTACGTGTGCTACCTGTACTCAAGTACTGCCTGTGTACGTGTACTACCTGTACTCCAGTACCACTTGTGTAGGTGTACTACCTGTACTCCAGTACTACTTCTGTAGGTGTACTACCTGTACTCCATTACCACTTGTGTACGCGTACTACCTGTACTCCATTACTACCTGTGTACATGTACTACATGTACTCGATTACTACTTCTGTACGTGTACTACCTGTACTCGATTACTACTTGTGTACGTGTACTACCTGTACTCCAGTACCACTTGTTTACGTGTACTACCTGTACTCGAGTACTACTTGTGTATAACATGTACTACTCAAGTAAATTTTTGAGTACTTGCACTAGGACTTTACTTTTGCATGGTCAGTAGCTTACTGATTAACACTCCATCCGCCTACCATTGGACCGGCTTTTCTGTCATATCTAAGAACCAGTGTGGCCCGCGATTCAAAAAAGTTTACCCACCCCTGCTATAGGTAAATACTCTGAGAAATTTAGAGGACTAAACCAAAAGTACCTGCTGGAGCCCTTTTGCGTCAGATTTGATAGGAATGAGTACTGAATGGGCGCTCCCTTGACCCCGGAGATGACCCTAAGTGGTGGCTTAGTTTGGCTCTCTATTAGAACAGGCTATGATTATATATATATGCCTGAATGGCAGGATATTGATTTGTCCCTTATATTCAAGAGTAGTCCCCACACAGTTCAATGCTAGCCTCAGCGTTGTTTGTTTTTGCCAACTGCCTAATTTTTTTCCCAAGACACACCCATTTATTTGTATCTTTGCAATTTGGTTAGTAGCTCATTGTACACAACCAAGGACTGTTTTGAAATTTTTTTTTTTTTTTAAACTAGGAAACAAGACGAAGTGCATGATGAATCGTACTAACACTGATTTAATGGAACCTATGTTGAAATGAATGCGAAAATTTTCAGGAATTCCGAGAGTTAAAAGATGAACATTATGGGGGATGATCAGTGGCGTACCTAGGGGGGGGGGTGCGGTCCGCACCGGGCGGCACTTTTTGGGGGGAGGGCGGCAAAAATGTATAGATTAAATTGAAATATCTAAATGAGGGCGGCAAAATCGTCTTCCGCCCTGGGCGGCCGATACCCACGCTACGCCGCTGGGGATGATTCTTTTCATTGGGAAGAGCGCGGGTCTCAAAATTGTGCGTTTCCCCTACCCAGTTAGAAACTTTGTTCGTTTTATAATAAAAGAAAGATAAAAAAAAAAAAAAGAAAGCTGTCACGACTAATGTTTGACTAAATGGAAGAAAGAGAAGTTTCTTGCAAACAGATTGGTCAGTGGGAATGCGTTTATTGAATCTGAAAGATTTGGCTGAGATTCGCAGTACTTTTGATAATATTTAACTCTCCAGCGGACGCTGCTTTTGGGCGGCCTTCTTCAGTTCATCCCATGCTGCAACCCGAAAATGGGGTGGATGGATACTACTGAGATGAATGTTGTATTTTTCTGTCTTCAAACAAAAAAAAATGGGGGGGGGGGGACAAAGAAAGATTTGAAAAAAAAAAAAACAGTTTAGATTTACATTTTTTTTTCTGTATTAACGAGTGAAAATATTTAAAATGATAAACAATCTTTTTCAGTCATTACTTGTTGCAACAAGATGAAGCCAAGATACATTTATAGCAAATAGATTGACCACTGGACATGGTCGACTACTTTTATTTAATATGGTTTATTATGATGGTTGTGTGATCAATGTGGTGGTAAATTTCAAGTGGAGACTTGTACAATTACGAAAGCAATTTTAATTAAATGTCAATATGAACAATATGTGATCAAAGGTGTGACATAACATTATTGATGCAGAAAGACATTCTGCCTTGTTTAACGGAACATAGCTGAAAAGTCTTGTATCTATTTTTGTCTTTAGCATATTCAAACCTAACAAAAAATTTCGTAATCTAATACAAAGTGTTGTAGGAGTGTAATGTTGACTCCATGATAATATTTCAGGACAAGGTTTTAATAATGTTAAAAACCCGAATTAAAAATGTTATTATCAGTTTTTCTAAGCTCTTGACATTTCATTTATTAATAAAGAACCCTACTAGGCAGAAATTTCATCGTCTCTGTAAAGTCTAGATACGTATAAACCAAGACTTCCAAGTCAACTGTTGTTCTACAATAAAGAGTAAAAAAAAACTCTTCTAATTTTGTTTATATCATAACGATTAATCTTTTTAAATAATTTATTTATATTTTGTTTTACACACACACACACAAATATACATGCAGTTAACCACTATAACAAATTTCACCTTCAGATTGATGCTTTTTGTTTATGCAGGACTTAAATATTTAAAACCAAAATAAGGTTGCTAACCTTGATCTTTTGCATTAGGAATGATTTCATAAACACATACTAATGCTAAACAAACCACAAAAGTTGGCAACTTGTTTATTCAGATGGTGATATATTGGTAAAAAAAAATGTCATAGATAAATGAACATGAAAGCAATAAAGAAAATTTAAAGTCAACTGAGCAAATAAACAATTCTAAAACTCAGACCACATTTACTTATCACACATGTACACTTAGAACAACAAGTCAGAATGTCCCGCATGACACCATTGATTTCAGTCATGACAAACAGACGATTGCCCAACATTCTGAATAAAATAAAATTTACAAAGTGTGGAACTGTTTTCTTGCCCTATTGCTGATTTAAGCATTAAACATGTCCAATTAATATTACAACCATTTTGCGCAAATTCCATTTATCTTTTTTAAAAGTACATGGCATCTTAACGAAATATCAGTCTTAAATTCTGTCAATTAGCAGTCATGAAAAAAAAAATTCTCAGCTGACATTCAACAATCAGACTAATGGATATCAAACTAGTTCCATTATATGTATACATGTATCATATTTATATAATGAACCAGCAAACGTGGAACAAGTGCTGGTATTTTACTAAACAAATCCTAGATTAAACATTCGTAAGTGTCACTGTTCACTTCATTCTGTCATCGTTTACTAGTGAATCCCGACAACCAATTTTTTTTTTTGGCCTCTAATTTCTGTTGACTGGCTCTGGCTTCTTCTTCTTCCTTAAAGTAAAAAATAAATAAATATAGTAAATGTAATGTATACTTTATTCCACAGTCTGCTTTGATATAATATAAAAATGATAATACGACGCGCAGTAATTTTTTAAAAACAGAACCATTCTTAGGATACTGCACAGTATGAAGAGCTCACCTGTAGCTTTCTTTGGTTTTCTCTAAAAGCAGCAAGAGGATCATCAAATTTATTATAATAATCCAGTACTGGTCGAACATCGTCAACACCACTTGCGGCAATAGCTGGATGGAAAAATCAAACATGTTTAGAAAATAATGACTCCAAAAAAAAAAAAAAAAAAAACTCATATGAATATAATATAAAAACTATATGAAATTTCAACTATATTAAAATGAGTCAGAACAACGTTTTTAAATTGTTACCAGTTCATGAATTTCTAGAGATTTAAAAAAAAAAAAAAAAGAAATGTTTAAGATAAATTCACTGTACTAATAAATTGAGTATGGCTGTTACGGATCCTTTTAATGATGATGCTTGTAGAGGGTGTAATAAATCAGACAACACAAATCACGAAGTTAACTCCAGTGAAGTAACATCAAACAATCATTTAATACTTGAACATGAACTGACATAAAGGTGGAATCAGGAGGAGTACAAAAGCAAACTGTAAATATGCATCCATCTACATAGATGCCCACAGCTAGACTAACTATAAAACAAAGCATGTGCTCCCAACTGTCGGTTAATATACATTTGTACCAAATGACGTATACACTAAAGCTCCCAATATTTACACTCAAGATGGCGGAATGACGCCATAGATACTGCGGTGGGCGGAGCCTAGCGAATTGCGTCATCAAACTTAGACTATATTATTTCTCCACATTTCTCCCCTCTACCTAAGCATGATGTAATCATGTAAAACCCAATACTAATACCGACAAAAGGAAGCCACATGAAACAAAGTTCAATCATAGAACATATCCCAAATCGTCATAACAACAAAATAAATTATACAATGATTCATCAAATCAATATTGCATGGACTTATAAATCAATACATGCAAACAATATAATAAATATCATCAATCATATATGTATAAACATATTGAATTCAATTAAAATTTCTCATCATTTTAATAATTTTTTTTTTTTCGTCACTGATATTCATTATTTTATTAGATATTTTTTTTCTATGTGACTTGTTAATTTTTTTTTTTTCTTTCATGTCACTTGTATATCTTTTCTATTATCTTTTTTTCAGGTGACTTTTTTTTTTTTCATGTCACTAGTTATTCTTCTTTTTTTTTTTTCTCAAGTGACTTCTCTTTTTTTTTTTTTTTTATCATAATCATCAACTATTATTAAATATCATTATGTCATCATATAAACATATAATACATGTAACATAAACATTACGGTACACAAGATTTCTTACTGCCAGGACATAGGCTTGTTGAGAACTTAAGCTCATTTCAAATGCAACGTGATAACGTGTCAGCAATAACGTTCTCTTTACCAGGTATAGCTTGGACGATAAAATTAAAATCCTGCAGTAGGAGTGACCATCTGGCTACTTTATTATTCCCTAGCTTTTTGGAATTTATAAATGCCAGCGGCGCATGGTCAGTCCGAAGAATAAATTGGGCACCTAACAGATACCTTGCCAATTTTGTAATGCACCATGTGATGGCTAATCCCTCCCTCTCTATTGTAGCGTATCTTGTCTCTGGTGAGGTCAATTTACGACTGACATATAGCACTGGGTGTAACACACCATTGTGGCTCTGTAACAGGGCCCCCCCTATCGCAACGGCCGAGGCATCTGTGGCCAGAACGAATTGTTTACCTATGTCAGGTAACTTTAATATGGGCCCCTGAGCGAAGGCGGTTTTAATAATCTCCAGGGCCCGTTGACATTCATCAGACCAGGTGATTTTGTTTGGCTCTCCCTTTTTAGTTAGATTAACCAGAGGTTCCATTATATGAGCGAAATTCGGAATAAACTTCCGATAGAAATTGCATAAGCCCAAAAGACTGCGCACCTGTTTCTTTGATGACGGTTTTTCAATATTTAATATCTTTGACACTGATTCACCTATGGGTTTTATTATATTATTTCCCACTTTATGTCCTAGGAAAGTTACTTCCGTCAGTCCTATCTCTACCTTAGTCGGTCTCACGGTTAAATTATGTCTCTTTAAAACTGTAAAAATTTCTCTTAGACTCCTAACATGTTTATCCCAGTCCTCATGAAAAATACAAATGTCATCCAGGTAGCAAACAGTGTCTTGTCTATGGGAAAATAATTTGGCCATCATCCTATTGAAGGTGGCTGGTGCATTTACTAGCCCAAAACTCATGAAATTCCATTGGAACAACCCAAATGGAGTTATAAATGCAGTCAATGGTTTGGCTTCAGGGGTCAGTGGTATTTGCCAATACCCTCTTGCTAAATCCAGTTTAGAAAAATATTTAGCTCTGGCTAGCCTGGTCATTAACTCCTCAGGATTGGGCATGGGATACGAGTCCATAATGGTTATTTTATTTAACTGTCTATAGTCTACACACAGTCTGATGTCACCTGTCTTTTTCTTAACTAACACTATGGGAGCTGCATATGGTGACTCTGATGGTTCTATGACACCCTGTTTCTGTAACCCTTCTAACTCTTTCTTGATATAGTCGCGGTGATGTAATGAGAGGGTGTATGGTCTCAAACGGATAACCTTGTTTTCTGACAGCTTTATGTCATGTTGTATTATATCAGTTTTACCCGGTCTATCAGAAAAAATATCTGTAAAGTCACCCAAAAGTGTCTTAATACTAACCACTTTGTCATGAGTTAGGTTATTTAATGCTATATCCTCCCATGTTTCCTTGTTTCCAACCTCAGGTCCCTCACATGTCTGAATGTCAGCGTCAGGTACATCTTCCTCCCTTAACATGAAACAATTTTGAACCTGTCTCTCAGCGGTCTGAACTAATTCAATTGGTCTATTATAGTATACTTTCAACATGTTTATATGAAAGACCTTTAACCTATTTCTAATATTAATTTCATAATCCACGTCTGTCACCTTTCTAGTAACCTTAAAAGGTCCTTGCCACTTAATGAATAATCTATTGGTCTTGTCCGGTAATAAGACAAGTACATCTTCACCTGGTCTAATATGTCTGAGTTTCCTGTCTCTATTAACCCTCAATAATGTGCTTTTATTTTTTGTTAAAACATTTGATCTAGCCACATCACAAGCCTTTATCAGTCTCTGTCTTGTATCAATCACTAGCTCATAGGCAGTTCTTACGTCAGGGGATAAATCTTTCCTTATCATTAAGTCCTTAAGTAAAGACAGTGGACCCCTTGGATTCGCACCGTACACCATTTCAAAAGGTGAAAATCCTGTTGTTTCCTGTGGAATTTCCCTATATGCAAACAACACACAGGGTAACATGAGATCCCAGTCTCCCGGATTGTCATCAGACACTTTACTGATCATTTTTTTTATACTGCCGTTCAGTCGCTCACAAATTCCATTACTTTGGGGATGGTATGGCGATGTAAAGATTTGTTTGATCCCCAATACAGAGGTAAAATGGTTGGTTAATTCAGATACAAATTGAGTACCTCTGTCAGATAAAATAACATCAGGGAAGCCTGTCCTACAAAAATAGTCATTAGTGCCTGTGCTATGTCCTCAGCCCTTATGAATTTCAGAGGCACCGCCTCTGGCCATCTGGAACATACATCCACCACCGTTAAGATAAAACGATGGCCTCTATTGGACAGCACTGGCATAGGTCCAATTATATCAATAGCTAATTTTGTGAACGGTCTGTCAACTACATCGGTTGTTTGTAATGGGGCTTCCCCCTGGTACATTTGGGCCCCTTTGATTGACACAGGTCACACGTCCTAACATATCTCTTTACGTCTCTGGTAACCCCGGGCCAAAAGAATTTTCCCAAGATCCTATACTTGGTTCTAGTAACCCCCAAATGACCCGCTAAAGGTGAATCGTGGGCTGTCCTAAGAACTAATTTCCTATACTTCATTGGGACTATAAGTTGATTCACCGTTTTATTCATGTACTGTGTCTTTCTAACCCAAACACCTTTTTCTAACTGAATGATTTCCCTATCTCTAAATGATTTTTTATCCCGGTTGATTAATTTTGATAATGACACGTCATTATGCTGTTCGGTAAAAAGTTCTCTCCATCTATGGTGACCCTGTCAGACATCTCACCCACAGGAATGTCACTAGATTTAACATTGTCAGTCATGTGTGGATTAGGAAAGTTGACTACATTCTCTTCCCTTTGTATAATTTTTACTTCCTGAGTATTAATTAAGCAGTTATCTGTACTACTAATTGATGACTGATTATGGAGTTTTTCCTCCTTAGCCTGAGCCCTTGTCACAGCATTACAGTTTCTAGTAGGATCATTAAGTTTTTTCCATTTATCCAATTCCATGGGATCACACTCTATTACGCCCTCAATATTGCCCACTAAAACGTCGTAAGTTGGTTTCTCGATGACTAATGCTTCAACTAGCCCTGTGTAAAATGGACTTCTAAGATTAATAGTGGCTATGGGTAACTCATGTACCGTCCCATCAAATGACGCACATAGACCCATTCTTCCCGTGAATTCACTATCTTTCACCAATGATCTACGGACACACACGCACGTTGCCCCAGTGTCACGTAGCACCTTCACAGGTACATCACCCACGAACCCAGGGTAAAAATGTAGACCATTACCTCCCCCCTGAACTAGCATTGCCTGTTGTACCCTATCTCTTTGTCTCTGTCTGGTCTTGTCCATGGTTCTGGTCTGTTGTCCTTTTCTCCCCTGACTATTTCCCCGGGACCAAGTGCAGTTCCTAGCATAATGCCCCCTCCCGTTACACAGATAACATAAGCTATCACTACCTCCCCTTTTGCAGTCTCGCGATCTATGTCCGGCTCTCCCACATGAGAAACATAATTTGTCCCCGTCATGTCGGTCACTGGATCTATTCCTGTTCCCAGGACTTAAGCTACGGCCACGGTTTGGATATGGTAAAGCTTTAGCAAAGCACAGCACATCCTGGTTATGGTCTGGTTCTAACTTAGATATGGGTTTTTCTGGATGTGCAGACCTATATTTTCTCAATAAATCAGTGACATCTTCTAAAGTTTTTGGCCCTTTTTCTTTCAAGAATGCCACTAAATCTTTATGGCACACATTAATTGCCCTATCTACTAAAATCAGTTCTCTTAAATCATGATAATCTTGTTTCGCCCCAGACAGAGCCACCCATCTATCAAAAAACAAACTAAGGTTGGTGATAAATAAATTGGGGTCTTCCTCTCGTGATGGGCGAATATTATTAAATTTTTCCCTGTAACCATCACATGTGTTACCATAAATCTTCATCAATGATTCTTTCACAACATCATAATTTTTTATTTCATTTTCATTTAGTTTCAAACATACATCCAGGGCTTTGCCTCTTATAAATCCTAAAATTGACGCGGCCCATGTATTCCTCGGCATACCCGCACTAGTAGCTAGCATTTCAAACCTAGACAAGTATGTGTCCATACTGTCAACGCCCTCTGTAAAATAAGGTAATTTAAGTGATGTGGTCACTCTATCACCCGCTCCGTTAACTCCGGGGTTAGCTGACTGTCTATTGTTCTCAGACTCTAAGCGCGCCCTTTCGTTCGCGATTTCTTCCTTTCTCATTTCCCGTTCTGCGGCTCTTTCTTCCCTCTCTCTCTGTTCCTTTTCCTTTCTTTCTTCCCTCTCTCTCTGTTTTTCTTCCCTCTCTCTCTGTTTTTCTTCCATCTCTTTCTTTTCCACCCTTTCTCTCTCTACAGATACCCAGGTTTGTAACTCCTGGCCTGTAAGGCCAAGTGCTTTACCAGCTTCAACAATATTTAAAATTGATGACATGGCAGTAACCGAAACCAATTATAACTAATAAATGAAAATGTTTGATACTATATATCACACACAAAAAAAATATTCTATAATGTCATCAACATACAAGTAATAACAAAATAAATACAATAATCTTTTTCAAAAAAAAAAAACAGCAAATTAAATGTTTTGGCTGCTCAGGGTGGACCCTATTTTAACCTCTACTGTATTAAATACAGAATTCCACCAAGAACAACAAACAAATAATTACACCAGATTTCAATATTCTAGTAATAAATATATATAAAAAAATATGCCAACTTACATATAAAGAAATACACAAATAGTAAATTCTGTTCCTTGAGTTCGATGGTTGATCCTCGGTGATCCCGGGTCCGCGATGTTCGATGTGGGGTTGACTAACACACGGGTTGATCCTTGGTGATCCCTGTCTGCGATGTTCGATGATCCTTGGTTGATCCTTGGTGATCCTATGGTGGGGTCCTCTGACGATGGGGAGGTGATTCCCAGCCACACGGTAACGTCGGCCCCGTCAGTATACAGCAACTCTGGCCACTTTAAGCAGTAAAGTTGGCCACTTCAGCAACAGTAGGGTTGGCCTCTTCAGCAAACGGCAAGGTTGGCCTCTTCAGCAAACAGCAGGGTTGACCTCTTCAGTAGCAGCAAGGTAGGCCTCTTCAGCAGACGGCAAGGTTGGCCACCTCAGCAAACAGTAACGTTGGCCACTTCAGCAAACAATAGGGTTGGCCACTTCAGCAAACAGTAACGTCGGCCACTTCAGCAAACAATAGGGTTGGCCACTTCAGCAAACAGTAACGTTGGCCACTTCAGCAAACAATAGGGTTGGCCACTTCAGCAAACAGTAACGTTGGCCACTTCAGCAAACAGTAACGTTGGCCACTTCAGCAAACAATAGGGTTGGCCACTTCAGCAAACAGTAACGTTGGCCACTTCAGCAAACAGTAACGTTGGCCACTTCAGCAAACAGTAACGTTGGCCACTTCAGCAAACAGTAACGTTGGCCACTTCAGCAAACAGTAACGTTGGCCACTTCAGCAAACAGTAACGTTGGCCACTTCAGCAAACAGTAACGTTGGCCACTTCAGCAAACAGTAACGTTGGCCACTTCAGCAAACAGTAACATTGGCCACTTCAGCAAACAGTAACGTTGGCCACTTCAGCAAACAATAGGGTTGGCCACTTCAACAAACAGTTTTCACGGCGCGCACCCAGAGTGGTGGCCGCCACGTAATTCACCGATGAATACTTAACCGGTAATTACAACGAGTCTTAATGTACTCACTCCGCTGCTCCTGAATCCAGCTAAGTCAGTCAGTTCGACGTCGGAGGTGCCAAATATATGTTACGGATCCTTTTAATGATGATGCTTGTAGAGGGTGTAATAAATCAGACAACACAAATCACGAAGTTAACTCCAGTGAAGTAACATCAAACAATCATGTAATACTTGAACATGAACTGACATAAAGGTGGAATCAGGAGGAGTACAAAAGCAAACTGTAAATATGCATCCATCTACATAGATGCCCACAGCTAGACTAACTATAAAACAAAGCATGTCGGTTAATATACGTCATTTGGTACAAATGACGTATACACTAAAGCTCCCAATATTTACACTCAAGATGGCGGAATGACGCCATAGATACTGCGGTGGGCGGAGCCTAGCGAATTGCGTCATCAAACTTAGACTATATTATTTCTCCACAATGGCAATAGGGTATTATTATTTTTTTACCATCATATTTAGTCACTCAGACATAATAAGGAGAAAGGAATAAAACTACTCAACTTACTTTTAAGAAAATGTGCCAACTCTATAAGAGTCTTATCATCATCTTCCCCTTGCCATTTCTTCAGGACAAAAGCGTTTGGCCTCTGCAGTTTCACTGACTCAGGATTGCAGTCTAACATGATGATCCTGGACAGATCTCGATTTAAACAGGAAAGGTCCTGGGGGGAATATAAATCAAACATAACTGATGATTTTCTTTAGCAATCTTTTTTTTCTTCTTAACAGTGGAAACTAATTCTTTTCATGGATGACAACTTGAGATATCAGTAACATCAAAAAGTTTCATATTAAAACTGAGATGTATCTATCCCTAATTCAATTTACAAAGAGAAATAATAGAGTAATTAACAAATATTGTTGTAGCCTCAGATTAAATATACATTCATAAAATAAAAGCTGTTGTTCCTTACTGACCTTTACATGATGTCCATCCATGTATCTGGTAGCATCTCTGTACAATCTATACATAATATAACCTTGAGGGTCAAGATGGTTGACCAATGGATCTGCTGTCTGAAAATTAGACAATCATAATTGCATTCAAATTCTGGTAAATAAAGAATATTTCTTAAGTTGTAAGACTATATAAGTCAAAACTTAATTATTATACTGGGAGCTCATCGCAAAATTAAGCAGCCCAAGGGAAGTAATTATAACATTAAAAAAAGCTAACACTCAGCCTCAACAATGAAAAATGAAAGTAATCAAGTACTGACATTTAGTAACTAGTTACTGAACTCTTATGACAAGAAACAAACCAACTAACTGAATATCAAATAAAAATTTTCTGACAGGCTTAAACACAATGATACCTTAAAATCTGAACTTTAAATGCATTGAAATCATATACATTTTTAAAGTGTTTTAATCTTTGAATCAATTATTCCGCTTTTTAAAATGTATAGATCAGTTTCTGGAGTCCCACAAAAACTGTTAAAAATTTCTTATGCTTTTAGACAGGAATAGCACCTGCTATACTTGTGTACAACAGTTACTCTGCCATTGTAGGGGCGAATGTATCTGCCATGCTTTAATACTTTGAAACATCAGAATCCCTTTATATAACTTCTACTATCGGTGGATCTATTTTCATTTGTTGTTACTGCCTTACAGTAATACCTTTGGATCATAACTTTTTTGTGCAGCAGGCAATCGCTTGAATTACAGATTGTTCTAGCTTTGAGCAACTATTCATATAAGATAGATTAATTCATCACTGATCCTCATAACTTGATTTTTTCAACAATTTTTAGCCGCCGGCCAGGGGCTAATATCAGTTCTGGAAATCATTTGAATTCTAAATAATAAAAAATTAAACTAAGATTTTTCACCTTTATTGAAAGTAAAAAGATAAAAAGATGGATCAATCTGTTGAAAGATCTCCACAAACAAAATTTTCTATAGGTACAGTGAAATCTTTCAATTAGAACTGAACAAGTTCCAGGAAATTATTTGAAAATAAAATAGTTGTTCTCTTGATTCTATCTATCCTTTGTAGATCATATAATATGGATGTATCTGTTGCTGGGACTCAGAAAAAAAATAAAGTTTATTTTATTTTGCTGCTTCTGCGAGGCGGTATCTTCCATTATTTCTGAAACAATATTTGAGCTAAACGTGTTTTTAGCCGATTTGTTTCCTTTTAAAGAAGTAAGTATAAAAAAGATGCCTATTGTTATAGATTCCCCATAACCTTTATTTATACAAAAATTAATATATGCTATAGAGTTGAAGATCAAATTGATTTTCAGACACATGGGCTGGGTGGGTTGTTTCAGTTGCCAATCATAAATGCCCTTACTGGTGTTTATATTTCAAGAACACCCCCCCTATTTGAATAGTAACTGTACTAAGCTGTTTGTATTTTGATAAAAAACAAGGGTCAAATTAGCAGTGAAAAAAGTTACCAAAATAATACAGGTTACTTTCACTACATAGAGAAAATCTTTAAATGGCACAAAGACTGCATTATCGCAATGAGAAAGTACTAAAAAAAACAACAACACAGAAATAACACACTAAATGTTTGAATTTAAAAGCATGTTTCCATTCTAAGACATTTTAATACATTGGGTTCGGTTATCAAGTTGTTCAACTTTCGAGGAGTTACGAATTTTTTTTATAATTAAAAGGGGGAAGGGTGTGTATGTGTGTGTGTAGCGAGTGCTGTTTACTGCAGACCACTCACCATTCCAGATTCTGAGGAATAAATTACAACTTCAAACAATGGAGGTCCAACTTGTTGCAAGAAGTAGTCAATGCCTGGCCTTTTCTTAAAACGCCAACCTGTTCCATACTGGGGGATAAGAAACAAATCACATAAAATAAAGGGCATTATGGGTGAAAAAAAAAAAAGTCCAGTTAAAGTGTTACAATGAAAAGTTGACAGGTCCAACTTACAGTCCAGTCAGGATGAATCAAGACTCCAGTCAGCTCCAGGACCAGGGTGTATGGAGGTTGCATGTAAGGGTATTTGAGGGGGTCAGGTAGAAGTTTATCTCTGGAAGGATCTTGTATTTTCTGATAGGAAACAAAAATAAAGTACTATTGTCAGAACTACTGACCAAGGCCACTTAGAGCAGTGTTACTTAACTTTTTTCTCAACTGTACCCCAAAGGGTGCAAAAGTATGTCTGCAAGGTACCCCTCAAATGTAACTTTACTAATAAATGTACTTCTTATGCATAGCCCTGCATTTTCTTTCCCACACCCCTTGGGGTAAGCAAACCACTGGCTGAGAGCTGAGGACTTAGAGGTAATGAAATAATAATATGTAATAAACATAAACAAAATAATTCTTTGATGACACGTTAGATTCCTACTGGCTATGTATACGGTGAATGCATTTAAAAATTGTTCCATGGCCAGATTATATGAATAATAATTTAATCAAGAACCTTCATCTTCAAAAAAAAAAACAAAAAAAAACAAGCTAAGCTAAAAAAAATCTACATAAATAATAGAGGTCTTGCATCTGCGTTATATCAAAAGTGGCAATCAAGAATTCAAAATGGCGTCTTGCCTGCGTCTCCATGTTTTTTTACTACAGTTTTTTAATAGTTTCTAAACATGAAACCCAAAGGCCAAAATGTGAAATATTTCCATTTAAATATTGGTTTGTTTGTTTTTTATGTATTTCTACAACATATTGCATCTTTCAATTGTAATAAAATCATGGAAATATCGGATCTGTCCGAAACCAAAAATAACCTAACCCACTGATCAAACCTAAGGGAATATAACTTTATGCAAAGGTTTTGCAGGAAACGGCTAGTAAATAAATAATACTAAAGATTTAAAGAGGAAACTATACCTTTTTAAAAATATTCATTTCTTTCCAGGTTCTTCTAAGGTAGGCTATTACTGTAGGCACTGAAACATAAAGCAAAATCATTTTAATTAATAAGCAATTTAAATGATCACATTTATCTAAAAGAGAAGAAGGTTTAGGATTAGTATCAGATATTTTCAAATCGGAATTTTTTTTTTATTTACATGAACTCATCAAACCAACTGGTTTGAGATTCCAGTTATCAAGATAAAATGTAGATAAGCACATTTTTCAGTGCAAGTAAATTTGTTTGGGATATTCCTGGTATTGTAAATGATGTCAGTGCCTTTAATATGTTGTAAGTAATACAAACAAGTAAATTTAACCTATTTCTATTTGTAAGCTAGCATTAAAATTGGCAACACGTGTAAGAGAAAAAGGATTTATTAAATAAATATATCTACCTATGCAAATATAAAAAGATATCACAAATTTAAATAAACAACAAGTAACTACAAAATAGAATTTTTGTCAAGTTTTTTTTACCTGATAAGAAATCGCACATACATATATACAGACAGAAGAACAATACATAAATAGAAGATAATTAAATGAATCAGACATAAAAATGGAGAAATTCATTAAATAATTGAAACTTACTTTCACTGTATTCATCTAATATCTGAAATAAAAATTTCAAATTTCAGTACAAATTATAGCATGAAACAAATAATTAATTCATGCCTAAAAGATAATAGAACTATTTTTAAAAGTTTAGTTAAGATCATTAACTGCCAGCATTTTAGTCACAAGGCTTACTGCTCTAATGTATCATTATAATTATGAGAAGTTCTAATACATTTTTAATGTTCTATAAAAAATTTAAATTTGCATGAGTGAAATTTTTTTGCATCAATTTTTCATCCTTATTTCTCATGCAACAAATACTCTAAAGCAGATATTTTTAAAAATTTTATACAGCTTATTGTTCAAAGAATTTCACTTGCTATGTTGGTAAAGTTTTTGCTATATATTAAAAATAGCATGTAAAACTAAATAAATTTAAGATTTTTTCCAAAGGTAACAAAATAGTGCTGTACTTACACAATAATCTCTATCTGCATTTTCCCCTTTTTTCCACATGAGAAATTAGCTTTGGACCCTTTAAGGTTTTAGTTAACGGACTTGAATATTTTAAAATAGTGTATTGTCATAGAGAATACACAAGTGGTCAAATTTTCAAATCATTTAGACCGCAAGAAGTTAGTGATAGTGGATTTTTAATTGCCTCAGCTTAAATAGAAGCTCATAGAAATATATCAGTATAAAGTATAAAAGTTACGACCGTTTTACCTCTTTACCATCAGGATCTTCTTGTGGTGCACCTGCAAAAAAACAGATATTGATAATAATATACCAACTTTTTTTTATTCAGTATCTTCAAAAGAATATATAAATTAAAAGACCGTATTGATTTTAGTTTTCAGTATGTTTATTAATATTTCAAAATAACTGTTTATGATAAACCTTTAATTAACAATCTGACCAATGTGATAATATTATGCTAATATAAGCTTTTTCATGGAGAACTTCCATAGGTATGAATATGATTTCAGTTTACTCCTTAGAAAGATTTTTTCCTCTAAGTGACTTGTGAATACAATTTATTAATATACTTATGAAACAAGCTGTACTAAGTAGAAATATTTAAATATTCAAATGCTTTTGGTGGGCTTAACACAAATGCTAAATCATCAATCCAGGTGATTCAGTGGTTCTGAGAATGATTGTAGGTTATGGATGAAAATTCTATTAATGTAATTGTCAGTTATCTATGACCTAGAAGACTTTTGCAGCCATGGCGCCCATGGCTATGATAGATGGGGGAAGGCCAAAGGCACAGTGAAAGTATCCCACCAGAAGTTACAGGTTAGAAAAACGGTGAAGTCAATAGACAACATAACATCCTTTGAGTGAGCTCATGAAATATGAAAATAATTATGTCATAATTGTTTTAATTCACTCAGTGAAAGTGAAGACCTGTATATGGCCATCAATGGGGGGTTTTTCTGTCAAAGGCAAAGGAACTGACCTTTCTTTAGTATTTTGAATCTGTACTTTGCCACCTTTTACCATGACAAAGTCTATAGCAGTCTATACCTACAGTATAGCAATCAGAGCCTAGCTCACAATGGACACAATTAACTGAACTGTTAGGCTCAATTTCTTTAGGGTATTACTGCCATATTACCAGGGCTCGATTTACCGCCAGGGATATCCCCGGCACTGAGACCTGTCATCCCCGGCTCTGCTTTAGCTAATATATCCCAGCCGGGGATGAAATCTTAGACATTTATCCCCGGCTCTGTCGAAACTTTTGTTCATCCCCGGCGCTGGTTTTTTTCTTAAATCGAGCACTGCATATTACTATTAGTATTAGACTTAGCCATCCTATCATTATTACAAGTATTACAATTTTAAAACTGTTTAATAGTAAATAAAAAAAACAAGAAAGATTTCAATAGATTTTAAACAATGATACTTACCCCATATTGATATCAAACCAACACCCCATGAAACTATTGCTGTACTTAGTAAAATTAATCCAAGGCGCCATGAATTTTTGCCTCGCCACCAAGACTCTTTCTTTTTATTTTCACTTTCTTCAGTACCAGATTCCTTTTTTTCATTTTCTGCATTTTTGCCACTCAAGTTCAAGTCTTTACTTTTATCAGACGAAGGCTGGTTCAAATTAAGAGTATTTAAAATCGTTGTCGGCGGTTTGTTTTGACTTTGATTGCTGTCATTAGAACTAAGTCGTTTCGTCAGAATTGGAATTAACGCATTATATTTGTATTGTGAATACAGAGGAACTCTGTTAATTGCTTTAGTATAACAAGCATAAGAGATATATTTTTTGTCACCACGCAGTTCAAATAAACATAATCTCAAGTAGTTGGGTTGCTTCGGTTGTAACAATTGCCAAGAACGCATGACAACCCTGATGGTAGCCATTTTTCTGTTCATGTTGCCAACTATTTGTCTTTAAAGTTATCAAATGACTTTTAGTTAATTATACAAAACAACATCAAAGAAAACATCATAAATTAGTTATAAAAAATAATGAATTTTGAATGCTGACATTAGCTAGTTCAATAAGCCAATAATCGAGTATTCAGTAAAATGTAGCAGAAATAGGTAAATACAAGCCTTATAATGACAATGGCTTTTGAAAACGTGAACTACTTTTTTTTTAATCTATCACTTAAATGTAAAGTTGGCAACCAAATCTTTGATAGTACAAAGTAAAAAGTAATTGAAAGTAAAAATTATGTTTGTTTCTTATTGTCGGCATGCTATTATTTACAAATTATAGTAACAAATAAACATTTGTTTAAGTCTTGAATGTTAAAATGCCAAAAAATCCATATTTTCTTGACGATCGTCTCGTTCCTAGAATAAAACAGGTAAAACGTTGTCATGACTATTTTAAACGAACACATGCGTTGTTTTTATTTTTGTTATGATAATTATGGGTGTAAAAAAGTACATATTTGCACTTTCTAGACTAGAGGATGTTTTGTTCTAGAACTCATTGTGAATGTCACAAAAAGTACTTGCACAGCAGATGTATTTGCGTATTTATTGAGGTGGCTACCTTGTTGTGGCACTGCATATAAATAGCAAATGCGTCCCAGTGTAATCATTCATTACACCCCCCACCCCACCTTTTTTACTTTTATCAGGGCAGGCAGTAGGATAATGATATTGATAATGAAATTGAGATGTAAAATTGGACTTTCCCAACTCACCTTTGGTTCTAGTGCCAGTACACATTTAAAGACTAATTATTAATCTAATTTCTGAAAAAAATTTCTTCCTTGACAAAGTAAATCATCTAAATGACAAAATTATAAGGGCTATTTATGACATCACAAAATCAAAAGGGCAGGGATGAGGTGAGAGTGTTGCCAGTCATAACTCTTAGAGAAAAGTGTATGGATGTTTTTTATGATATATACAAGGCAAAAACAAACATAAATGTATATATTTATTTAAATAATATATTTAAACTTCTAGTCATTTTATTATGAATGATTATGCTAACTATATTTAATAAACACAGTAATATTAAGTAGTATTATACAAAAATATGACAGAAGGGATACATGTTCAAAGTTGTCAAAGAAAAGAGCAGACATTATCATCAGGCCCAGGAAAACATTTACTTTTCAACACACCTACTGATTGCTAAATCATTAATAGCGATTTACTGTACTTTGAAAATCCCCTAATTGCTGAGGCCCCTTTATTTGATTAGATTGCAAACCTGTGCCCCCCCCCCCCAACCTTTCCACTCTTATGTGGCTACTTAGCTGAAAGATTTTGTTATCATGAAACCTGGAGTCCTTTAAAAAAAAATTCTATTAATACAACATTTCTTTAAACTTAGCCGATTTTACTAATTCATTGGTAGGATGTGAAGTTGGGATTACAGTTGGCATGTTGCATTTTTTTAGGTCACCATTTTGCCATTTGCAGCCTCACCCTTCTTAGGGATGTAGAAAGGACACTACCCATATTTTCCAATAGTTATTGTAACATTTGTACATATCTATTTCTGTGGGACGAATAAGACTGAAAAATTTTACAGTTATATTATACATTAAAAGATTGATAAGCTAGAGCAGGGGGTCACCAAACTTTTTTCCCACTATGGGCTGGGTAACTAAAAGAATGCCAACTGTGGGCTGGGTAACTAAAAGAATGCCAACTGTGGGCTGGGTAACTAAAAGAATGACAACTGTGGGCTGGGTAACTAAAAGAATGACAACTGTGGGCTGGGTAACTAAAAGAATGACAACTGTGGGCTGGGAAACTAAAAGAATGACAACTGTGGGCTGGGTAACTAAAAGAATGACAACTGTGGGCTGGGTAACTAAAAGAATGACAACTGTGGGGCTGGGTAACTAAAAGAATGACAACTGTGGGCTGGGTAACTAAAAGAATGACAACTGTGGGCTGCTAATTCATTTACATTGAATCACAATTTCTTGCATTACATGCATTTTATCAAGCAGAGTGAAGTATTGTCAGCAGGTTTACTGAACTGACCTCTTCTGGTCATAGTTTGGTGACTCCTGGGTTAGAAAATGTGGTTTTTATTTTGAAGATGTGGTGCTGATCCTTTTCACTTTCATTCTATTTAGATTCTTAAAAACCAAGGGGTAAAGCTCAACATATCTGTCTTAACGGAACAATTACAGCAACAACATAGGTAATTTTTATAACCAGAATTTAGTTCAATTTTTCAATTAATTTTTCTTAAACTTATTATCAATGTCATTTTAGAATTTTTTTTCTAGACTAAAACATTCTATTTCATTACTTTCTTAAAGTGAATATGCAAGAAAAAAGAAAAGTGCATTCTTCAAATCAGTTGAAAAAGGTCAGTTACTGTTTTTAAATAATGAATGCTTACTGTATACATTTTCAGTATTTTTTTTTTAATTACTTAGAATTATGTGAAGTAAGCATTCATTTTTTAAAAGTTTGGGTTGAAAGCTTGAAGTTCAGGGTCAAAGCACACTTGTAACACTTTATAGATAATATCAACCTGTAGAACATAATTTTTTCTTTAGTAACTGGGTGTTTCTTCCTATATTATTTTATTGTTGCTCATTCTGTTCTATCCAGACTTTATCCTTTTTTTATTTATTGATTTTAAAGATTTGCTCAGGATTTTGAATAAAAATACTATTCTTTGAAGCCTAAAAATGTGCTGTAAATATTTCTTTAGCACAATAGTCTTCTAATTGTTTAGAAACATAATGGTCTACTTAATTTAGACAAATTGTTATTTTTTTTCTTTCTTTAATCAACAGGTTATGAGTTAGCTTCAAAAGAATTAATAAAAGAAGGTTTTAATTTATCTTCACTTGATGATAGCAGGTAATTTGAAAATAAAAACCCAGAATTTATGTATTTTATAAAAAAAAGAATCCATCCTAACAAAAATTGACTACTTAAATGTTATTGCTAAATAGCTAGATAACAAGCTAAGAGAGCAACAGATTTTTATGTAATAATGGCATTATGTTTTTGTTTTGTGATATATCTTTTTTGAGCTTGCATATATTTTTTAAAATATTTTTTTCCATCATGCTGTAAATAATTTTTTATGAACTCTAACAGTGACAGTGGGACTGATTCAGAGCTGGTACAATATGAAGTAAGACACTCTTTAAAAATATTAACAAGTTATCATGAATAAGCTATTACAATGTTTATTTCATATCCAGTAATGTAACTAGATTTAGTGGCGCCAAAGTAAATGCCAAACAGGGAGGACTGTTGAATCATCCCTTCCTTCCAGTCACACCATTGTTCATATCATATATATACAATTTATCAGCAATGTATTATTGTATTTTATTGTGAATAATGATTTTTTTCTTTATAGAACATTCACAGTAAAATAATTTTTAAAGCTAAAGAAGTGGATTGAAGTTTTTCTGATTTTAATCTCATCATTTTGCAGGACAAAAATATCATGAATCTCATGATAGGCAATATGTACAAGCAAAATAAATCTCAGGAATCTTTAAGCCAGACACCAAACTCTCCAGCACAGACATCTGCAAATTCACAAGTAGACAAAAATCTGGGATGGTGTATAGACAGAAATAGAGGGAACGCCGACACCCATACTCCTCTCCCTGGCTCAGGGAAAAGAAGTATCCAGGTTAGAAGTTAAAATGATTCGATATTTAGCGCTATTCCTTTTTTTTATAATTGATTCAGTAGACGTATTAAATTAAACATGAAATTTCTCTATGGTTGTTAGTGCACATCTTGAATTATTTTGAAAATTGAATTGAATCACAAAGGTCTCACAGCATCCAATATGTATTTTTTTTCTGGGCATTTATTGTTTAAAATATGAAAGAAAAAATAAACATTAGACTAGGTCTAGGATTTTTATAAAAAGTTTTATTTTTTATTGAGTCATATTTTTAATACTTTCTCCTATTTTAATCATATTGTACTTTGAGCAGTATATTTTTTTTCTGTATAAATTCTTAGTAGTTTGAATTGTTTTGTTATTGGGACAAATTCTACCCCAGCTTTTTCTTTGCTCAGTAATAAAGTTAAGAGAAAAAAAAATGATTTTTTTTTAAACATCATGCGAGCCTTATAGATTTATAGCTTGATTATGCTAAATCTTAGTACAATGCTCAGCTAAAATGAGATTGTTTAGTGTCATGAAGGGGCTAGAAGAAAAATATTTTAGCACAGACTGGTGCAGTATGCTAAGTAAATATTTGAAGTTGTTGTGTCTGTGTAAAATATGTGAAGTTGTTGTGTCTCTGTAAAATATGTGAAGTTGTTGTCTCTGTAAAATATGTGAAGTTGTTGCATCTATGTAAAATATGTGAAGTTGTTGTGTCTGTAAAATATGTGAAGTTGTTGTGTCTATATAAAATATGTAAAGTTGTGTATGAAAATATGTGAAACTATTGTATCTCTGTAATGGCTTTTATCTAACAGTCTTTAAGTAAATAAAACTGATAGTTTATCAGGACATTTTAACAAAATACATGAGCTATACCTCAAGTAATGTTACAGTTGACTCCCATGATAAGTTTTAAGATTTATCCTTGACAACATGTAGTAGTGGGAGGCCTGTAGAAATCAGCACCCATTTTGTGAAACTGTAACAAATGTTGAGACAGATTCTGATGCACTATAGTTTTCTTTATATTAATAATGGTTTTTGTTATTTAAATTATTTCTATAATATTCAATGTTTGAAGTTATTTTATTTTTTTTAAAAGTTAGTTGCAGACAGCAGTACAGCAGAAAAATCAGTTAAAAAACCAAAACTTTCAAATGAAGGTCAAAGAAAGAAAAATAAAAGAAGTAAGAAAATTATTTTTACTCATAATACTGTTTAATATTGATGTGGTTTTTTTTAATCATCTAATTAACATTGATCTTGTGTTAAACATTACATTTTTTAACTTCACTTTACATTAGAAAACTTATATCATTTTTATTTAATGGACTATTTTCAAAAATGAGCCAGCAATAATTTTTTTTTTCCTATTTTACTGGACAGAACAGTTTGTTTATCCAACCGTCACTTTTGCTAATGTTGGGGGAAATAACAGTATTATACAGGTTAGACTTGTAATTAATCTTTTAATGCAATAAAATTTTCTTTATGAAACTAAAGCGAAGTCACAATTATTATGTCTTGTTAAATACATCTTAACTTTTTTTCTTGTACGAGCAAAGATATTAAGATTATCTTATATAAAATGTTTTTTGATATATATACTATTAGTAATTACACTTCAACATCAGCTCTTTTTAAAATTATTCTTTGTTGATTTCTCAATATTTTTGTGTCTGTGTTGATGCTCTTTTATTGACCACTGTTTACACATGTATTTTGGTTCTCTTCATGCAGCACTTGGAAGAACATTGTCAATTTCTAGAATATCCTGAACTTCTACCAAAAATTAAAGGGGATTTACCAAAATGTTTCCTTATCCATGGACCAACTGGATGTGGGAAAACACTTCTTGCAAATGCTATTGCAGGAGTAAGTTAGAATACATTCTATAATTGAGTAGCTCATCCAATTTTTTCTTTCACTATCACATTTATAAGTTTGGCTTAAAATTAAATTTTAATAAGAACATTAGTTCAAAGTATTTAAAAAGAAAATATGTGTAAAGCTACAAATTAAGTTGTTTAAATGTGTTCCCAGTCTGCTGTATACCAGTATATCTTATTACTGCATTCTTAGATGATTGATGTACATCAGGAAGGTTTTAATAAATAAAATTAATAGCTTTTAAAAATTTAACTTTCCCTAAGGTTCTGAATCATCAGGACCAGAGTAATGATAATGCAATTAATTTTTTTTTATCTCAATTTCTCCATCTTTGTGCTTATTTAGGAATATAGGTTACCTTTGATTTCTATGACAGCCACAGAATTAGTTGCTGGAATATCTGGAGACTCAGAAGCTAATATTCGCGATTTGTTTGAACAGGCTGCAGTAAGTGAAATTTAATCTTATGACACAGAAGATTTTACAATATTTTCTTTGTCATAAAATAATGAAGAGTTATCTAATGCAGTTTTAGATTTAGTAGGGGGGGAGGGGAATGTCATAAAATTCTATGAATGAGGATTCTTAAATTTAGGAAATATTTTTTTAGATATTGAACAAATATTTTAACTGTATTAAATAAATATTAAGAAGTTGTTGTTACAATTTCCTTATTATCGTTTTATTGTCTAAAATTTCACTTTAATGTTTGCAATGATATTATTAATGTTATAAAAAATATTTAAGAAATTGATATATTGGTCTTAAAAAAAATATAATGATAGATTATTATTAATCATATGGTGGTATATGTCCTTGCTCTGTAGCCAGTGTGCCATGGTTTGATAATATTCTACTAGTAGATGCTAGATGTAGTGGGACGGGTGGCCGAGTGGTGTAGATACTCGACTGTCGATCTGAGAGTCCTGGGTTCTATCCTCTGTGAGACCCATGGAAATTTTTCCAGGTGAAATTTGGTACAAAGTCATCCCACAAGTTCACCCAGCTTTAAATGGGTACCTGACTTAAGTTGGGGAAGTAAAGGCGGTTGAGCGTTGTGCTAACCACACAATCCCTTCATATGCCGAGGTTATAGAAACAGATGAATTCTACACTTCGTCTGCCCCGATGGCCCGTTAGGGCTAAGGGAACTTTACTAGATGCTAGATGTGCCACTGTATAAATTGAATATTACTAGGTAATTATATTTAATTAAACAGTAATTTTTTATTACCTGCACAATGATTCTTATCATCTGTCAACTATCATCTTGTAGTGAACCAAAAATAAAATAAAAACAACCCTATAATAATGAGATTTCTTTCAGCAGAGTGCTATTATGCTTGCCATTACAAATTTAAGAAGAATGTACAGACAAATGTGATGCAATTAGTTGAAAAAAAAAAGATTGTGGTACATTTCAGTTATTTTCCTTAAATATTTTCCATTTTTTTGTTAGGAGTCAGCCCCGTGTATATTGTTAATCGATGATGTTGATGCCATTGCCAGCAAGAGAGAAACTGCTACTAAAGGAATGGAGAGTAGATTAGTAACTCAGTTATCCAACAGCATGGACGGTAATTATTTTTTTTCGCTTTTTTAAAACATTAGACAACAGCCTCAGTGTTGGCATTTATCCCATTTAAATTAGACTTATAGAATCCCATTAGATTCCTGCAAGTTTTTTTTTCACTAATAGATAATGAATTCCACTTATGGTCATGCAGTAAAACGCTCGACAAGGTACTGGTTCGATCTTCAGTGAGGACCAAGGAAATTTTGACAGTATATCTCCCATGGTGCCTCCATGGCCATTGCACTATCGGCTATGGTGGGGATGAAATAAGGGCACCGTAAAAACCGTCCCATTAGTGGTTTATAGGATCTAAGAGATTTCATCTCATCCTTACAGGGACTTCACATACTTATTTTGCTTAAAATACTTATAAAAAAAATTTTTTTTTTTAGCTGAGGATTTTTAAAAAAATAAATTATTATTTAATAAACATCAGACACTTTTGATTCATACACTGTGCTTAATGACAAGGGATGCAAATAACATTTATGTAAGCTATTAACAAAATAACATTTCATCATCTGTAGAATATGACATGCTTTGTTATTTTGTATTAAAATTAAATTCTTCATGTACTACTGGCTACTATTTTTTTAAAAATTTGTTTATTTAACAGAAATATTCTTTTTTTTTATTTATGAATTTAGAACTACGCTCCAAAAATCTACCAGTCTTGTTAATTTGTGCCACCAATAGACCAAATAATTTGGATGAGGCATTTAGGAGAACTGGAAGATTCGATATAGAATATGTTATGAGATTTCCTAACAGAGATGCCAGAAAAAGGTAACATTTTTTATTATCATTTTGAAATCTGTATGACTTTCAATTTCAGTTCAGAACTTTGTGCCATGAAAATATGTTTCTTAATAGGTTAAGTTAGTTATAAGAGTTGAATATAAATGGGTTTATGTTTCAGTATTTTGGAAGCTCTCTGTAAAGAGGTTCTACTTGGTCCTAATGTGTCTCTCTCAGAAATAGCTGATTTGACTCCCGGCTATGTTGGATCTGATCTTAAGACACTTATTTCTATTACCAATGCTTGTGCCTTGCACAGAATTATCAATGAATGTAAAAAAAATGGCAAAAAGTTGGTAGTGGTTCAAGAAGGTAGTAATTTTCTTTTATAATTTTTTATTAAAAATTTATAAATAATATATTATACTTTGCTTTTTTAAGTTAGAAGAATTTACTGTTAAATTTAAGTCAACTTTTTAGAGTTTTTTTTTAATAAAGAGTAGTGAAATAAAAAGTTTAATATGCTGTTGATATTAATGTACTTGTAGTCAGTAGATGATACACAGGCCATGCACTTAATAACATTTTTTTAAAAGTAGTTATACTACCAGTTAAGTAAATCAGACTTGTTTTTTAAAATAAGTTGATAAATTGTGTTTACATTTTTCTTAAAATAAGTTGATAAATTGTGTTTACATTTTTCTTAAAATTTTAGCTTTGGAGGTGGCTAACTCAATTTTTTTAATACAGAAAAAAAAGGCATTAAAGCTTTTCATTATCAAATGAAATTAAAGAATTTAGACATGTTAAGAGTATTCAAAATTAGTTTCATGAATCGGATATTTTTGGGTGATTTATTTATAAAATATGATAAAATTAATTAACATGCTAATAAATCTTTATTATTATAGCTTTGATAGATAGCACATATATAAAGTGTTGTTATTGATTTATGACACATATCATGGATACAATTTTATAAGATCTTTTTTCTGAAGTGCAGTTAAAATAGAGCTGTAAGTAATTTATTGACACGTACAAGTGCTTATTTGCAGATTCAATGAGGCAGAAAATTTCATTTACACAGGAAGAAATTGACGGTTTTCAAGTCAGGCTACTCAAATCAGATTTTCAGGTAATTTTTTTATTTCTTTCTTACGACATTGCTTGATGACTCCATTGTAAAGTGAATTTTCTTTGTTTTATAATAAAGTTTCAGAACTGGATACAAATATTTAGTCGCGTACAATTTTATGAATCACTGTGTTTCATTTATAAATCAGTAATATATTATAGAATTAGGAAAGAAATAGCATGCAGTTCATTTTTTTTTTCCAGAAAGCAATGACAGAAGTGAAGCCTACAGCCAAACAAGAGGATGTTATTTTGGTCCCTAACACAACATGGGATGATATTGGAGGCTTAGACAGCATAAGGAAGAAACTGAATCTTTGTATCATGGTAAATATATATCATCACATCTCAGAGGTTCTTAAATAATTTTACCCCACTGATGTTATGTAAACATTTTTCATTGGAACATTTGAAATATATTCAAAACATCATTATAAGTGCATTTATATTGAAATTTTAAAATCATAAAATTAATTCTTGGTATTAAAACAAAACATGTAAATGGTGAAAAAAATAAATGATTTTGTTAGTCTTTTTTTAATGTATGTTTATTCTGACTTAAACGATTTTACTTAATACTGTAGTAATGTTTACATCAATATATATTTTGACTTGTCTTGGACGAGCTAAATAGTAATGCTAGTTGTAATAATGTAATAGTCGAATTACTAATAGAATTAATAATATTCTGATTCATGATTGACTATAACTGAATACATGTCATAATTTCCAAATGCTCTCTACAGGAGAGAACAAAGAGACCAGCACTGTATCAGGCCATTGGTATGACATCAGCAGCTGGAGTCCTGCTAGTTGGACCCCCTGGCTGTGGCAAAACATCCGTTGCAAGGGTAATCTCTCAATCTTTTCTAAATCATACATAGATCCTTATTTACCGCTAATATTTTTGTGTAATTTCTTGCAGGCTGTTGCCAATGAAGCGGGTATCAATTTTCTGTACATCAAAGGTGCAGAATTACTCAATAAAGTAAGAAATATTATTAATATATTTCCAGAAATTTCAAATAGTTAATCCCAAATTAGTTTTTCTTTCCTTAAATCTCAAATTACATTATTACCCCATCACCCTTAATTTATTTTGGGCTTCTTTTTTAACAAAGCATCCAGGAATGTATTCTATCCCAAGATGATCTATTATACAACATTTAGAAATCAAACAAACTCTACATATAACTCTGTTTTTTTAACAATCGTTCTCAGGCCTTGCCACTTGTTTGCATTAAACAAATTTGGGCCACCAGAGTGGTCGCAAGTGATAAAAAATCATCCATGTAATACAGAACAGTTAACATAAATTCTCAACCCATGTACAAGATTTTGTTATCAGGCAATATTTTTTTTACAAAATTCATATAGTTGATAGGTCGGAAGAAAGAATACGCAGTTTGCAAATAGCCGACTGTCACACAGACATATTAAAAAAAAAAAAGAAAAGAAACTCCGTTTTTGAGAGAGAGAAAATGTTTTAATAAATACACCGGTTAACAGTGACTTTGGTGTAGACGATTATTCATGAATTCTTTTATACCCAGTAACCATAGCTGTAATACTTTTTATAATTCTTTGTCTATGATTTTTAATCTTCATGACAATGGAATTAATTCAATGTTAAATAGCCCAGAAACTTGAGTCAATCCATAATTGTAAACAGCATCACTTACTTTATTTAAAAAATCACTGGCACCTAAAAAAGGTTTATTTTGTAGAGCTCTGATTTACAAAATACATAAAAAAAATTCTTTTTGGGTACATTTGTAATATATGATAATAATGAATAAATGTTTTTTCATGTTCTTCTGTATTTAATTCTTTTACATGTATATTTAAAAAACATGGATCACAAATATCTTATAACTAACATAATTTGGTTTAACCTTTTTAAGTATGTCGGAGAAAGTGAAAAAAACGTTCGAGATTTATTTAAAAGAGCAAGCAGTTTGGCCCCCTGTGTGATATTTTTTGATGAAATTGACTCCATCTGTCCTAGAAGATCTTCAGGCTCAGAGGTGAGACTTTATTTTGATCATATTTAATTTTTATTGTTGGCATTTAGTTTGCCAAATTATTTTATTCTTTAACTTTTTTAATACAAGTATTTAAGGGCAGTGGTCACCAACCCCGGGTCCGCGGACCGGTACCGGTCCGTGGAACGAATGTTACTGGACCGCCCAAGAAACGTTATATTGCTTCCTTTTTATTTACTTTTTTTGTGATTGTGCGCCTTTCCGTGGACAAGAAATAATCATTGTCTCCTTCCCCGCCCCCCTTCCTGTGTGCTGTGTTTAAATTACCAAACACTGAACCGGTCCATGGCGAGAAAAAGGTTGGGGACCACTGCTGTAGGGTATTCTCAATGAACACGGAATTGCCAGGTTTTATAAATTTATGTTTCCTTGTTGATGCAAGATTTTGAAAAATGTATGCTATTGCAAAGAATTTTCCGATTTAAATCTTTTATGTAAATACACAACTATTTTCCCACTAATATTAAACAGGAATAATTTAGATGAGTTGATCCGTAAAGAATTTTTTACCTGGTGAAGAATTACAATTGGTTTTCAACGAAGGAGTAACTTTTTTTTAAATCTGGTTTTCTTGATCTCAACAGCTAAAAATTTTTCTCCATTGATTTTATTTAGCATTTTTCTTTTCACTGGCTATTTTTTCCCCTAAGTTATCTTATTATATTCAGTTTATTCATTTTGTCTGTTTGTAGGAGAATTCTACTAGTCGTGTTACCAACCAATTGCTTTTGGAAATGTCTGGCTTAGAACAAAGAACAGAAGTATATGTCATAGCGGCTACCAATAGACTTGGTATGTTGAATCTTTTGGAGTTGTTTTTTTTTCTTCAATGGTATGTACCAACCTATGGTTGGTGCTCAAGATTTTTCTTGGGTCCGAACAAAGTCACCAGAACACCCAGCTAAAATATGGGTACCTGACATTAGTTGGAGGAGGTAAAGGTTGCTGGGCATTGTTCTGGCTAAACAGTCCCATATGGGTGCCTGACGTTACTTGGAGGAGGTAAAGGTTGCTGGGCATTGTTCTGGCTAAACAGTCCCATATGGGTGCCTGACGTTACTTGGAGGAGGTAAAGGTTGCTGGGCATTGTTCTGGCTAAACAGTCCCATATGGGTGCCTGACGTTACTTGGAGGAGGTAAAGGTTGCTGGGCATTGTTCTGGCTAAACAGACCCCCTAGTATGCTGTGGCTCCTAGAAACAGGTGATTGTGATTCTGTGGTGCTTTAGTTGTGAGTCAGATCTGGGATGTGCACATAGCTGGTCTTAGCCCTAGCAACTCTCAGTCACCTGTTCTTTTCCATCAACTCTCTATCGCCACATCAATATGCTAGGATGAGGATTGAGAAGGTGCAATGTAAAAATGATCCACAGTGGTGTGACTTATAGTAATTGTTGCTCTTGAGAGTTTTGTGAGGCTCACAGTAAGACAGTTTTTTTTCCTTTCTTTTATTTAATGACTTTATTTCACTATAACATTTAAAAATTTACCATCGTGCATCTCTTTAAAGAGTTTGTTATCATGCAAATACCAGAACATGGCTTTATCACCTCATATGTGGCCATTCCTGGTTTATCTGGTTTAGCATGTAATAAAAAATTCAAGTTCCCTTAGTCCTTAAGGGCCATCAAAGCAGATAATGTGTAGAATTCATACTAGGGATTGTGTGGCTGGCCCAAAGGCCAGCCACCTTTACTCACTCAGAAACCCATTTAAAGCTATGTCGACTGGGGGTGGGGTGGGGGGGGGGCAAAAGCTTTAACCTAATTTTCAATAGGATCTGGAAAAACTCTACTGTTGTTATAACCAAGATAATTGAAAAACAGTAACAGCTCTTATCAGTGGTAAGTTCAGCAAAAACCATTATAACCAATAACCCCTACTAGGCTTACAATTTTAAAAAAAAGCAATGAAACCTACCTCTAATGTTTATGTCTTTTATTTATGATAAGAAAATAAGGAATTAATTAAAGATAATGAGTTGTGGTCTATTTTCATTTATTGGTCTTAATATTTATACAAGAAATAATAACAGACACTAAATAATTGTAGCCTTTTGTTAATGGTCCCATAGAGAAGATGCTATAGAATCTCCTCATATATCTTTATGCAAAGCCAGAGAAAAATCTTTCTAAATTAAATGTACACTCTATTACTTCAAGGAGATTAAATGTCATTGATATTTTTTTAAAGAGAATATGTCTCATTTTATAAAATAAAAAAAAAATAAAGCATTTCAGGTAAAGCATTGTTTTGTTACAAATGGTTTAATTATTAAAAATGTTCAGAATAAAAAATTTGTTCTATATTTTGTTCATATATGTAAAAAGAGATTACCGGAATTTAAAATATCATTTCTGATTTGTTGTGTCTTGAATCTGTAACAAAACTGAATGAAATTTGTTGCAATATGTTGTGATATGATAAATATGTTTATTGTTTTAGATATATCAAATAGCCAAATTAAAAGGATTGTTTTTCATCAGTAATAACAGAAATGTTAATGTGAAGTGAGTAATGTCATTTTCAGTTACTGAAATTAACATATTGATTTTCAGATCGACTTGATAAAGCCTTCCTTCGGCCTGGGCGCATGGACAAAATAATTTATGTTGGTCTCCCTAGCCCTGAGGGTAGAGTGGAGATTCTGAAAGCACTCACTAAAGTAAGATAATCTAACATTTAATTCTCTGTGAAGTAAGATATATGTCATCAAAGATTGGTTTGTAGTTAAAAAATCTAAATATATGGTCTTGTAGCCATCACCATTTCATTAATACTTTACTCATATCCAGTACATTTTATTAGATATCTTTAAAAGCAATTTTTATTTTTTTATTTATTGAATGTGAAAAAAAAATTGAGCAAATGAGTTACATCAAACATTTTTTAAAACTCCCATAACATTTCCTGTTTCAGAATGGCACAAGACCAAACCTGGCATCTGATGTCAGCTTGGAAAAAATAGGAAAAGATAAAAGATGTGAAGGTTTTTCGTAAGTATTGACTTTCTATTTAAAAGACTAATAAACAAGAATGTTGGATACTGAAGTATATGTTGAGTATTTAAATAGATTTTTCAAAAGTTAAAGCTAATTGAGAGCAAAATAATTATTTTAGAGGTGCTGATTTAGGCAACTTGGTGCAAGTCGCAAGAGAAGCTTGTCTGGAAGAAATCATTGAATCAACAGAAGCCAATAGTGACTTAGTACAACCAGTTGTTAACAACTCACATTTTGAGATAGCTTTTCAAAGTGTTAGACCATCAGTGGATGCAGAGGTGATCTTTTCATATTTGCTTGTTTAAATAAATGATTTGTGTATTAGAACTCTCACGATGACTGGTTACAAATTTTTTAATGTTTCTGGAACGTAGTCTTACTCACAGATTGAACCTTTACACTGGGTTCCCCCAGAATGATTTATGCCTTTCTTCACCCATTAATTTTGTACTTAAAAAGTAAGAATATTTTAGCCAATCATTGAGATCACCCGTTTTTTTTACGGTAATGATTATCGCATGTTTTTATAATTTACTCCACAAATATTTTTTTCCTGCAGTATTAAAAATACACATTTTATTTAGCAATTAAAAAAAAATATACTAAGTTCTACAATTGTCTTACTGTAACTTTTCAGTCCAAGAGAAATTACGAAGCTGTCAGGCGTCTTTTAGAAAACAAAGTTCATAAAAAGGATTTAGTGAATTTGGAGACAGATTCAAAAATTGACAGCTCAGCACCAATGGAAATTATGTAATATATACAATTTTTATGACAACAAAATAATAATAAAAATAATAAAAAGTGTTGTTTATTTTTGTTTATTTTGGTTATGTTTTTATTAATATGTTTGATTTCAACAACATCCTGTACTCAGCTTAGGAGAAAATCACATTTAAGGGCGAAATGTTGTAATTGGAATCTATATAATACTGCTGGATGGTCAACATGTTGTCAGCATCGGAAAAAAAAAAACCAATTCGAGAGTTACTTGTTCAAATATTTGTAATCAAAACTAAATTTGATTTTTACAGAGACAAATGATACTTAATTACAGAGGGGACGATGACAAATTTTTTCATTCTCAGAGGAATTTTAATGCAAGACTTTAAAATTTTGTCTTGGGTACCCACTGTCGTCATCAGCTCTAATGGAACTATCATGGCACACACATGGGATCCCATGTTTGTCAATTTTCTCTGTAATTTCATCTGTTATAGGTAGATATTTCCCAGATAAATTATTTTACTCATGTACTCTTTAAATCAAAACTACTTAGTCGCTGTCTCTTTGTCTTTAATTTTTAAAAATATTTTACCATTATTTCAGCAATGTTTTTAATATTTCGATAACTTTTCTCATCTGGTTTACCACAAAGCGAATTATAAACAAATACAAAATATACACTTAAAACCAAAACTCAAATTTCTGTCTACAATTAAAGGGAGAAAAAAATAACTTACTTTTTTTATTTTTGGCCAGATTGTCTCATCAGTGTAATGTAGTAAGCATTGTGAATAGCTGATACAAAAACTAACATTTCTAGAATCATGCTGTTCCAGGGACCTGATTGGATAAAAAAAACATAGATGTTCAAGTTTACAGTTATCAATTTACAGCAAAAAAAAAAGTTTTTTTTACATTAGACCATGACAAATGAAACTGTGATGTCTTACATTATCTTATAATAATTGATGCTACAATTATTAATTCAAAACATTCCTTTTTAAATAAACGAAATGTATAGCAAAAATGAAATATACAGTAGTATTCACCTTTTAAAAACGTCTACTAAAACAGTGGCCATGGATTATGTCAATGAGAGCAGCACATTAATTTTTCATAATAATGGTGATTCAGTCATGTAATTAAAGAAAAAAAACTGATACATTGGGAGCATCATAGTGCTGGACAAAGGGCTAAGTGCTAACGGTGTAAACCCTACAGGTATGACAGTTAAATGGATTGATGCCCAAAGTAGGCAGGGGAAGACCAGAAGACAGCATAAAGATTCCTAATATTTATGGAAGCTATACTTCACCGTTGAGAAAAACATACAAAAAGTTCGTGATGGATTAAACACAAGGCCAGGAATTCATTATAAAAATTACAGAATAAATATATCAGACTCTGTGGCTTGGTGATGTGGCGACCAGCTGTTGTGTTGAAATTGATAAATTAAATTACAAAATGTAATCAGCTGGTGATCAGCAGCTAACTTAAAGAAAAAAGACGACTGCAGTTGACAGAGGGAATGATAAAGATAATGAGATGCCGTAGGAAAGCTTTGACTGTTGCTCAGTTTACTTTCAAAATGAAAAAAAAACTCTGTAGTATAATTCCACAACATCCTAGCTGAAATTTAAAAATGTTTTCTGCAACAAAGAGGAGATCCTAAGAATTAAAATTACAATGGCATAATTAAGAGCCAAAAAACAGCAGCTGTGAAGCTATGAACATCACTTTTAAAAAAATATATTTTAACTGGACTGGTAGAGGATGTACATGACTGAGGTCTTGACTGAACTGGTAGAGAATATACATGACTGATGTCTTGAGTCATGGAAAAAATACTAGGGAGTTGTTCATGCTTATTGGAAACTGGTGAGCTATACTTCGTCTGATTGTCCTCGATGGACATTTAAGATTGTCTATAACATCGAAATGCCAAGAGTGTTTTATCATAGAGCCAAAACTCTGTAATGAACATAGCACAATTGTAGTAACAGACAGCATATAATTGCACTAAAAGGCAGCTCAAAAGAGCGGGAGATATGTATATATATTTGTATACAGCCTTTTTTGAATCACTTGATCTTTGGGAAGTAAGACAAATAAGGGATGGGAAAACATTTAGCTAATCTGTACTGTGTGAGGCTAGAACAAGGGATGGGAAAACATTTAGCTAATCTCTAATGTGAGGCTAGAACAAGGGATGGGAAAACATTTAGCTATCTCTACTGTGTGAGGCTAGAACAAGGGATGGGAAAACATTTAGCTATCTCTACTGTGTGAGGCTACGACAAGGGATGGGAAAACATTTAGCTAATCTCCAATGTGCCGGTCTAAGTAGTGTAATGTACACTTATTTTCAAAAGTTGACATTATTTTTATTGTTGTGAAAGACTAGATATTGAATTCCCAGAAGAGTAAATTACATATAATACAAATCTGTAACAATTTAATGATGATAACTGAATTTAGATTATACAGAGTGCTAGATTGCCTTTTAAAAAGTCATTTACCATGTGCTACAAAGGAGTGGTTGAAAACTGCACCATAAACCATGGTCTGTTTATCAGAAATACATATTGAAAAATAAAAATTGCTCCATCTGTTCATTTATATTCTGTGGTGTACATGAAATGTTAAATGCTACACACCTAGAATCATTTTCTTTATCATCACTAGAGTAGGATTGATCCCAAAGAAGAAAAAGAAGGTACTCAGGCAGGATAAAAGATACACAGGATAATTTAAAATTGCTTCCAGCCTCAGCTGCATGGCAGGACTCAGCCAACCAATCTAAGGAAAAATAAACTACAATCAATTCAGCCTGAAAAACATTTTTTTAGACTACTGGTAAACAAATGCCCGGTACCCGGACTGGTTTGCAAGCACGCATTTGAAGTTGAAAATAGGGATATATATATTTGAGTGTGTTAACAATAAGTCTATATACAAAAAATGGCATATCTATGTACTCAAGGTGGCCCCAAAGGACATGAACATTTTATTGTAGCCAAAATACATTTGAGTTAAACAATGCTTACAAAAAATGATGCTATTTTTGTTGAATTTTAGTTTATCATATGATTATTATGACATAATTTTTTTTTTGAGAAAATCACTATTTGTGTGTGTTATTAAGTTAATGTGTGGTGAAAAATTAAACATAAATATTATTCAGCTTTAAAAAAGGGTTATAACAATAATTAAATTTTTAGACAATTTCTGTGTCATATGAAAACATTTAAGTAAATGATGTAACAACTGATTCAACTTACTGCTTTACTGCCTAAATGTGAGCGTTTTACATAACGTCCAAATGTCTCTAACGTTACTGCCATGAAGCTACCCAGACACCAGTAGAACAGGTTCTGTCGACCACCATGCCATATGTATATAAAAAAAAAGGATACTGCTGAGGAAATCGTCTGTCTTAAAAAATTAGATTGGGAGCCGCCCAAAGGAACATAAATATAATCTTTAACAAACTGATAAAGCCCTACATCAAAATACCTCCACATGTCTGCATAGGAGTAAATCCAGCTAATGCATCTGGGATTAGCATAAGGAGTAATTCCATCAAATCTAAGAAGCTGTCCACTGATACCATAAAAAAAAGTATATTTAACTGTAAAACATTGTCCATGCCAGTACCCAACTGACACAACAGCTGCCAAAGACATCCGCTCAAGGGCATACACTGAATGACCCAAACCATCAGAGTAGAAATAATGAAACTGCAGCTCCATGAACACTCCCCAAAACATGCACCGCATTAGATTTTTCACAACATCCAGAATGTCTACTCTGTTATCCGAGGCATTAAAATAATCCATAACCTCGGGATAAAACTTTCTAAAAGAATAAAACGGTCCAGTTATAAATTTTGGTAAATGAAATGCATAAAATATACAGTCCAAGAAAGTGGGAACATTGTTTTCTAGAGTTCTGGGTTGTTCTGGTTTTGTGGTATGTACCTCGTCATTCTGAGTCAATAATCCATTCTGAAGATTAGAACTGTTTCTGCGTATATTTTCCAAAGCAAAGCTGACAAGATTTAGGTCAAAGAAGCCACTAGCTGCTGTAAATCTAAAAGAACTTCCATCATAGTTATTCAAGTGAAGAAATTCGTCCTGGGTTCACAAAAAAAAAATATTCAAAGTAAAAATTAATTGAAATCTTCCTAAGTTCTTGCTATCACTGTCAAAAAAAACTTGTAAATAGTTCTTAAGACCAGACCTGTCTTTTTTTCTCTTGAAACATAATTAATTTTCATATTAACTAATCGTCAAAAAAATTTAAGTGGGATAATTTATTTAGACGTAAGTTAAGGAGGTAAAAATAATTATACCAAATAATAAGATGTCGATGCATGGACATCAAGAGTAGTAAAGATGAATCCAGTCAGCCAGACGATAAAATGGCTTGATGTTAGTGATGTACAGTACATGATGATACTCTTGGTCAAGAAGAAAAGAAATACTCTCACACCATAGAAATAATTTATTGCCATCACATCGTAGATAGCAAGAATGCCAACTCGAGTCTGAAAAAACAATCATGTTATTTTTATTGCTACTCGTAAACAACTATGTCTGCACAGTATATTTAATGATCCTACATAAATTTTAAATTGCTTAGATTTTTAAAATTTTTTGTTGTAACAAAAATTATCTTTTTAACAGAAAAAGAAATAGCCAAATATAAGATCCCTAATAACAAAAAAAATTTTGGAGAAAAATTGTTGTACACTGTGCAAGAGCACAATAACATTGGAGAACAATAGTTGTACACTGTGCAAGAGCACAATAACATTGGAGAACAATAGTTGTACACTGTGCAAGAGCACAATAACATTGGAGAACAATAGTTGTACACTGTGCAAGAGCACAATAACATTGGAGAACAATAGTTGTACACTGTGCAAGAGCACAATAACATTGGAGAACAATAGTTGTACACTGTGCAAGAGCACAATAACATTGGAAAACAATAGTTGTACACTGTGCAAGAGCACAATAACATTGGAGAACAATAGTTGTACACTGTGCAAGAGCACAATAACATTGGAGAACAATAGTTGTACACTGTGCAAGAGCACAATAACATAACTTGAGGTTTTTCTCATGGAAATTTTTACTACTTACAGAGTGAATGTGTCAATTAGTAAATGGGTTAGGGTTAGGGCAATAAACATATTTGAACTTTACCAGCAATGGAATTAGCATTAGAAACTGGTAATTTTTGTTTACTGACTAGTTATGGTTTTGTGGTTTTTGAGTCAGCGTGTATTTTCCAAAGCAAAGCTAATGAGATTAAAGCCAAATGTACCACTTTTGATGATAATTGAAGTTTACAATTCTGTTGGACGTAGTGATCCATACTGACCAGATAATCCATGTAAATAGGCCAGATATCATCATCAAAAATAAGATAGATAATAATTGCCAGTTTTTTTATAAGGCTGTTTCTTCAGACAGAAACACATCCACCAAACACATAGATAAGCTGACCAAATACAATGACCTAGAAAATGAACTCAAGAGAATGTGGGGGAATGAGAACCGCCATAGTTGTGGGGAATGAGAACCACTATGGTTGTTGTGGGGAATGAGAACCACTACGGTTGTTGTGAAAGTGCTGGGTGTTATTAAGAAAGATCTTGACAACTTCATGGATAAAATACCAGAGAAGTTCAATACATGTGAACTTCAGAAAGTTGCATCACTAAGAACAGCCCACATATTAAGAAGAGCTCTCCATTAAAATAATTCAGAAGAGCATCATGGTCCCCTAAGGTGGCATGCACTCATGCGGCTGTGCTAACCAATAGAAAAAATACTGGCTTGCACACACATAAAAAAAAAAAAAGTTATCAAATTCCCCTAGGACCACTGAGTCACATCTACAATGACTTTCTAGCAGTCACAATAGGAGGAGGGGTAGTCCACCTAACATTTACAATGTTGCCAGATTTCTCTGTAATAAAGAGAATTTTTCTAAAAAATCCCTATATAAAAAAAAAGGTTTGTGCAATAAAAACAAGTTTTCAAATTCATCAAAAATGTTAAAAAAAAAAAAAAATCCAACTTCTTTTTGATACTGGATTATTGTAACCCCGACAATGCCTAGTTTCAGCATTCTGGGTTACTGAAACTGACAATGCCTAGTTTCAGCATTCTGGGTTACTGAAACTGACAATGCCTAGTTTCAGCATTCTGGGTTACTGAAACTGACAATGCCTAGTTTCAGCATTCTGGGTTACTGAAACTGACAATGCCTAGTTTCAGCATTCTGGGTTACTGAAACTGACAATGCCTAGTTTCAGCATTCTGGGTTACTGAAACTGACAATGCCTAGTTTCAGCATTCTGGGTTACTGAAACTGACAATACCTAGTTTCAGCATTCTATTAAATTTATTTGTCTGCATCATGTTGTATTGCAGTGTACCTGCCACCTTACTTACTGTGTGATACAGGTTTTGACATGTCAAAATGAGAAAATTACAAAATGATTTGCCTAATATCACAAAAAAAAAATAAAAGCTTGAAAAATAAACGACAAAAAAATTTCAAAAAAATGAAATTTAAAATAATTAAAATGAATATTCAAACCTTGGCTTTGACAGATAACATATGACACATCTGAGACAGTAACACATGAATCAAATTCAGCAACATGATCGTTCCATAACAGCTGCAGTACTTTTGCCATCCATAATCTGAAGTGTCCTGTGAATTTAATACAATTTAAGGAGCTCTTATTTAATCTGAGTATGATTTCAATAATATTTTTCATTTTTTATATGGTAGTTTAATGAACTCTCTTTAACACATTAGAGTGGCCAATGGTCTTATTTTCATGCATGAAAAAAAAAAATTAACAATGTATTAGGTCAGACACAGGGCTAATTGGTCAGACATAACAGGGATGATAGATCGGTCAGAACAGGGTTGATTAATTAAAACTAAGCTGCAAATTTTTAGAAAAAGTGATAGATTTCTGCCAAACTTACTTTATCTCTTTGCAACCAACTCCATCCTGGCTCTAAATAATATAGCCATTCTTTGAGTTCTAGAGGGAAAAAAAAAATCATTTGCTTGTAAGAAAAAAAAAAACAAAATATCACAAAACAATATGTACAAAAATGTTTTTTTTTTTTCCTTTTGTATTCAAAATGTTTTGGTAATTCAATGAATCACCAACTAACTTTTTAAAAATATTGATGAAAAAAGAAATGCAACCTAAAATTTGTTAAATTGACCATGGAGTAACTATTTATAGGACTGGATTTTTTCATTGGAAAAAAAAAAAGAAACCAACAACACTGCTCTGATACTGACTCAAAGTCGTTTGCCAACTAACTTTCAGTAAAACTAATTCCATTCATATATTAGATTATAAACAATATCCTCCTACACATTTACATCTCAATCAGCCCCATAGCCCTGCTTACTTTGACCTGGCTACGGGCCTGATCTCAACACTGAAACTATCAGCACATAAAACTCATAGCTTTAAGTGATGTGGTAGTTGGGGGAGCGCATGTTCTGCACGGCTATCTTTAGTTCATTCATAGTAGCCGGTTCATTCTTTTATATTGTCAAATCAACATTTCCACTGATGCCCTTTGTAACGGTCTCCTCCCACAGTTCCTTGGAGAAAAGTTTTTGTCAGGCTATCATGCATTGACACATGTCTGAGCCATGTCATCTTACATCGCTTGATTGTTGCTATAAAAGTTTCCTTAGGGCCTCCGATTGAGGATATTCTTTCCCAAGATAGCCAAATAAGAATCTTATATCTGCATGCAGCTCTTTGTTTGGCCTTTGTGTGTCTCCTTAAAGGCATTAAAAATTTTTAAAAATATATTTTCAAAAATTTTTTTTTTTAAAGAAATCTTGTTGAACTGATTCATTATCTCATACAATTTTTAATTACATACATTTAATGCTGTTGGTGTTGTTAAGTGTCTAGATATTTGATGTTTTTATTTTGAGTATCTTAGTCTGAGCACAAATATACAAATAATTCCATAAGTCAAAGTCTTCTGGATTGGTTAAAGTTTTGGATTAAAATAAAACACAACTGCATACAAATTCATGCATTTTAGTGCAGTTAGAAAAATGTGAAAAAAAGTTTGACGAGTGATTTGAAAAACAATTGTAATGCAGTCAGTTCAGCGGTCGTCAAGTCTACAGACATTCAAGATGTTCCACAATTAGCCAGTTTTGTCCTATATTTATCTGCAGAAGTGTGAAAGGAGGAAATGGTGAACCTAAATGATCGTATGAAATTGATGTTAGAAATGCAATTGATAAAGTAATGACGAGGTTTAAATGGCCTTTTTGATAAATTTGAAAATGTCGTGACTGACAAAGAGCCTGCTAAGAAAGGGAGAAACCAGGCTCATTGATCTATTTAACAATGAACAGTAAATACCTCCTTTCATACATTTTTCAAGCATTTAATAGCTAGAAAATGTAATTTGAAAATGTGCAGAACAAATTTCAAAACACTCAATTTTAGAACTTTTCAATTGAGATGCAAGGAAGCAATGAAAAAATGAACTGCCCAGTGAATTGTCCATGTTGTGTGTTGTAAGATGGCCATCAACTTACCAGTAGAGGCCTTAAGATTGTGATTACTTTGGCAGCCGTCCCAGGCCTGGTGCTAGAAGATGACCTTGGGCTTTCAGATTTTTTTTCACATGACAGTAACAAAATTGAATGTTTGCACTGCATATAACATCTGCCATAAATTTTGCCCAAGGCCCTTCATACTGCTAACACCGCTTCAGGAACTTACAATGTTTTTAGCTGCTCAAGGGGAAAAATAACCCTAACTAGAAACGGAATCCTGGTATTCTTTACAGAATGAAAGGTTCGGACTTTGCAAATTTACCTTAAATATTTTCTGTCAATGAAATAAAAAAAAACTTCTTCCAGAATCAAAATATCTACAATTAATGAGAACTGTTGTTAATGTTGTGTCCTGTAATGTCAATGTTCGGCTAAACATATTACTGTGATTATTTAAGTATGTTGTGGCTCTTTATAATGTACAAAAAACAGTAACAGGGCTCTCAGAGACTTTATGCTTGCCCCCATCTCCCCCCTGTCATAATAATGATGAATTAAATGAACTAAATTAATAAAAGATGAATGTATGAATAAATTTAAGATTAATAAAAATATCTACCACAGCAGCCTATACATCCTCTTAGAAATAAAAAAAAAATAAAAGATAGATTGGCAAGACAATTGGTTGACTTTGTTTACCTAAAATAAAAAAAACATTGCAAAAGTAGATAATTTAAATGGCAGCGGTGTTAGGGAAACAGTATTTATTAAGAAAAGAGTTTTGCTGTTTGCCTTAAGGGACAATCTGACTGACCCACAAGTTTTTTGCGCCAAGCCAAACTAACAGAGAGTCTCAAACAATTGACCAACTGGTGCCTAGTTTAGTTTGATTGACCAACTGGTGCCTAGTTTAGTTTGATTGACCAACTCGTGCCTAGTTTAGTTTGACAAAAAAGAAGACATCCCAAAAATGAAAATTTAACCCCATTAATTATTTTATCTAAATTTTGGAATCATAACATAAGAGTTGTCTTACCATCTCCTTCTATATGAAGTCTATACAACCCATTGGCTATTCCACCAAGTCCAATAATCCAGTAAGCAATGCGTTCCCATTTGGGCAAAACATCTGAAGACATTTTTTAACAGAAAAACACTGTCAACAAAAAAAAAAAAATACTTTATTTTTTTTAGAAACAAACATAATTAAAATAAAAAAGACAATCTGAATTGTGTGTTTTATTAACTTTTAATAAGAAACTCCAAGCTTAACAATCTATATCTATTTATTCTTTCTTATTCACATGAGAAATGTTTTGATTCTGGACCTCAGCAGCAACACCATAATTCTACAACTCTTCTACGACATGAGCCAAACCCATTTAAATTTGTGTGTATATTCTAATGTGCTAAATAAGAAAAATCTGTAGATTCATATAAAATTTAGAATAAAGCATTGAGGGGAGAGAGGGGGACGTATCTCTTGAATCCCAAAAACCACTAATGGGACAGTTTTAGCATTGCCCTTCTTTCATCCCCACCATAGCCGATAGTGCAACAGGCATGGAGGCACCACGGAAGATCCAGCTTGCTGCCAAAAACCTCACCGAACTAGCCGGGGGTGAATTAAAATGTACCTTTTGAAAATTGAGCTGGTGTAGAGGGCTTGACTGTCAATCAGAGAGTTCCGGTTCAACTGAGCTGGTGTAGAGGGCTTGACTGTCAATCAGATAGTCCCGGTTCAACTATTTGTGAAAACTAATGGAATTTTTCCCTTTAGTCCACCCAGCTTTAAATGGACACCTGACTTAAGTTGGCTGTAAAGTAAAGTAAAGGTGGCTGGGTGTTGTGCTAGCCACACAACCTGTTTATAGGCTGTGGCTATAGAAACAGATGAATTCTACACTTTTTCATTTTTCCCGATGGCCCTCACTTCAGGGCTAAGCATGAGATTTCCGTACTTTTTGAATATTTATAACAATTGTGGATTGTGTATATTTATTATTTGAATGCAATACTTGCAGCCACCATGTACAAACATATATTTCAACACACAGTTAGATAAAGTTAATCAATACCTTTATATATATATTGGGATAATATATGGAATTCAGAGATAAAATCACTTACAATATAAATATTTATATTACAAGAAAATATTTTATAAATACTAGTGCAATAATTCAGCCATACAGGTTACATTTGTATTAAAATTGTGTTTTCATGATCCACACATAAAAACTAATTAGTCAATCAATTAAAAATTATTTTGTATGTGATTCCATTGCGCTAGAAATGAGCCAATGTTCTACAACCATCTGCTTTTCATTTAAAATTTCTTCTTTCTCCAGCTCTGTAGATGCCTTATTTACCAACTCACTCCTTCAGCCACATCACATGCCTTCATTTATTAACCGTCATCTTCAGCCACGCCATATGCCTTTATTTACTAACCTTATCCTTCCGCCATGTCACATACCTTCGTTTACTAACCCTCTCCTTCAGCCACATCGCATGCCTTTATTTACTAACCTTATCCTGCAGCCATATCACATGCTTTATTACAGACTTATCAATCAGACACATTATATATTTCCTCAGGGTTCTTACCATTAATGTTTTGTTAGATGATGTCGACAACACAAAAAAAGTAAAAGAGATGTTGACATGAAATAGGATGATGGATCACAAAGCAGGCATTATTCAAGCTATAGGTGTATATGAATGTTTGCAAGTTTCATATAAAAAGACTCAGTTTTTCACTGATGGTGCCAAATGGAAACATAGGGTTCACTACATTTGGCAAGAACATGATGATTGGATGAATTCCATATTGGCAAAAATTGAAATATTTTTTCACTGCACTGAATGGCCCAGTAACTGATAATTACAACAATAATTCACTATCAATAGGATTGTCACCTATTCAAGAGTAAAAAATTCTATTACGACTTTCAATAAATATATATTAATAAGAATAATATGTTAACATTTTAACATAATAAACAAAATCCAGTCATTAGATATAAACCTTTTGTTGATTGACATCTTAATAAATAACATATAAAACAAAAACTCCCTACCTTACCAGACGTATAACACTGTATGTCTTGTATAGATATCAAGCTTATCAGTGTAACATCTGGAGATCTGATGACAGGTGAACAAAAAGCTAATCCTTTACCTGAAATTGTTTTCCTGCAGTATTAACTTCGAGAGAACATCATCTCCCAATCAATCAAGGTGTGGGTAAAGGAGCCTACACAGAACATTTATAATGGTTTTAAAATTTTTTTACTTTTTCCTTTTTTTGCAACAAATATTTACACTGGACCTATATTTTTTGAAACATACTTTTTAGAGCTCAAAGATTTATTTAGTTTTATCCATAATCCATGTTGCCAGATGTGATTCTAATTTTGTTGCCAGAATTAGAAAAAAAAATACTAAAATATATTTTTATATGATAAAAAAATACCATTAAGTATTTTACTAGTCTATTAGGGTTTTTTTTTTTTTAAATTATTGATTGATTAATAAATAGGAAAAGAAAAAAGAGATGTATTTTGAATTATTGCAATAAATTTATATTTTACTAAGAAAATATGTTGTTTAATAGCAAGTGTTTATTGAATATATAAATACATTTAAAAAATGCTAATTTTGATTTTTTTAAAAAATATTTTAGAGAAGCTGATTAAGGCAACTCAATGCAATTTGCAAGAAAAGCCTGTCTAGAAGAAATTATTAAATAGGAAGACAATTTAACTTTGTACAGTCAGTATTAATAAACATTTTGAAAAAGCTTTTCAAAGTATTAGATCATCTGTGGCTGCAGAGGTGAATGGTTGTGGCTGTTACTGCTTTGCTTTTAAATTTCTTGCCTTATTTAATAAATGTTTGTGAATTAGTAATTCAAAGATACTGCTTACAGAATTGAACATTTTTTTTTTTGGAACATGGCATTTCACACTGACAGAAGCTAATCTAGTTTATTACCTTGTGTTTATTTTTTTAATTTGGGCATAAAAAGAATTATCTTAAGTTTCAATTTAGGTTATAATGCTTTTCAATGATGATTTTTACTCATCTGAACAAAAAAAAAAAAAAAAACAAGTATCGTACACATTTTATTGAAATTGCTTTGCTATGTATTGCTTTGCTTTGTAAATTCTTAATTTTAACAACAATTAACATATTTTTAGTCCAAGAGAAATTAATTAATAATTATTATACCACAAAAAAAAAAAGAGTTAAGTTTTTTCTTTAATATTTTTTTATTGACATGAACAATATCCTCTGGTAAGCAAATGGAGACAGGAATACATTTATATTGACATTTTTTTTTACATTGTATTATTAATACTGCTGCAACAATCAACATGATGTCCTCATCTGAAAAATAAACAAACATTCAAGTGTTACACGAGCAATACATGTATATGTAAATCAAACAAATCAACATTTCATTTGCAGATAGACTAATGGGGGAATTCTATATGCAGAAACAATGTCCGTACATTCTCACGTAAAAATGTGTGGAAGCCAATCTCAATTTAAGCTTCATCATTATTTTTTTTTGCAAATCAAAAGCTATTTAGCAATGAATGGAGGAAAAAACGAAGTCTGTAATATTTTGATTGTATATATTTTAGATATCTAACAAGAAATGAAAAAAATTGACCATGCTTCTTTTTTTCAAAGACACATCATAATCTAAATTAACATCAGTATAATCTAAGGATTATATTAACATCAGTATAATCTAAGGATTATATTAACATCAGTATAATCTAAGGATTATATTAACATCAGTATAATCTAAGGATTATATTAACATCAGTATAATCTAAGGATTATATTAACATCAGTATAATCTAAGGATTATATTAACATCAGTATAATCTAAGGATTATATTAACATCAGTATAATCTAAGGATTATATCAACATCAGTATAATCTAAGGATTATTTTTTGTTTACTTTATTGCACAATTAAAAGTCTAATGCTAAAAAAATGTAACTTTCATTATTTGTGCGTGTTAGTAATTTTATTCTAGGCTTCAGACCTACATCCACCAAACACAACATACATCCACCAAACACAACATACATCCACCTAACACAACAAGCATAATAAAAGCAGATAAAAAGGTGACACCATGATAATAAAAAAAAACCTATCAATAAAAACTAAAAAAAAAAAAAAAAATCAGTTTTAAGGTACGAATCCACCAAGACGAAACCGCACGGCGAAACCGCACGGAAGTTTCCACTTCGCGAAACTCTTGTAGATACACTGAAATGAAATGGTGAGCGCCGAAACAACTCACCGGAAAGAAGATCTTATGATTACTTAGCACTTTCTTCCTGCTAGTGAAAAAAACAACAACAATACCTTAAAAAGCAGAAAATGCTGCATCCCGTGCGACTTTTTGTTCTTATTACAAATAAATCGTCAAGCTGTTTTTTATTTGATCGGTAGCCGTTCCTTTTTTTCGGTTTCATGATCAGCCAAACATTTATTTAATAACATTTTTTATGTTTTCAGACGTCGCTTCAATTGAAAGAAATTTCATTTGTAGAATATGTTGGTAGACGATGTAGATTTTCCTTTCAGAAATTCATATACAAAGACTGTTGCCGGCCAAAACTTATAGTATTTCATGTTTTTCTGTCAAAATTCACTTCATTGTTGTTCTTTTTAATGAATATATACTAATTTGAATCATTTTTTCTATTCGAATCAACATTTCTAAACAGCCATTTTGTTTGTTTATACTGACGGTAAATCTAGATCTCCGGAATAAACTCTGCAAGCAGCGAAGCTAAAAACTTTCGCTGCTAACCAGCGGAAATCCTGACGGGTGTACATGTTCTAATAAGAATATCATTGCAGCGAAACAGAGACGGAATCCGCAATACCCTTAGATACAGGAATTTCGTCTGGTGGATTTGTATCTTTTAAGTGTTTCCGGAGCAGATTATGGTCAGCAAAATACAGCCTGCAAACAAATAGTGGTCCATGAGAAAAATATTGGGTGTCCAATGGAAAAGAGCAACATTTTGAAAAAATAACTATGCTAGGTACTAATTTGTAAAAAATAAATTTTTAACAGCAAAAAATAGCAAGACTAGTGTCTAAGTGCCCAATGATCATTTGTCCCATTTTGCCTGCATTTACTTCAACGTTTCATATTTTATTTAACAGGCCATCGCAGCATTTCTTTAAATTATTTCATCTTTTATCAAGTCAAAACCTTGGTTTACGAGCTTAATTCATTCTAGAGAGGTGCTCATAATCCAAAGCAGATTTCTGCATAAAAAATAATGGAATAGTGGTTCAGAAAAGACTAACAACTAAAATTACTCATGCATTGTAATGAATCTATTACAAAAAAATAAATTTTTTTTTTTTAAAAGTTTGATGTAAAGTAATGAAATTTAATAATCATTATTATCTTGTAGCGGAATCACTGCTGTTTGCATGCAGCAATCTTTTTATTTTTTTTTAATGGCGTTAAAATTTAATCCATCTAGTGACACATGAATTTACAGTAGGATAGACCCGTGACCAGTTTACAGTAAGATAGACCCCGTGACCAGTTTACAGTAGGATAGACCCGTGACCAGTTTACAGTAAGATAGACCACCAGTGACCAGTTTACAGTAGGATAGACCCGTGACCAGTTTACAGTGGGATAGACCCGTGACCAGTTTAGAAACCTGCTTGAAGGGGAAGTAATGACATCAGTGTACAGAGGATATAGCGGAATGACTGGATAATTGTACATAGTGGGAAAAGACTGAGAATGTAGTGGATCCAAGTGAAACCAGCGGTTAGTTCAGTGACAGATGGTAGAGACCCAAGTTAGACCATTAGTTACTTAAGTTACAGACAGTAGAGACCCATTGTGATACCACTAGATAGTTAAGTGACAGACAGTACAAACAGTGTGTGTCTGAGTAACTACTTTTGGGTTTTGACAGAGTGATACAGTGGCTTTGAGAATTATTATGGTCTAATTTGGACTTAACAAATTTATCGTAAGTGTTACTTATCAGGGGTCATCAAACAACAGCCCACGGGTGAATTCATCTAGCCCGGTGACATATCTTAAATTGGCTTGATAAAATGTTAGGAACATTAGATGTTGTTTCACAATTGAAATTCAAAATATTGACTGGCCCTTTGCTCGTCATTCAATCAGTTCTCCAGCCTACAGTGAAAAAGTCTCTTGACCCGTGTTGTACATGAGTTGAAGTGGGACATTGTGTAATGGTCTTGTGAGAAGCAATTTAAAAAAAAAAAATAAGCCTGAGTGTGTTTTATTTTAAAAGGATCATCTTGGTTGAGGATTTATTATTTATTTATTTAGCCGTTTGAGTGGTTCCTGTGGAACATGACCCAAGAATCTCAACCCAGCCCTCAACATCCGTCTATAACCCAGTCCTCAACATCCGTCTATAACCCAGTCCTCAACATCCGTCTATAACTCAGTCCTCAACATCCGTCTATAACCCAGTCCTCAACATCCGTCTATAACCCAGTCCTCAACATCCGTCTATAATCCAGTCCTCAACATCCATCTATAACCCAGTCCTCAACATCCGTCTATAACCCAGCCCTAAACATCCGTCTATAACTCCAGGAAGAAAAAAAAAACTTACTTGTTTGATTTTTGGCCACATTGTCTCACCAGTCCGATATAGTAAGCATTGTGCACTGCTGATATGAAGACTAGCATTTCTAGAATCATGATATGCCAGGGGCCTGGTTGGGAAAGATTAAACGAATTTTACAAAAGATTTTTTACATTTTTAAATTATTCTTACAGAGAATCTGTAAAGGGAGATTAGTTGACAGAAACAGAACTTCAAGCACTATTAAATGCTGGACATTGGGCTTGATAGCGGCGACGGTAAAAGGTTTTACAAGTATGTCACAATTCATTTAATGAATGTCCACAGCAGTTTAAAACTCCAGTCAACAATTTGGGGGGAGGGGGGGGGTCTGCAGAAATTAATTTAGCATACCTGAAAATAAAATGCTCTGACAAGTTTCATTATAATACAGCGCTCATTTTATGGATTATACTAGAAACACATATAACCCTTATACAGTGTGTCGACTAGAGTGACCAGCACAGACCCAGAGCCTGGAGAATACCAAACTGTAATGGAACTAAATGTTTGCTCTTGGACCCCCCCCCCGCTTACGACACTTGCCTGAGACCACCACTAATGACATTTGCCTAAGCCGCCGTGTAGTGTTAGAGCTGCCTGCACAGAAATGGGAATATGAGAGAGAGAGAGAAACAAGAAACATGAGCTAATATCAATTCTTATCTTCAATTTATCTTGCTATTTATCAAAGAATGTAGTTTGACGACATTAATATTTCTTTTTTTTTTTCTTATTTTTAGTTCATTTGAATAAAACACCTTGTTCTAAAAAAAGTTTTGTTTTAGAATCTTTTTATATATTTCTTTTTAGATCTTTTAGAATTAAATTTATTTGTTAAACTGGTATAAACTATCAACTACTTAAATACATCCAAAATCTCTTTCCATATTTTCCCCCATATAATCATTGCAAGTAATAAGCTTGAGAGGTCGGTCTATAAGAATTAGACCTGAAAAGTAATGTTTTGTCATCAAGAAAACACACGAGTTCAATTTTTCAGCATTCTAACAAAACGAGATCTGGTCAAATTAGAGATTTACCTGATCTGAGTCATCACAAACAAAAACACACAGAAATGAAACTTAATAAAAGTTTATAGAAATGATGAAGTGGATTTAACTCAAAATGTGACAACTGTCAGAAAATCTAATAAGGCTGAGAAACTTGGTTTAAAGCCCAAACGGCTAATTTCAGCTCATGGGTTAAAAAAAAAAAATTGATTTAGAGGCCATCAGCTAACTTCAAGATACAAACACGAAAATGGAAAACATGGCTGCCTTTGATAGAGGGAACAACATAGATGATGATATCCCAGAGGTGAGTTTTGTCTGTGTAACCTCGGTTACCAAGAGCAGATGGATAGAGTGCTTTAATAGGAATGAACATAAATTTAAACACCAATGTCATTGAAGTAAAAAAAAACCAGTGTCATTGATGTAAACACCGGTGTCATTGATGTAAACACTGGTGTCATTGATGTAAACACCAGTGTCATGGATGTCAACAAGAATAGAAGAGTGGGGGTAAAATCAAATAACTAATGGGCCATTTTACTCATGCCTGGGACAAGACAGTGATGTCTGCAGAATAGCGAATGATAAATGATGCATATCTGTAACATTTAATCATCATCGAAGAATGTAAACCAAACAGAATGCTCAATGGCTAAATTGAAAGTAATCTATCATTGGCTAAAATATCCACAATTATGCCATATATGCTTTCAGTGTCTAGTGATGATTGGGATGATAATCCATAATAAAACTTGGGATATTCAGCATCAAAATCTGAATGGAAACAAAATTACTTTTTTTTTTTTAAAAGCCATTATACATTTTGAAATTCACAAGTTCAAGGAACGATGGTAGGTTTTTTTCTAAGAAATAAATTTTCAGATATAAGAAAAAGGATGGGTGGTTATGCAGTGTAGAGCGCTCGACTGATGATCGGAAGGGGTCCAGGGTTCTAACCTCAGTGAGAACCTTGAGATTTTTTCAGGTCCTGGTGAAAGTCCCCAAGTCCAACCAGCTTTAAATGGGTACCTGACTTTAAGTCGGGGGAGTAAAGGTGACTGGGTGTTGTGCTAACCACACAATCCCTTTGAATGCAGAGGTTGCTGAAACAGATGAATTCTACACTTTATCTATCCCGAGGATAGAAGGTCATACTGTGTAAAATGCTCTAAAGTTGACAGGGTTGTGAGTTCCAGATGAGTGACCCATATTTTTGTATTGGCTGCTGGAGAAATGCCCAAGTTCATTCAGGTAAATATGGGTACCTGACTTTAATTCAGGAAGTAGAAGTGGCAGAGTATTGTACAGCCACACAACCGCATTCTGTAGTTACAACTAACAGACTAATTCTAAACACCATCTCCCCTGATAGTCTTTAGGGTGTAATGGAAAACTTTGCATGCATAAAAATAATAAAAAATCCTGAAAATGACAACAAAAAAAAAAATACTCCATAAAAAAATAAAATAGTTGATGGGTAATAATTATTGAGGATTAGTGTTTCTGGATTCAGGTGTTTTGAATCAGAAAAACAGATCCAGAGTGACATCAATCCTTCTGCTTCAATATATATACTGTATCCAAGGTGGACATGAATGACTAACAAATGCTACACACCTAGAATCATTCTCCTTATAATGACTCGTGTAGTTTTGATCCCAAAGAAGAAAAAGAAGGCACTCCAGCATGACACGAGATACACAGGATAATTCAGAATGGCTTCAAGCCTCAGCTGCATGGCGGGACTCAGGCGGCTTCTCTACGGACGAATAAAGTCAAGATGTTTTCAGTCTGGAGTAAATTTTGATATATTTATAGATATATTCTCTGGATATGCCATGCATACAAGAAAATAACAATAGAAATAAATGTATTGGGCTCAAATAAATGGCCTGATGATATTTTGTTTAATACATGTATTTTTATACCGTAAATGCAAAAAATTATGCTATGTTTTGCATAAAAAAAAAAAAAGTTAAAATTTAAATTAAAACAGAAAACTGCAATGGTCTAATTGACATGAAACTGTTTTTGTTTAAAGAGTATTTAGATTTAATCCAGTTATGATAAATACATGATTAAAACAGAAGAATCTGTTTTATTAAAATAAGGACTCCCCAAATTGACTAAAACAGTTTTGGGGAAAAAAAATATTAATAATTCTTGTAACTGCACTGAAAAATTTAACATTTACCGTAAGGGTCTTTTTTGTGTGGGGAAAACATCCAAAAAAATAAAGGCCAAGTTCCTTAATTTAAAAGTTGAAAACAAATTTATAACCATTTAAATATAATACAAAAAATTTTCTGTGACGGCCGTTATATAAAATTTTCCTAAAGAAGCATACATGTTTATGTGTTCTAAAAAAATTTTTTTTTTAAAACCCAAACGGCATAACTGTAAGTTTGATTTGAGACCTGCATAAAAAAAGACTTTACAGAACTTATAAAAGTGGTATAACTGGAAAATTTACATAAAGCTATTTTAAATTAGTTGGCATACTGTACAAGATGACAATATCTATTTGAAATGCATCAGTATATACATTTTTAAAATAATTTAATAGATTACTATTGCATTTACTTTTAACTAAAAAATAAACAGTTTTCAAAATGATCAGAAATAATTAGTTGTTAGTGAATTCTGAGTTACAAGAGGTCTCAAATTTGAAAGATCTTCAATTTCCTAAACCTAAATTGAAAAAGTGGAACTTAGTAGTTGACTTTTTTTCATTACATTTAAGAAACAAAAGGTACGGCCAACATATTACAGTACTAAACAATGACACTACTTTTTTGTTTCATCATATGACAATTATGACTCATTTGATTTCAATTAATCATTGATTACAGCCTTTGTTTTTTTTTTTTTAAATCAACATTTTTATGTGTAATTTTGGTGATTTTTGTGGATTTTTTTTTTTAATGACATGTAATTAGCTCTTTAAAAAATATCTATTAAATTAAATAATAACATTTTTGTCTTGAAAATCAGTTTGGAATATTTCAGAAATGAATTTAAGGAATAATAGACTAATTTTACTTACTGCGTCAATGACTAAGCGTGAGCGCTTTAGGTAACGTCCAAATGTCTCTAACGTTACTGCGATGAAGCTACCCAGACACCAGTAGAACAGGTTCTGTCGACCACCATGCCATATGTATATAAAAAAAAAGGATGCTAACGAGGAAATCGTATGTCTTAAAAAACCAGATTGGGAGCCGCCCAAAGGAACATAAATATAATCTTTGACAAACTGATAAAGCCCTACATCAAAATACCTCCACATGTCTGCATAGGAGTAAATCCAGCTAATGCATCTGGGATTAGCATAAGGAGTAATTCCATCAAATCTAAGAAGCTGTCCACTGACACCATAAAAAAAAACATATTTAACTGTAAAACATTGTCCATGCCAGTACCCAACTGACACAACAGCTGCCAAAGACATCCGCTCAAGGGCATACACTGAATGACCCAAACCATCAGAGTAGAAATAATGAAACTGCAGTTCCATGAACACTCCCCAAAACATGCACCGCATTAGATTTTTCACAACATCCAGAATGTCAACTCTGTTATCCAAGGCATTAAAATAATCCATAACTTCGGGATAAAACTTTCTAAAAGAATAAAATGGTCCAGTTATAAATTTTGGTAAATGAAATGCATAAAATATACAGTCCAATAAAATGAGAACATTGTTTTCTAGAGTTCTGGGTTGTTCTGGTGTTGTGGTAAGTACCTTATCAATCTGAGTCAATGATCTAGTCTGATGATGAAGACTGTTCCTGCATATTTTTTCCAAAGCAAAGCTGATGAGACTAAGGTCAAAGAAGCAACTAGCTACTGAAAATCTCAAAGCAGTACCATCATAGTTATTTAAGTGAAGATATCTCTCCTGGGTTTACAAGAAAAAAAAAAAAGGACAAAAAAAAATATATTAAAATTAAATCTTCATAGTTTGTAAGCATATGGAAACGCTATCAAAAAGTTTTTTAGCTAGTTTTTAGCTCCTAAAAAGATGCCTTAAAGAGGGGGGACTGCTTTTATAGTGATCTTCTTTCATATCCACCATGCAATGGAAATGGAAGCACCAGGGGAGACGTAGTTAGGTGAATGGACATGTCGGGAGTAGATTGTACTATCCGCGACTTGTAGATTTAGGCTTCCAGATCTGGCTCACTATCAAAGCACCACCCCGGCTAGATTTTAAAACTTTTTCCCCCTTTTGACGTAATTTTTTTTCATATTCAGAAAGACCACCTTCAAATTATTTGCGTACACATGATTGCTAGCATGGAAATATTTCAACTTATAGATATAAACTCATGGGAGTTAAAAAAAAAATTTTATACCTGATAAAAAGAGATCTTTGGATGGTAATCAAAAACAGTGAAGATTAATCCAGTCAGCCAGACGATGAAACGACTTGATGTTAGTGACATACAATACATGATGATACTCTTGGTCAAGAGGAAAAGAAAAATTCTCACACCATACAAATAATTGATGGCCATCAAATCAAAGACAGTAAGGATGTAAACACGCATCTGAAAAAGACAATTGTGGTCATTTTTATCCTAACAGTGAACAACAATCTCTATCCAAGTTTTCAACTGCCCAGATTTTTTTTCTTTAGTCGTAATATTAAAAAAAAGTCTTTTTATCCAAATTGAAAAAAAAACAAAAAAACAAGTTGAATAGGGGCCAAACATTAGATGAGAAAAATGGTAGCCGGAAACAACAATTCTCGTCACCACAATCCTCAAGGGAAGCATATAGCTAACAGATTCAATTAGTGATGGGACAATACAGTTGGGAATGGAATAGGCAGTATGGGGGCTTTGACAGCTTTGATACATTTTTTTAAAACCTGTTTCTGATTTTTTGTTTCTCTAGCTTTTAACCATTTCTCAAAATTCAATGAGTTGTAATGAAACTGGGAATGGTACCAAAAGAGATATTAGGGACCGTAATAAAATCAGAATAATTTTTGTTATCAGCCCGTCACAATTCCAACACAGATATATTGCTTTTTGACATCAAATTCACGGAACATTTCTTAATGTGTGACAATTTATTTAAAAAAAAAAAAAAAGAAAAAAAAAAGTGTTTTAGAATATTTATTGAACAATATAATTTAGTAGTTTGCTATACAAAATAATCATCCAACAGTTTAATGATGTATGCAGATCCATGGAAATTTTCCATTACAATAGTAAAATCAGGTTTTTGTGCCTTAAAATCTGAACAACAAGTTATCAATTGATTGACAGAATTTCTAACTTAAGCCTCCTAATAAAAAACAAATTTCATAATAGTAGAAAAAAAAAAATATTGTATCAAAATCTAAATGCACAAAGCCTGATAAATAGGCAGGTTTTGTCATAGGAAAATCACACTGGAAAGTGCAAGTTAACATGTAAAGTATGGCATAGTTATGTTAAGTAAATAATCATTTACTAAGTTTTTTTTATCAGTGACTAAAGTTCAATGGGGGTGTTGTGTTAGCCACTTTTATGCATTCTGTTTAATTTTTGTTTCCATGGTCTGTTTCAAGTTGTACAGTATTACATTGTTATTGTCAGCTTATTTATTATGTGAAACACTTTTTCACAGGTCACAATGTGATCTTATTTAGCATGACAGCATGTGAAATGCTTCAGCTAGTGTACCAAAAAAAAAAGTAAACTTAAAAAAATAATTTTAAATTATTTATTTAATGAATATTACAAACCTTGGCTTTGACAGATGACACTCGACACATCTGAGACAGTAACACATGAATCAAATTCATAATCATCCCCGTCCGAAAATATTGGCAATATGTCTCCCATTCAAAATCTGATGTATCCTGTGAATTTGAATTATTGAGGATCTTGCTAATTAAAAAAAAATAATAATTTTAAAGTTTAACCACTAAAATTAGTTCTAAATCATCACATGCAGTCACATTTCAAGAAAGAAGGCTAAATGAAATTAGGCCTTCAATATTTTCTGAACCCACAGAATGTCGACAAAAGTGTCTAACAAATTTCTTCAAATAATTTCTAAATTAGGCAACATTAATCTATTTCAGAAAATTACTAGCGAAATTATATCCTTATACTGATCAATAGAATGGAAAAAAGTGATGATAAAAAAAATTGAGCCATAACTTTGAGAAATCTATTCACATATACCCACAAGACCTAAAACAAGTGACCTCCCCTAGCCCACAAGACCTAAAACAAGTGACCTCCCCTAGCCCACAGAATTTTCAATATTCGAGAGCACAAAAAAAAACAACTAAAATTTAAATTTGTTATTTCTATAAAGACAATAGAACCCAGCTGGTGAGAGAGTTCTTTTTTGGTTCTGTGAATTTTGTTTCTAGATCAGGGGTGGGCAAACTTTTTCTACACAGGGCCACATTGAAAGTTTGATTGCTATTGGCGGGCTGCATATATATTACGTCTACTTCAATTACAATTAACAATGTATGAAAATATGAATTAAAGAAAATAACCACGTATTTGTCATATTATTTCACATTAACACTCTGTTACACATGCATATTATATTTTAAAATATGAACTAAATCAGTTGCTAATTTGGTAATAAGACTTTACTATTAAAAATTATTTCAACAAAATGTATTGTAACCTGTCATAATGATTATGAAGATGATGTAACTTAATTAACATACAAGCTGACCCCAGAGTACAATTATAATTATTGAGAAGTGTGTAACTATTGACAATTTTTGATAATGTTCTTGAACTGTGGAACCAGTTTACTGGTTGTGGCATACATCCTTAAAACTCCAGCAAAAGAACTGACTTGAACTTCTCCTTCAGGTCATAATGTGCTGGCAGGTCAAGCAGTTCTAACTAATATTCCGGAACCATAAAACCGATTTAATATCTTTAGATTCAAATCAAATAGTCGGAATAAAATTTCATAAATATAGCGAAAACTCTAAACAAAGAAAATTAACATAAGATCGCAACATGTACATGGCCGCACAATATACTCTGACTGGCCGCATGAGGTCCTCGGGCCGTAGTTTGCCCACCTCTGTTCTAGATAAACTGTTGAGCGATAAACTTATAAAGATTCTTTGGGTTTGTTTTTTTTTAGACATATTTTTTTCAGGAAAATAATTTTGAGTAAATATGGCTGCATATTTTTTTCTTTTCTATTTATGGTTTTGTATATGTGTGATATTTTGTTTTTGATATATTATATCTGAAGTGCTATTTTAAGATTTTTAATATTTTTTTTTAAACAATTGATAAATAACATTAAAGAGAAATAGTATTGCTAAAAATATAATTATCCATTGTGCAATTTATTCTTTTTTTTTTATATGACGACAACCGGAGTCGGCTTTTTTTTTTTTACTTTATTATTAACTGACCTTCAAAAACTAGTTCATTTTTACAGCCAGTTATTGCATAATACCTAACTGCAACTTTTAAGAATTGCCAAACTTACTTTTTCTCTATTTAACCAACTCCATCCTGGCTCTAGATGCATTAAAGCTCCTTTGTATTCTAGAAAAAAAAATAATTTGTTTTTTTTTAGTAAAATATCACAAAATATTAAAATATAGGATTAACAAACAAGTAATTTGATGATTAGCACACTATCTCATTAAAAAAAAAAAATTAACATAGACATACATAAGGAACAGATAAAAAAAAGTGACAAAATGAAAGTCTCCATTCCAACTGCTGCTAAAGCACCAATTAAATCAGTGCTGTTTTAATGTATTTAGTGGCATAAGTATATGTAACTATAAAAGGAAGTCTGTATCATCACTTTAACACAGCAATTATTACACATAATTTTTTACATCCTTTGTAATTATAGCATGGGAACGATAATCACTTATTTTAGTCTTTTATTGCATCATCCCCAAAATGAGCCCAAAAAAAAAACAAATCAACTAGAACCATAGCTGCTGTATAATAATGAGATGCCACATTTTTAACTCAAACTGTCATTGATAGGTGAGAAGATAATGTGAATTTACTAAGCACTAACTTACACACAGATATATACAAATAACAAACTCAATTTTAAAGAGAACAAAATATATTTCATTTAACATGCTTATCTAACATTCTGAACAGTTAGGATCTCCTAAAAAATTTTTTTTTACACTTTTTCTCTTTCTCAAATCATCTGCTGTTGGTGGTTCTAAGTTACAATTAGTTTCTTCTTCTTCCTTAGGCTTATTCTTTGTTAAGATGGCTTCTATTTGTCTGTTTTCGTAACTGATGATCTTCATTTATTGACTCTGAATCAGATTGTATATTGTCCTCTTCTCTTTTGAAAAGTTTTGAGTTCCAAAGTAGGTTGTATGGGTTTGTGTTTATCCATGGTTAAGATGGTTTACTATCCTGCATCCAAAACTACACCCATTACCTCAGCACAATCCCAAACCAGGATATGAAAGGTTTAGTTCTCTAATGGCCAACATCTTGGTCTACGATAAAGATATTTCTCTAATGGCCAACATCTTGGTCTACGATAAAGCATGCTATTTTTATCTCCTGATAACCCCCTTGCTATTACGTTGAATGGAATTAAAAAATAAAAAAAGTTTGTACCAAAAGGTTTACCAGAATATTTGGCATAAAAAGTATTGATTAAACCATAAAATATTGTTCAACACCCTGGTCTATGATAAAGTACTTTATTCATTTTTTCATCCTCCCTATGCCAGTAACCTGACAGTAAAAAAAAAGAGGACAATGGCTATAGGTGTGCTAGTACTGTGCAACACATGTTGCCCAGCACAGTGGATAATTAACATTTTTGTCATCCAGTTTGGGGAGCTTGGAATAAATATAGGGGCAATAAATACTCTGTGATGCATATGGTTCACTTGTTTCATATTAAGTATGTTACAAATCTACACTGTAACACTTTGGATTTAAAAAAAAAAGCATTCTGTAGTATTTATATTAAAATATCTGAAGCACTCTCCAATCTTTTTATATATGTCTGTGTGTGAATTTGTTGTGCATTATTTCCACCAACAACCAGTGCAGTTTTTAGTTAAAAAAATATATGGGCAATTTATAAATGTTAAACAGACTTTTGCTGCTCCATCCACCCCACCTGTTTTTTTATTATAAACCAATCCTGCACAAGTAAAATTAAAACAGCACTTATGAATGTATTGATCCTCAATTTTCATTTTCATCATAGAGTTTAACCATCTATCAGCTAACGTTGAGTTTAGAAAGAAATCTTGGAACATCTCAGTATGAGACAATTTTTCCCAGGATGTTTTTAATGATTAAATCTAACCATCTCGGGAGAGAAACCCTAGAACAGACTCCAAATTAACTTAATTAATGAAATATTACTGGGTTGTCATAGCCAGATATTACTTAATGGGATAAAAACAGTGATCAAAAATAAACTTGCAAATAAAAAATTATGTATACAATTATTGTTTTTTAAATATGCTTGAATGAAAACGTACTAAATCTTAAGTTGATACCATATTTTAGAAATTTGGATGCCTAAAAAAAAATTAAAAGCATGGGCACCAAGTTTTTATGAGCAGAGTTTAGAGACACACTTAGTCCAAGTTTCTTTTTAAATTATAATTTTTGTCAGTCATATATTACAATTCTCTAAGTGGCGCCCTCACATTAATTTTTTTAGTCATCCAAATTTCTATATAATTTTTATTACCTTACGATTCAGTACATTTTCATTAAAGCTTAAAGGTGTTTTTTTTTTATTTTTCAGTGTTTAAAAATTAACTCCCCCCCCTCCTATCCCATCCCATTCACAATAGTCAGCTGTGTAACATATGGAAACTATTCATAACAAGGAGCAAACTGTTTCTCTAGTCAAAGTATTTTTCATCATTCTTCTACCACCACAAAGTTTACAGCTTGTGTACAATAAGCTGTACTATTCACGTGCACATATTAAAAAATCAACAGCGTTATTTTTCCACAATGAGTGTGCACTTCACCTAAATCTTCGCCACTAACATATTGCAATCTGTTTACTTTTTTTTTTTTGCTTCAATCACTTCTCTAGCATGATATCAGACTAGCGATGTACCTGACGCTACATAATGTCCTTCTGGATTTTCACACTTATATAAACATTACAAGATTTTAAATAATTGACTCAAAAGCATTTTACAAAAAATGCACTGTCATGAAGATTACACAAGTGTTCAAAATTTCAAATCGACTGAATCTCGAGAAGCTAGTGATAAATGATTTCCAATTTCACAAAACACAACATACACCAGAACTATCAGGCAAAGCAGATTGAGTTAAAGGGTAGACAAGTGACTAACATTTTATATTATGCTGTATTTGAACTTGCCCCAGGCAAGCACATATTATTTCACCTGCAATGATAAGAAGCGGCTGTTTTGTAAGAATCAATTTAAATTTTAGATTTGTTTCAAATATCTGCCACTGCAACCTAAGCTCTTCAGAAGAAAAATAAAGAGGAAAAATAAAAAAAAAAATGCCCAGACATTTAGTTTACCAAAAACAAGAAATCTCAATGCAAAAGTAGACAGTTTTAATGGCATTAGAGTGAGAATTCTGATATAGTATTGATTGGCTAAAGAATTCTTTTTGCTGCAATAAGGACAAGCAGTCTGGCTAACACAAAAGTTTTTTGGCCGTGCCAAAAGAACTGAGAGTTCCAAGCACTATCCTAATAGATTAAAAAAGAAGGCAGCACAAAATAAAAGTTAAAAAAAAACCTTAATGATTCTATATAATATGAGAAAAATTACATGAAATGTGCCATACCATCTCCTTCTACATGAAGTCTATACAACCCATTGACTATTCCCCCTAGTCCAATGATCCAGTAAGCAATGCGTTCCCATTTGGGCAAAACATCACCAGTAAACATTTTTTACAGCTGTCAACCTGAAAAATAAAAAAAAAAAAGCTTAGAAAAATAATGTGTTAGTGAATATGATTTTTTTTTTAAATTACAAACTAAATAGTGTATTTGCTGATGGTGCAATGGCCATGGGGGCACCATGGGAGACATGGAGGAAACTTTCACCATGAGCTGAATAAACCCTTGGTTCTCACTGATCAAACCAGGTACTCTCAAAGGCAGACAGTCACATGATTTAAACCACTGGATCATTCTTAATGTTTGACTAAAAAGGAACTAATAAAATATAACTATTATGTATTAGTAAGTATTCTTGATTTTTGTTAAACTAATTAATTATCTAATATTGTGTTAGGCACTACATATATTTAATGATTTCTATTTATGTTTAGATATTTTTATAGTTTATTTTTGATTATCCCACATTCTGCTAAAGCTACAAGTCCAAAAGTTAAAACTTTTCGATAAAGACAATACTAAGCAACTGAACTGATCATACATGGCCCTATAACAAAGCCATTAGTGGTATTAGTGCATTTTGTAAAAATGTCAACAAAAGTTTGATTTAAAAAAATTGTACAATATTTAATTTACCACTTGAAAAATCTACATACAATCGAGATCTTCCACACCCACCAATCGTTATTTTATTATATATTAGATCACTGTACCCTGCAAGCCAGGGACCCCTTACATGAGTTTAGCGTGAATCCGTAGTGTGCCACACCCATGGTTTATTAGTGATAATTTACCATGACATAAATATCGGGCAATGGCTGGCAATTCAGGAGAAATTGATGTTAAATATGATGCTACTTTAAGGTTTACGAAAACCGTAATATAGCTAGTAACAACCTCATACTTGGCCACCCCAGAACTATAGCATGTTGAATTGCATGTCATAAAATATCGTTAAGACTGATCAGTTAAGTTATGGTTACTAGATGTCCAAATTTGTACAGATTTTAAATTTTTTTCCCCTTGTCTGCACTAATTTTTGTGTCTATTTTTTTCCATGCTTGTTTACTTATTGTCCTGTTGGTCCGTACAATAAGCATCAACAACATTCTTGCTTTATTTGTCTTTTCTTAATTTACAGCAATTAATAAATTGCGAGATATTGTGTAAAAACATTTCTGGTAAAATTACCCACCATTCTACTACTTAGTAATTATTCTTCTGGGAAAAAATGCACCTGTGGGTGTGCATTAAAAATAATGAGAGATTTTTTTGCCTCATGTATATTCTGATTTGCACATATTTATTTTTCACCACTTCCCTTCCCCCCGTAGCATCCAGAAAATCTGGTAAACTTAGTTTTTGAAGCTGATGCATCAGGAAGATAAGATATGGATCTATTAATAAGTGAAGGCATTTAAAATTTCTGCTAAGTTGTTTCTTAGAAAAATAGTATAGAATATCACTTTCAAGAGGTAATAGGGTGCGGGTATAGTGGGTAGAATGTGTACGTTGAGTTCAGTGTAGGGGTTGTCGGTTTTTAAAAACCGGCGGCGAAAAACCGGTTTTTCGACTAATCTCGAAGCATTCGACAACCGGTTTTTTGGGCTTTAAAAAGTCGGTTTTAGCCTAGCACTTAACAATTAGAAAAAAATGTTGTTACATTCAGATAAATTGCAGAGAAATCTGGGAAATGTTGACTTTCCAGTGAACTCCCACGTCAGTCTGACCCGTGTACTTGGTCATTGTTAGAAAGTAATTGTTGAGCGATACAAGAGAGAAGGCGTGACCAGTGGTTCAGTGTTAACTTGAGGGGGAGGGGAGGGTATATACACATAGAGAGCTTTATTGTATCCGTTGTTTCCTCGACCTGGAAAGAGGGCTAAACTCAGGTTGTTTATTAATTCCACAGAAAAACCGATTTTTTTAGCGCAAGAATTTAGTGTTTACTTGCGTAAAGTATACAACTTGAAACGGGCATATCATTGAGACAGGAGAGGGGGTGGTGGTATTGGTATCTTCTTAGTTCGTTACTAAACAATAGACAGAGGCTATTTTTTTCAAGTTGACTAAATTTATGTTCGTCATCCAACACCTTCACCACCGCCAACCCCTCTAACCTAAACAAGGCAGGACCGTCGTACAGCCACTGTAATGACTGGTGTAACTGATACATCTCAGGGATGGGAGTGGGGTAGGTGAGGAGATAATTGTATGAAGGGAGGGTCGAGGAGTGAATTTAGAGTTCAGTGGAGAATTTTTTTTTAAATGGACATTCAATGTGGCAGTGGCCCGTGGGTCCATAGAGGTACAGAGGTGTTTGTGTACTGTGTCACATATATAGATAACATTAGAAACTTAGACAGAGGATGTGAGAGAGAAAGAGAGAGAGAGAGGAAGGGAGGGAGGGAGAGAGAAAAAGACAAAGATAATACCAAGAGTAAAAAAAGAACCGTAATATCTATAGACTATATATAAATAAGTACTATACTGAGGTCTAAATCACAACGGCTGATTCTGAACTTGTCTGTGAGCGGCAAACCAAACCTTGTGTCTTTGACAGCCACGTATATTTATAGCTTAATATGAATGAAACACGGGAAATAATTAAGTCTCATTTGTGACTGCCAAACAAAGTTTAGCATTTCAAAGGCTGTGATAGAAATATATATAAGTCAATATGCAATTTAAAGGAATATTAATATATTTACCCAGTAGGCAGTAGTAATATTTTTACTGTCATATTGATAATTTTTTTCTTGTATTTATTATTTTACTTTAAAAAATTGGTTGACATAATTACATTAAACTTTATTCATTTTCATGCCCGTCAATTAAATACGGCATACATTGAAAATAATTACTGCTAGAATGCTTTAAAAATCGTTTATTTCACTTATTTTATTGTAAAACCGAAAACCGGTTTTCGCCGGTTTTTTGAGAAATTGACCTTTGACAACCGGTTTTTTTAAAAGTCGGTTTTTGTATAACCCTTAGTTCAGTGTCAATATCTAAGTTATTAGGGTCTGGATAATGTGGGGTCAGGACATGGTTGGGTGTGAGTGCAGGTCACCGAGCACAGGTTAATGTGTTAGTGATGACATAGAAAATGAGTAGTGTAACAGGCACTTCTGGTTTGAACATGGTAGGATGAAAGCCAGGAAGTGTACTATGGTTGGGAGTATATGACCAACCTGATGTATGTTAGACTATAAAAGTAAAGCTCTATTTAATATATATGTGGGATGGATGCCCAAGTAGTGTAGATACTGGACTGTTGACCTGAGAGTCCTGGGTTTGACCCTTGGTGAGAACTATGGAACTTTTTCCAGGTGAAATTTGGTGCAAAGTCATCCCACATGTCCACACAGATTTAAATGGGTTCCTGACTTAAGTTGGGGAGGTAAAGGCGGCTGGGTGTTGTGCTAACCACACAATCCCTTCATATGTAGAGATCATAGAAACAGGTGAATTCTACACTTTATCTGCCCTGATGGCCTGTTATTGTAAAATAGTATTTAATAGTACAGTGTTAATTAGTTATTGTGCCTTCAGGTATTAATTTTAGTGTGATAAATTGTACAAAACCAAGGTTATTGTTTGATACAGTTGTATGCTCAGAGATTTCTTTACCTAAGTTTGGTACTGTGGTGCAGAAGTTACGAGGCATGTACTGTGATGTAATTGAAGCTGTGGGGGGACCTTTGAGCTCCAAAAGGGGTGGCGCTGGAGAATGATGTGGTCGGATGATATCCAGGTTGAAGTTTGCTGAGGTGTATGTTGGTAGTGGACACCGAGTTCAGTATCAATAATAAGAATCAGGTGACAGTGAATCTGTTTAATAATATTTAGGATTAGTCCTTGATTGTTAGTTTTTTGTTGTATTAAAGATTTATTTTTCCAGTGAAATCCAGTCTTATAGAATTTCTTACTATGTTGTCACTACCGATTATAATAATAATGTATGTTGAACCTACCATTCCATACCTCCAGATGACAGAGCTGTAGAAATAGCCTTTAATAGGGGCAGGTAATTTAGGTTGTGATAATCACTATTAATATTATTAATGATAAATATGATGACAATCGGATTATTAATTGAATTTATTTTGTTATGTTCAAATGTTCACTGAACATGCACATGCTAATAATAAAGTTTACCTTATTACTATATAGTTTATTAAATCATATTTTATAAACAGAAAAAAACAACATCCTTCTAAGTAAGAATCTTACCTTTTTGCCTTTTGGACAGAACGAGTCTATTGCTGTATAAGTATTGGCTATTAAATAGTTTCTGCCTCTAAAATAAGATAACACTGGCTATTGTACTATAGTCTGTATTGTAGATATCAAGCTGATCAGTCAAAGTGTAACATCTGGAGGTCGGATCTGTGAATACAGTTGTGCAAAAAGCTAATCCTTTAACTGACATTGTCTTCAATTATTTCAATGGATTCAGTTCTGCACTTCTACAGTTACAGTAGCCACCGTCAGGCACGCCGAGAGGGGGGTCATTGCCAGGGGCCCCGCATCTGTAAGGGGGCCCGGCCGCCCCGACCATGTCAATTTTTTCACGACTCATTGTTTATTAAGGGGCCCTTGTTGGCTCTCGGCGCCCCTGGCCACCGTACCCAATTCGAAAGACTATCAAATCACTAGTTACTAATGAATGGCATAAATCCCATAATCATCTAATCAAGCGTTTAAACGTGTGACTTAAGGAAACTTATATGAAAACTTACACATTTTCTTTTCTAAAAACGTATGCTGGACCTGGAATATTTTTCGAGACATAACTTTAGCCTGGCTTATTAGTAATTAACTTTGATAGTTATCGTGCATTATTTGTTTTTGATTTACATTTAAAACTTTAAAAAGTTAGATTTAAACGAAACTGGAACGGAGTGTCTATTCGCACCAGTACCAAGAGCTCCTGTAATAAGTTACTCACAAGTATAAATATGGCAGCCCCCTTATTGAGGTCATGGAGGTTAGGAGCAAGTTTTGTTTGTGCACAGGTTAGGTTTTCAGTGGATGACTGAACATTTAATTGTATATTGTCTGATTATTTTTTCCAGTTTTTAATATGACCAAGAAATGGGCTGACTTTCAGAATGTCCCCTGTTTGTAAATTTATTAAGAGGTAATGTCATAAAGGCAAAGGGTAATATAAACGCCGTGGCTACGGCACCAGCAAGTTAGCGTATGAAAGTCACTGACCTATAATCATCAAAAGTTGCAATTTTAAAAAATTATTTTTTAAAATATTTAAATATAGGGTTAGGATTAGGGAAAGGGTTAGGGTGTGGAGCAATATCTATGGCTGGTACTTGGACAATAATAATAAGAGTTCTGACTTGCTGGTGTCGTAGCAAGTGCGTAATATAAAACTACTAGCTATACCCTGCAAAGCCTTCGCAGGAAGATAGACTATTGTAAAGCCATTGCGAACATAGGATTTGGGGGGCCCAGCATTTTGACATTCGATACCATGACATGAGATTATGTACCTAATATTTAATGTAAAAAAAATTTGAGGGGCTCCCCTCAAGCTGGAGACCTGTGGGACTTTCGATTTTGGACACCCCCCAGTGGCCCTAGTTACGCCTCTGTGTTCAGATTTGATACATAGTTTCAAAATTATTATTTTTTTTTTAAGTTATGAAATAGTTAAAAACCTAATTAGTTGTTGTTTCTTTTTCTAATTAGTTGTTTCTTTTTCTTACAACATCCTAAAGGCTGCATTATTTCAATAAAAAAATGTCAAAGATATCTAGTTAGTTACTTTTCATTAAAACAACTAAAAGGATACATTCTGAAAAAAAGAATAAAAAAAATATGTCTCTGGGAGGAATCGAACCTGGATAGTCGGCATAAAAATAATTCAACCCCAAGCTGCTTTGACCATTCTGCCATCCGTCACTCTAACTAAACTACAATTTTAATCTATTAGAAAAAATTGCTCGTTTAAGTTTTCACTTCCTTTGACCTAGTTTTAGGCCTATATTCTTATTTTGTAATTTAAAATAATTCAAAGCCGTATTTATTTAAAAAAAAATAAATATTATAAAAGCTGAGAACTTAATTTGTACAGAAATTTGCAGAATTTCTTTTTTTTAATATTATATCGACTTTTAAAAAAGAACTTTATTTACGAAATTAGATACGAAAACGCTGTCACTAGTCTTAACGTCGCCGACATCTGAGATTTTCGATTATTACTATTGTTTACTATTGTTTACGTTTGACGATGTTGAAATGCTCTGTTGTAATAAAAACTACAATAATTTGAATGATATTATATGCTAATTATTAATTTTTAATATTGGAGACTTTTACATTTGATAATTAAAAGCACAGAAACTATTGAAAACTGTAGATTTTTCAAAAACCAATGAAATGAATAATATATATAGATTAAATATATACTTAAATCTAAATGAAAATTACTTATAAATCAAATTAAGAAGTAGTTGTTAAAGACACTCCAATTGCCCCAATGGAGATGAAGAAGATTTTTTAAAGAACTGGACGGGAGAATGCAGCTTTGAAGGACATCCTGAAGAAGTCTCAAATGCAGCCATTGAGTTGGACTGCACTGCTTGCTTGATGGTAGAGTGCTTCAATCCCTTGTACCAGTCCCTCTTCAATGTTGTAGCTTCTCATAACTTGCCAGGGTCTCTCGTGTCATACTGGATCAAAGGCTTTCTTGAAGTCTATGAAGTTATGATGAAGTTCGCATTGGGTTAAAGGTGTTATTCTATGAGCAAGCAACAGTTGAAGATTGCTAGATGGTGCTTCTGCCTGTTCTGAAACTAGCCTGTTTTGCCAGTTGTTCCTCAGCTTTAATTAATGGCTTTAATTGATTAAAATTTTTTAGCATTACTTTGCTTGGGTGGCTGATGAGACTGATTGTCATGTAGTTCTGACACTGTTTTCAAATTGTCTTTTTTAGGCAGTGGTATGATGAGTGGAACTGGGTCCACTCCTTGGGCCAAAACTTATTTTCCCATATCTTCTGGCAGAGCTATCTTAGGACCTTGGTACTTTCACTTCTCTGCATTTTAGCAGTTCAGCATGAATGTTATCAACCCATGTGACTTTTAAATATCGTATTGCTTCTTCTGTTGCTGACCAGTGCTGTACTCAATTATTGAGTTTGATTTGTGCTACATTTTTTGTGAGGTCTTTTTTTAAATGTCTCTTACGCTTTTTCACTATTTCCAGCTACTATACTGTGTTCTACAGTGAGGCACTGGTTGTAGATCCAGTCTTCTTTACCCCAACTCATCTCTTTCCTTGTCTTTGTATTTATTAGCCTGTACAATATTATGTCACAAAACGTAATTCTTACTAATAGAAGGCAAAAAGTGTCACTGGGTAGTTCCCATGGCAAACAGCAGCTAATCCAATCATAGCAGAGAAAGACACCCTATGCATCGATTGAATTTGATTTTATATTAAATTTTTTAAATAATCATAATAAAAAATCGAGGCTTCATTATTTCTTGTAAGGATATCTGCTATGATATATAATTGCTTTGGATGATAAGCACTAATTATACTTTCAGACTGAGATGTGGCTGTATGTGTGGATATACACGCATTCATTATTTATTATGTACATACATTTCATACTCATTTATTTCTCTAAACACAACCATCCATTTTATCCAAAGCATCTTTGAACTGGGCATTTTTTTTATGGCTACACAAATGTGTACTACATTTATGCAGGTTTCATGTTAAAATGGTTGCATAATTATTGAGTGTGGGGGCTCCTATTATCAAAGCTCATTTCTTTGACCAAAAAAAAAAAAATGCTTCACCAAAGTTAAATACAAGCTCAGAATAATTTTTCAAGTGGTGTATCTTCCTGTATTTTCATATAAATTCTGACTTCATCCATGGCTATAATAAACAAAGCCTAATGAAACCTTTTTTTCTTGCAGTCTCATACATCTCAAAAAATAGCTCAGTTTTCAACAAGTGTGATATCCACAGACAGCTCAAGTAAAAAGGTAATATTGCAAATAAGGTTGTTATTTATATTTTACACCAGTGGTTCTCAAAATTTTAAGGATTTTTCACTTGGAGGTCTCTTAGCAATTATTTTTTATGGCTTGCAGAACGCCTTGTCCGGTAGCATTCTTAGATTTATTTCAACTGGAAGAACTTTTTTACTTGAAATTACAGCTAACTGACTTCTAAACTGTTCCCTTAATACTGCTCCGTTCCAGCATTGCATTTCAACTGGTAATACATGAAGCCACAAAAAAATTCAGATTTGCAATCAAAATTTTAATTTAAAAAAAAATTAAAAAAAAAAAGTGTCCAGTGACTTGACAAGCTAGTATTTTTTCTACATTGATGGACTTATTTATCCTAGCAGTGTTCCTATGCTCTTAATTTCCAAAATGATTTGCCACTTCTGTTGTAGGGTGAATGTATTGTGAAGGTTCTGCAGGAAAAAGTCCAGGTTTAGTTTTTTTTTCCCACAACCTAAAAAATGATAGCAACAATGCCCTAGAGTACAGCACTGATATGTTGCTGTGACTTATAACTGTTGATTTTCAGTTCTACCCTATTTGATATACTGTCATACTTACCTTAACACATGTTATATTCCAGGTAAATCAGGCAATAAAGTTATGTAAATTATAAATGGGTGAGAACACTTAAGTGTGATATGGCTGTGTGTGTGTTGTGTGCATGTAATTCAGTAGAATTCACAGGGAATAAAATGTGATGAGTTGAAGTCTGCATATATTATATTAATTTTGTGACCTATGTAGGAATGTTTCTTTTAGCTATGGGAAGTGTGTGACTTAGTTCTGTCATTTCAGGATGAGCTCTATCGACAGTTAACTATTGAAGTTAAAGGCCATGACACAGCCATTCTCAACAGTTACCTGCATTTCACCACTATGGCTGCAAAAGAGCTTGGTGTTAATATTGATAGAGTGTAAGGATTATTTGTTATTGCTAAAAAGAAAAATTAACAAATGCTTTCCTTCAATTTAAAATAAAATGGTCTCATTTTTCTTCTGTCCAGAATTTGGTTAAACATACCCTGACATTAAACCTTTAGCATAACCAACACTACAAGAACAGAGAGAATAATTTAAAAAATGAATTGGCTCACCCCTATCATACTAGAAAACAATGAATAAATTCACTTTTACATTTTTTTTATTTAGGCTATGAAACTTTATTTATTTCAGATATGATCCTCCACGCATATTTACTAGAATGAGCTTGATGAAATCAGTTTTTGTGCACAAAAAACATTTTCACCAATATGAGATGAGAACAATGTTTAAAGTTTTTGAGGTATTTCTTTGATTGCAGTTTCTGCATTATCAAGCATTGTATTGTTTGTAATTTAAAAAAAAAATTAAAATTGTCTTAAGGGGCTGAAAAATTGAGATATCTTTAGCAGTGTCATGTTCTGGTAAATTTTTATCCAGTGATCTTTTTTACTTTACAGCAGGTACTATACAAAAACCAATTTTTGAAGTTTTACAAAGACATGTTTTAAGTGAAATGAATAATTAAAGCTTATATTACAATGTATGTCTTATTTATCAAATGTTTTAAAAATTAAAATGTAAGTAATAATTAAATTATTAAAATAGGAAATTATTAATTTTTTTTCATAACCATAAAGCAAACTTGGAACTAATTCCTTAAATACATAATCTCTAACCTATGCATGTGTCTCCCTCAGGTAGTTTTCATATATGATTAGTTTATATATTACATGGTGTATGTGTTGTATTTAAGGATGTTCATGGCAATAATGAATGTTATTTTCTATTACAGTGTTTCAGCACATTTCTTTGTTATTCCTGTTCATATCGTATTCTGTTCATGGGCAATAAAGGCCACATGTTCTTTTCTATTGCAGTATTTTCGTAGATATTTCTTTGTTATCTCTTCTGTCGGATTTTGCTCAGCCAGTTCAGCAGGCTTTTCTACTTGTTAATTTATAAACTTTTCAATTAACATAGCAAAAATATGTTATTAAAATATGCCCTTATTTGTTACATGTAATAGATTTGTATCTTATCTGTTTAATCTGTTGGTCATGCATACTCTCTTGATAAGTCGAACCATTTCTTTTCAACATTTTTTGTCTATGCAAGTCTGTGCTTAAAGTTTTTAAAGCGGATTTAAACTCTTCTTTTTCTGCCATTTTTAAAATGTATCCAACAAATTACCCATTCACTTACAAAAAGATCTTTGAGAGAGAAAAATTTGTGTACACTAAGGCCAGTTCTATTGCCATTTGATGGGCGGCAGTGGTGCTTTGGTTCTGAGCCCAATCTATGTGCTGCATAGTACAGGTTTCATTCCCAGCTAGTCCAGTCACCTACCAGTCTTTTGTGGTGCCTCTATAGCTATGGTGAGGATGTGAATATGGCAAAAATGTTTTATTATAGTTTATGAAGAAATTTCATCCCCTTTAGTGAACCTAATAGAACTGTCATTAGAATTTGGATTTGGTTAAGAATTGTGTTAACGATTAGTATTTTATTATAGCTGTCAGTCATATTGTTTTATCTATATTTTTATATTATGTTGAAATTTTTATATCTATCTTTAAGAAGGAATTGATGACCGCCACATCTCCACCCACAAATTTCTTCAAGCATTACCTCTTAAATTGTTTAGACAATGAAAGCATTCCTGCTTTTACTAATAAATTTCTCCAATTCTTTAGTGTGAAATAGTTTTATAGGTCTCACTCTCAAACTCCATGTTAGAACAATTAAACATTTTTTTATATATATTTAATTAAATCTTTCAACAGATAAAGCATATAACAGGCTCGACAGCTAGTACTTTCCTTGAATATATTCAGAGAAATTTACCAGAAGGATTGGCAATGGAAAGTTACAAAGGTGGGCTTTAAGTAATATAAAAATATACTCACTTGTGTGTACATTTAAACTCTACATATTAAGTTCTACAGTAATTATCCCAGTAATTATTGACACATTTTTTTAATATCAATTATATAAGCCATTTTTTTTTCAAAACAAAAAAAAGTCATGTCAATGACATGATTCAGGGGTTGAGAAAAGGTTTTTATTTTTTTGTAAAAAACAACCTGACCTTTTATTTCCTTCTACATGTCTCAAAACATGCTTATATTTTGCCCAAAAAATGCTCTAGCTTTATTTTATTTTTTTCATCTTTATCCCTCTTAACGATCTTAAATAAAAACAGTAATAAAACGGAAACATTTTTTCTTCTTTGGCATTTACTTAACATGAATGCCAAACTGACTGACTTGTCAGTGTTAATAATATCAAAGGGACACACTGTGCTAGAGATTCCAATAAATGCCATAATAGTTTTTTACAGTGTTAAGTGTATAGGGAAGATTTTTATTTTGAGAAAGAAAGATTGGAGGGGGGGGAAATGACATTTTGTTTAAAATAATTGCAATTGGTAAGAACCAATTAAAAAGCTTAGGTAACAAAAAAAAACTTTAACATCACAGTCTACTGAATTAGTGTTTAGTTTTATGAATGAATTATGTGAAAATTCAATTATGAATCAAAAGATGTCAAAAAAAACAGGAATAAGAAATTATCAGCTTTATTATATAGTCAAAACACATATGTATATTTTATATTATTTCACATATTAGGATTATTCATGTCAGCATTTTGAGCTGCATATCTTGAAATGTACCCATTGCATTCATCAATTCTATGAAAAAGATTCAATGATTAGATTATATGCAACAAGAAAAAATTAGTTTCTCAAACGGTATCGTTCATTTTATTTGAAATACCTCATTCAATCAGGTTTCCCTAACCTCGATGTGATTTAGATGCTTGAGGGGGTACTACATTAGATACGAGCCATTAATTTTAATTCTCCTAATGGAGGTTGTCTGAGAAATTTAACTATCATTCTTACTCCCCTTTCAACAACTCCTAATATTTTCTAAGCTTTTTATAGCTTTTAAAATTCCTATTACTGCCCCTCTCACAAAATCACACAGTTTATATTATATTTAAACCACTGAAGTAATCTACCGTTAATAATTAAGGGTCTGAAAAACCAATGTAATCTTAAGATAGAGGCATTTCTGGCCCTCCTCCACCCATGCCCCCAATAACCAAACTTGTTATGTCAAATGAGTGCATACAATTTAATAAATGAACAGGCCAATGTATTCACCCTATTAGCGTTACCATGACTTTACTGCTATGGAGGGATGGCGAGATCTATTCTTTGCTTACTACCTCATCCGATGACAAAACCTGTTAAGAAGGTGGGTCATATTAATAAAATAAAGTAAAATATCCAGCGTTTATTGAATGGAATATACCATGTCCCCATCATGTGTGTGTTATGTGTGAGGTATTTTAACACTATGTTTGAAAAATCATGTAACATTTTTCTTGTTTTTTTTATTCTACCAATTGATATTTTAATTCACCATTTAAACATTTTTTTTTTAAACAGGTTCAAATTGAGCCATTCCCTAGTCACCTTCAACCACCAGAGTCTACAAGTAAAACAAAGAAGGTTGAAAGTTCACATCATTCTGCACAAAATAATAGCTTTTAATTCATGGTATTAAACTTGTTTTTCAACCATTTTTATCATGTAATTTATGCACAAAAAACAAATAAAACTAGAATGACATTTGCTTTGTTTATATCTTTTATTTTAATTATGAATGAAATCAAAGAATTTTGCATTTAGTAACTTCTAGAAGCTCCTTTTAAAAAGTACTTTTTTAAATTACTATAGTCATAACTCTGATGGCCTCTTAATGCAAGCGTTTTGACATATGAGCATGCACCAAAAATAATTACTGAATAAATATATATGAAATATTTTTTTTGGAGCTGGAACCAGAGCCGTATCTAGCTATTATCAGCACCCTGTGTGAGTTGCATTATTTGATGTCCTCCTCCCAACCTAGAAAGTGAAAAAAGTATTTAACAGCTCTCTTTTTGCATCCTTCCTAGTTCAGTGAGTACCATGCAGCGGCTGCCTAACCCTTAAGTAACCTTACTAAGCTACTGACTGGAACTCTAGCGTTTGGTCATTAGCCTAATATGCTTAATGATGTAGAATAAAAAGATAACATTCCTAGCATAAGATATGCTTCGTTTTGTGTGCTATGTATCTACTTGTCAATTGGTCTATTAGGACCAAGAGATTATCTGTGTCTACTTTTTTGTAATAGTAATCTGCAACTTAACTACATCTGTTTTGTTATTTTGTAGTGATTGGTCTTTCCAATCTAGCATCCTGTTGTGGGCGGAAGTAACCTCTTAACACACATTATTAGCGTTTTACAATAACCGGGAGAATAAAAATGTGCCCCCTCTTTTTCCTTTCAAATCCTGAATGCATTTAAATTAAAATCAAATAACTTGGAAACCAAACTAAATATAATAAAATGTATGTCTGTTTGGGGCAGACTTCCCCCCATTTAAGTAAAATTAATGTCTGGTCAATATATTGTGGCCTGTCTATTGTTAATGTAAATTAATATTTACATTTTCACAGTAAGTAAACTTTCCATGATCCAAATTTTTTTTATTTTAACGGTGTACTTGCCACACTCCTTTCTCTCCAGGCTTGTTACTAACAAAGTTAATTTATCAAATAAAACAATCTCATTGCTGTATTAATTTCCATTCATATCTAGCATAATTTAGTTAAATTATCCATTTTTGGATAATATCCAAATATTATTAGCAACAGGTTTATTAATGGGAAAATTACTAAATAAATAATTAGAAGGCCAATTGGACTTAATCAATAGTCTGGTTCAAAAATTACTTGCCATAAATTTTAAATTGTAGACAAACAAATTACACTGCAACACAATTTTTGTAAATTATAAGATGTAAAGTGATTTATATTTATTAGTGATGCTGATTTCAAATATGTAGTCAGAATATTTCTAGCACGTCAGGATTTTGAGTTATGTTACATTAAACTTTTGCAATGCATTATATTCTCGCTGTGGCTAGAGTTCCGTCTAGAAGGACTCCGTACCTTTTTTCGGGTCCTGTCTATAGGTGTTAGTAACTATGCTTAATTGAGATATTAAGAGCAAGGATGTCCGCATGCACTATTGATAAAGATGTTAAAGAATTATACATGTTTTTTTTATTTGTTTATAAAAATATTTTTGCGTCACACTTTAAAAAAATTAGAGTAGCCTACATATTTCAAATTTACTAAATAATAATAATAATAAGATTATGAAATGAAACCCTAAAAAAAAATAAATCTTAGATTAACATTCTATAGACGGTGACTCCCAAAAAAATAAATACGGAGTCCGTCAAGCGGAACTTCCTATGTTGAGTCAAAGTGAAAAAAATGTACTATTTTTTTTTAAAAAAGAGGCTAAGAGAAGCAGATGTGTAAACCATCCTTGAGAGAGCTTTGTTATGTTTGTGGATTATCTCACTATGAAGTTACAGAGAACAAATATCATATCCCACTTTGGTCAAATTTGCTTCATAATGTTTACACTAGTATGAAGCTTTAAGACCAAGACAATAAATGGACAACTTTGACGCAGTGGCTGAAGGGCAAAAAGAAGTTTGTCATTTGCAAAGGCCTTATGGTTTGGAGAGAACCACGAGACCATATCAACGATTGTTACTTTGTATGATAAAGACAACAGGATTTTCAAAAAAGAAAAAGATTGACGATATCCTAATGTACCTCCTAAGATTAGACCTGTGTCCTCATGACGCACACCATAATTCTGTGCCTCTAAGTGGCGTGGACATCGCAAAAGAAGTAATGAATCAGATGTCTATTCCTTACGTGCTCATGAAAGTGGTGACAGCTTTGATGCAGCCTGAAGACGTGTAAACATAATATCTAATCGGAACAAACTAACTCAATGATTCAGATACTAGATCTCTACTGAATTCACCTAAGAGGATCAAGCAGAGCTACTTGAGTCTCGTCTTCAACAGTGGAATCTCATGTCAAAAGGCTGCTAAGGCAACAGTTTACAGAAAACTAAGTGCAAATCTTTTTACTATTGCTTTGAAGAACAGGACAAGTGTCTTATTGATAAGAATTAGAAGGTCTTATGAGTGAGCTTGGATGTAATCTCAAAGCTCATGAATGGGATAAAATCTAGTTCATAGATGCTTTTTAAGGACAAACAATAAATGGCCATTCTTCTTCATAATGTCAACTCAATGCCTTCCCCATTGCATAATATTCTATGCTGCAGATATGAAAGAATCGATGAGAGCATGGAAAAATTTTTTGAGTTAATCTACTATAGGAAATTCTAGCTGGAATATTTGTGCTGACTTTAGAAGTTATTGGGTTAGTGATGGGCATCTAAAGAGTGGATTACACAAAGTACTGCTGATATCCTGTGTTTGTGGGACAGCTGTGCTTATAAGCATGTGTGGATTATTCATAGAAGTAGTGGCTGGTGAGATCTGAACTATGTCCCAGGGAAAACTGCAATTGTAAAGCTCAGTATTCTTAAGTACAACCAGATAAAATTTACCTCCCACCTCTTCATCATCAAATTGGGATTAATGAAAAAACTTTGTGAAAGCTCTTAAAGGTAACTTCAATGCTTTTCAGTACCCTCAAGGAGACAACTCCAAGGATGAGTGATACCAAAATCCAGAAGGAGTCTTTATAGGACCTCAAATTAGTCATGTTATAATGAATAATAATGAATGACTCCATGTTAAATATTACATAGTAGGACTAAATTTTCAAAATGGATTAACTTCCCTTCTGGACGTGCTAGAAACATTCCAAAGCTATCACTGTAATCAGAAACTTGCATATAATAAAATACACATTATGTTGTTCAAGTTACAGAATTTTTTTTTTATTTTGTTGCACAGTATTATTAAAATTATTGTCAATATTTTCATTGGTTGTCATGTTCCAAGAATTTATATATATATAATGTGTTTCTATACTACTATAGAGCAATAGGTTTCTCAATAGACTCATTTCAGGTTACCACAATGAATAATAAAACTCATTTCTTCTGAATGTTACAATGCCTATATTTCTTTATTATGTTATATATATTTTTTATAGCCTATGTTTGGAAATCACAAATTAAAAGGGAAGCGATATATATTATAAATGATGCTTTTATTCTTATTCTTTTATCGTAGTTTTTCTTGATGGTGAATCGCGAAGAAGAAAACAGTTTTTTTAATAAAATAAATAGTTAATACGCATGAAATAAAAACTAGAAGCTTATACATCCTGAATGTAAATGATCATAGTACCACCATGTTTTTCGGCCAACGATTTCAGAGTTGTCAAAACTTAGCTACACGTAATCGATTATATGAATATGACGACAACGCTGAACGCGAAGACGCGAACGCATCGGCGACAGCACCTTTAGTGAAATTAAATCTAATCTGTAGAGTTCACGAGCTTTACGTGGTTACGTGGTAAGATTTTACGGTTAATATCTGAATTTCAGGAATATCGTGACGAGAGAATTAGGCTCAAGTGAAAATGTCGGCACTTTATTCGAAGGATGAACCTGTCGGGAAGGCTAAAATATGGCGGTATGAAAGAAAGATGGCAATCGCGTTCCAGATAAAACGTCAAAACTGGCTCTGTAATTCATTGACGAGCTGCAGACGCGATGCTGTCGTCGTCGGCGATTTCCTGCTGTTTTGGTCTAATATTCTACATGTCATGCCTTCTTTATCTAAACTTATTGAAAAATTCACTATCCGTTTGACACTGGTTGATAACAAAAAAAAAAAGCCAGTAACGACTAACGGAAGTCTCATTGACGATTTCATTGTGTAAACGATTTCATTGTGTAATCTTCATTTTAATATCAACTAAATTCACTCTAGATATAAAAACATCTTACCATTTTATATTTGAAAATATCTTTGAAATTTGTACACATATAGGCTCTCATTAATCTCAATTAGTTAATTTAAGGGGACTAATAATGAGCCCATCACATTCATCATTAGATTAGTAAATGTAATTGAAATTGTAAATGAATAATTCTAATTTCTTTAAAAAATATTGTACATAACCGTGGTGCATTAGGTCACATGCACCTTTATGAGTTTATCAACATCACAATTATGGAAAAGGATAACTGACACCTTGAAACATCTACAGAGTGTTCCAGCCCACACTCTGATAGGAAATGGCACCATTAAGGCTTAGCTTGCACCATCATTCATCATGCTTATCAAGGTATAAAATGATATTGATGAAAAATAGATAGTCCCTTTTTCTTGTTCAGTCATGGTCTGTTATGATAGTTTGGTTTTTAACACATCTGACTGAAGTAAATACAATTTCCAATTTTACTAATCAAAATCTTATGACTATCCTAAAGTGACAAATATAGTTGGTCTTCGCCTAACAAAGCATCCTTTCTTTATCATTTTGATCTGAAAGAACGAAGTAAATTTTATTTATTAGAAATCAAAAAATATATAATATGTATAACAACTACATCTCAGAAACATTGATTTTCTTAATCAAAATGTCTAAATTAAATCTCCTTTAGTGAGAATTTTATGTAGTGCAGTTAAAAAAAAATTGTTAATAAGTATATTGTTATAACTATCATTTATAAATAAAAAAAAAAATCCACAATAGCTATGTAGTTAATGGCTTTGTGTTTTCTTCACCAGGCCCGTAGCCAGGTCAAAGTTAGCAGGGAGGCACCAATACCCAGCAAGGGGGCACCTTCTCATTTTAGTTACTTTTTCTTTATTTTTACCTAAAACTTTTTCTTTATTTTTACCTCTTTTTCTTCTTTTTTAAGCGGGGGGGGGGGGGGCTGCTTCACATATATTGCTATTCCCATTGATTTATTTTGATATAATCTTTGGAATTTAAATGTACTCATAAATTCCACTGTCGGTTAATGTAACATCTAAATAATGTATTCATTTATATTAGTGTCACTGCAGTAAACTAGTTATAAAATTGACAAACGTCTTTTTTGCTGTGAAATGTCGAGATTATCTCTAAATCAAATTGCATGTTTTCCAAACCTACTTTGTTGTCATAACACTGAACAGAATTAAAATCAATAGTAGTTGTAGTGTTGTGAACTTATGAAAATGAAACATTGATAATAACCACTTTTCAATACCTGTAATGAATTTATTGTTAAAATCACTAATCTGTTCTACATTTCTGTTTCCTTAAACCCTTTGAACAAAAGTCAACATTTTAAATTATAGCGTCAATCTCTAAATAGAGTAATGTTGCCAGTAATAACTTGCCACCTTGGGGTGAGGTTGAATTTCATAATGGAATAATGTCAGTAATTATATTACACAAAAGGGAATGATGTTTAATTTCAGTCTTTTGTTTAAAGAATAGGCCTATTAGCTGGCTGGTTTTCCTACATGTTTTTAACAAATATATTTTCTATCAAATTTGTGCTGGGTTTTATAACAGTATTGAATTATTTTTTTTAATGGACGATTATGTTTGTAATTTTAAAAGATTCCATTAAGGATACATTTCATTATATTTCTTGATAATGGAATCCAGTAGTTCTCAAACTTTGCCTGATCCACCAAGCAGAGATGAGGCGTGAGGTGTTGCCGGTCATAACTCTGGGAGAAAATTTTATTGATGTTTTTTTGCTATATGCAAAGCACAAACGAACATAGATTTCCATTTTTGTATAAATTATTAGACTAACAACATAAACGTTTAATATATGGATGAAAGATATATATTTAAATATGTAGTCATTTTATTATGAATGATAATGCTAACTATATATAACAAACACAGTACCAATATATAGCATTTTCTATAAATATGACTATGACCGGCAACACTCATGCCTCGCTCCTGCCACTAAGTAACCGATTCAGTTTGTGCAGCCCAACTGCTAAGAAAAAAAAAGATGATAAAAGAACAGTTCAGATTTATTTGTTATATACTCAATTTATTCATTATCAAATGTGTTGTTGACCCCCACTTCAAATCAGCTTGTGAAACACACTTTGAGCGCCACTGATCTAATTATTTGTCAGTATATTATGTGCCTTTTTACCATATAAATACACGGTCAAGTCTTCATTAATCTAGGGACACATCCACATATATGCCACATGAAATAAGACTGTATTTTGCCTAATAAATTAAGATAAGTTCAACAATTTTCTAAAATTGCATAATTTCAAGAAACAATGAACATTAAAAATCGCACTTTGAAGTTGGCAGGCATACATGAAAACTAATTTTGCTTAATATATTCCTCAAAAGCATTAAACAATGGTTGTTTTCAAGCATATGTCCTGTTATTGGAAAAAATTCTGAGAACATGGAACAAAACATTGAAAAAATCTTACTCAAAACAAAAAAATCATACATTAATATAGAGATGAAAAAATATATATGTGGCCAGATAGAGGTCTGCACTGTTGAACTAGCAATTACAAAACATGGCATACTTCTTTATGACCATTAATATATGTTGCAAATGTTTCTTTTCTTTAAAAGTTTCTCGAACTAGATATTCAAGCTTTTTAAAGATTATCTCTTGATTTATTTAATATGATCTTTTGACTGTTGACGGTATCGGTACTGTGCACAAGTGAACTAAATGATTCAAAATAATCAGATAACTATGTAATTATAACTGACCCCTTACATTAAGGGGAAGGGATACTTTTTTTTATTGTTCTTTATTGACAATAGAAATCTAATATTGATTATGACGAGAATAATAAAAGTTATTTAAACCTGATTAAGATTAAATGAATTTCATTTTTGTGGATTTACATTTTAATAAGTAGTCAGTCATTAAATGTTATGCTTTTGTGAATCCCAGAATAAAAAAATAAATGTTTATAATAAATTTATTCTTTACCAAGTCATTAGTCTTGACCATAATCATAAAAAAATGCCAGTGTAGCATATAGCATTATATTTTGGAATACAAACCACACATCTCCCCTAATTCGGATTTAAAAAATTCAGCATATGACACTTGACTGTAAAATGTGAACATTTTTTTTTATTAGATTCAATATTGTTTACAAAAGTATGTATGTAATTTATTTGATATTAAAGCAGGATATAAATCCAGAAACCTCTGCTCTTTTTGTACAATGGGCATGTAAAATATGCTCTTTATACTCACTGAAAATCTACGCTAGTAACAGTCAACAGTTTGACTTAACTAGTAGACCTAAATGTTGTTTTCCCAAGCCCCAGTTTGACAGTTTGTCAACATGGTGGCTAAGCAAAACTTTATATCGGCAATTTACCTGATGAAACAGAGTAAAGATGAATTAGAGCAAGAGTTTAGAAAGTTTGGCAATGTTGTTGAGTTTGATATATTGAAAGGCTATGGCTTCTGTGGTGAGTTAATATATTTAAAGATTACAAAAACAGGGGTTTTAATTATAATAATCTATATATGTTGTATCAGTTTTTTCATTACTTACTTACTGTTTTGCAAATCATTTTGGTAGTTGGGGTCTAGATATCCATTTAAAGAGTGAATTGGGCATCTAAATGGTGGCATTACACTCTCGCCCTAAACTCTCACATTGATAACTGCGGGCTGAGACTTAGCCTCTTAGAGCCAGTGAGATCAAACTTGCTGTGTTCCTTAACATCTGGGAACTGTCTACAGGCCAATAAGTAACCAAGCTGTCCGACTGGTCCTTCACTGTGGTCCACCAGCTCGGGCACTCGAATAGCATGATGTTAACTTTAATATCATCTGCTACTCCTACAACACATTATATTGATAGTTATATAAATATATATAGCTAGGTTGTGGTCTAAAGGGCATAGCAAAGTTTATAAATCAATGCAAGATTTACTTACAAACTAAATTTATACCCTTCTGCTTCACTTACACCTGGAAATTGCTCTGTTTTAATCTGTGAGATGAGCAGTAATGAAGAATCTCTCATATTTAAATGAACATTTCATCTACAGTCTAAAACAAAGTATAATATTCTGTGTTGGAAAAACAACTTTTATTAATAATTATGTTACTTATCAGATTTTTTTTTTATTTTCCCAAATTAACGAACACCGATGGGTTTTTTTTTTGGTCATGATTAAATATATTTTAAAATTCTATTTTCAAGTAGTGTAATTTTTTCTTTCTAAAGCACTTGAGAAAGAAGCAGAAGCCAAGCAGCAGTTGAAGCTTTAGATGGTTATTTACATAGAGGAGGTAACATCAAAGTAGAGGTAAATATTAATAAGCCTCCACCAATTTTAAAGTCATAGATATATTGTTCATTTCTCTTATTCCTGGCTGTTTGTTAATGGAGAGAATGGCCATTGCAATGTCATGTGTCTTGAATATGTCTGTATTATCATCAGTTTTTGAGTGTAGAGATCAGCTGACGCTAGAGTTGGATTTTACTGGAGTTAAAGAGATGCGCTTATATAGAAAGATTAGTAAAAGAGAGTCAGTAGACTTGTTGATAGATTTAGGAGATCTCTAGTCTTTAAATAATTGAATTTCATTAAAAGTTTAATGTTGTGAACTACACAGAATTTGAGTTTCATATAAATGGTATAGTAATGTTGAATTATAACGTAACATTAGACCAGCTTGAAAAAACAAACCTAACAAGTATTAATATAGTAATATTAGTTACTGATACT